>CM053770.1:114410776-114465920 GCA_028658325.1 Potorous gilbertii | reverse complement strand
GACTCATGAGTTACAGTGTCAGGAGGACACAGGATATTCTAGAATCTTTCTGGGGTGCCTAACCCCTGAGTGCAAGTGTAGATTGGGGAGATGTCACAGAGATGTCACACTGTTCAAGATGTGTGTGAAATGAAACAGACTGAAGTAAGCAGAAGTAGGAGAATAGCACACTTGATTATGATAATGTAAAGGAAAACAACAATAACAGACAAATTCTGTAATTATTTTTAGGATCACTCTTGGAAAACTAAAAGCAACGAGGAAATACCTTTTTCCTTTCAGAGTCAATAATTCTTGGTAGTTTTTTGCTTAACTGTTTTCCTTAGGGAGAGTCCTCATTTTCTTTTGAGGAAAGAAGGTTTATGTATAAAAATAACCATGATGTAAAAAGAAGGCAAATCAATAAAAAATTTCTTAAAGAAGAGAGTCAACAGATGCTGGACATAATAAGCAAAAATAACACCACACAAAAGGAAATGGAGTATATATTAACATAACATAAACTGGTTACAGATCAGGTGTCATGTCTGAAGCAACCCTATGTTTTACAGCTGGACCATCAATTTGTTAGCACTAAGAACAAAGTCAATACTAAATTGGAAGAAAGAACAAAAATGAGAAAAGGATATTGCCTGTAATGGAGCCAACCCCAAGATGACCTATTTAAACAAGCTATTGACAGCCAAAAAAATGAGAAAGGCATAAAAGATTAGATAAGGTCAAATGTACTGATTTAAAAAATAAATTAAAAGAAAAGTTTTCAGACTAAAAGCCAGTGAATTTGACTTTAATTCCTGGGAAAGTACTAGCATACATCATTAAAGAGATGGTTAACATGCTTCTAGAAAGGAAAGATTATAAAGAGATGACTTCATTGACTTTTTCACAGGGGAACTAAATGGGTAGAAAAAGAAATGTTACAGCTACAGATTACCTAGATTTTAGCAAAATTTTAAATAAACTATCTCATAAAATTTTTTTATTTGGAGAAGATAGAAGGGTTGGCCAGATAATATCATTATACCAATTCAAAAATGTCTGGATGACTGGATTCAAAGAACACCCTGACTTGTAGCATCTGGGATACTCTCTCAACCTATACTTTTACTCCTGGGTTGGGTTCTGAGGAACAACTGCCTCAAGTTCTGGGGCACACCATGGGATTATACTCCTAATTCTTTAAGTCACAAGTTCCCATCAATGTGCTTCCCATTAACATCAGCCACTAGACCTATCTAGTAATTGTTAATAATTCAATGTCAACATGGCACAAAGTCTTCAGTGAAGTAGCCCAGGCATCTATTCTTGACTCTGTTTTGTTTAAAATTTTTTGTAAATGACTTTAAAAAGGATCAGATGATATGTTCATCAAACTTGAATGATAGAGTCATAATCCACAAAGGTCTTTTTAGCATTGGACTAAATTTCATGAGAAGAAATTCAACAGAGATAAACATAAGGTCTTATACAACATGAGAAAGGTAAGGTTAAGTCAGAATTGTTTTCAAAAATGTCTAGGGTACTGCTAGATCAATAGGAATCAGTAGTATGTTGTAATATCTAAAACAGGGATAATTACTGAGAAAAGTAACAAAGAGAATGTCAATAACTATAAAGGCTTATAACTGCCTTCCTAATTCTATAAATTCATTATGGGAAAATTTTTCATATTCATCCAGGCCATCCAAGACAAAGACATGACGAAGGAATAGTCAGGATTCCACAAATAAGATTAATGTCAAACCACATCTTCACAGTCAAATAAATTAAAAGATGTAGACTAGAGGAAGCAAGTTTCTGTCCTCATGTTTTTATTGACTGTGAGAAAAGCATTGATTTGTTCAAAGAAAACAACTCCTTACTGTCCTCCAACAAGATGTTTTATATGCATATGCTTAAATCCTACAGTGTTCCTTGAAAAAATGATTTAACAGAGAAATTTTTCTCAACAGCACTCTAACTTTTAATATCATGAGTGGCACAAAACAGGAAATCGTGCTCTTGATAAAGTTGATTGTAATTGTCATGAAGGAGATGCAGCACAGAATACGAATCAGAGAGGGATTCCCTACAGATCAAGGCTTCTTTTTCCTCCTGTCATGGACCGTTTTTGGCAGGTTGGTAATGCATATAACCCTTTTCTCAGAAAATGAGAAGAAAGTGATAATTTTAAATTAGAGGCTAGTGCAAATAAAGACTTTTCCCATATAAATTCATATCATCAGAGATGTACCTTATTCTCCCCAATAATTACATCATTAGGTTAATAATAGCAGGAATATTTGAAAGTACCATGAGCTGATCCATTGTCAGAGTACACAGTCTTGACATATAAACGTGAGCCCTATGATTTCACTGATTAAGTCTTTCCTTCCAGAAATACAAATTACAACCCATTCATGCTTTTTTCTCATATATAATTTTTCCCATTCCCTGCCATTATGTCATGGACCTAGCCTCTAGAATTGTTGAAATTTTGTGGATACAAAAAAAAATCAGATGGGCTGTCTGTCTTCTGGGATGTCAGTTCTCATTGGTCAATTCTCATAGTATATTAGTTATAATATACTAAAGACTTCATAGTGATTCTTGATCTAAACCTAAATTGACACTGCAGATGCTTTAAGGAAAAGCTAAGGTCTTTGGGGTGACTACAGTATTTCTACCAATGTACCATAACTATTGGAACACTTCTCTTTCCCCAATGTGCCATAGTAATAGAATAAAGATAAAGGTGCACTCTGCCATATTCTACAACAAGGGGCAAATGAATTTATGCTGGGACAGATTCTCAGCTAGTATCCCTTTCTGTACTTAATCTCAGCAGCTGTATGTAGCCAACTTCCCAGCTGCCTTTGAAATGTTCATATAGACAAATGAAATCCCAGGCCAGAGTCCCTGCTTTTCTGGAAAGTACCAAGTCAGTACCCTCATATTCCTGAATATTATGACTCCAGGCCCAATGTTCTAGCCACTACACCACCTAAATATCTCTGTAAAAGCATACACAAATGACTGTTGCTGTTAAAAAAAAAAAACCTAACTGTAGCAAATCATCAATTTCCTTAAGTATTTCACACATCACTGTAAGCTTTCACAGTTAACATTTTTAAAAATAGCTAAAATATAGTCTACAGCTTTTTTATGCAACTAAAAATTATTAAAATTCCCTGGGAAATGTTTTCCACAGATGAATATAACTCTTTTACACATTATTATTACATATAACATCTTCTAAAGCACCATTACACAACACTGGATGAAAAAAATTTGCTTATTAATGTCTTATGCTATGGACTGACATCATATATCTTGGCAAAAGTAACATTACTATAATGTGGATTGAATTTCCCAGTCTGCTCTTTTAACCTTTCCTTTTTTCCTAATGAGCCAAGAGAAAGACACTGAACATTAAATGCTGGATAGAGATAAAAGTAAAGTGAATTGAGTTCACACATTGAGAATATCCATAGAATTAGAGAATGTTAGAGTTAGAAACCTTCTGCCCTTAGACATTCTTATACATCACTCAACTACAGACCTAAAGATTTCTTCATTCCTGAGCATCTTAAAAGGAACTGGTCGATGAAGAGTCTGGTAGAGAACAAGAACTCAGACAAAGCCTACCTTTGTTCGTGTATACATCAGAGGTGATAAGAAGATAAACTGATTTTATACCTCATATTTGCTCCTGTACATTCCAAACCCAAATATAAAAGATTTCTAGGTTAGTCCTTGTGTCCTGCCTATGCCAATTTTTGCTCTGCTAAGCAGAGCTTATCAAAAGCTTAATGAACAAGATATAGTAAATATATTTTTATTTGTTGGGGTGGGGTAAATACACAAATAGAATGGGGGAAAATGACTAAACTCATTCTCCTGGCTTGGTCTATGCAAGTGTGGAAGACATTTTGAATCGTGACTTCTACTTAATCTCATTAAGTGATCAGAAAATCACTTAGGAGAAATTACGAATCAATGAGACATCCAGTTTCCAGCCTATTCCTCTGTTCTTGAATGAGATGCAAAAATAAACTATTGAAATCTTTAATGCCTTCTTTTGTGTTCACATATATGCCTTTCTGAATTACAGAAGTAACAATTACTCTTTCAGAAAATGAAGGAACCAATTATCTTCCTCCATACCTAATCTGAGCCACAAAACAAAGACTATATTATGTATAACATTCACATGGAAAAAGAAAATAGTTACAGTTCCATATGTAATATGAGTTTCTTTGTTCATTCAATCAAATATTTACTAAGGACCTGCTATGGATATAGCATTATGTCAGTCTATTTGGGAAAAAGAAGACATCTAAGACATCCTCCTCATAGAGTTTATAATCTAGTTGGGAAGATGAGAGATACATATATGAAAAGTTATATAATAATATTATGCAGATTAAGTGGTAGTTAGGAGGCTAGGAGGTTCAGTGAATAAGGTGCTAGACTTTGAATCAGGAAGACCTGAGCTTAACTCCTAAGGCAGACACTTAGTAGCTGAAACCTGGGCAAGTCAATTACTCTCTTAGACTCAGTTTCCTCATCTGTGAAATGAGGATAATGATAGCAGGAGCCACTCAGAGTTAGTGTGAGTATAACATGAGATAAGATACACAAAGGGCTTTGCAAACGTTACAGTGTTGTATAAATGTTAGGTATTATTAACTGGTCAATAGGCAATAAACGTTTATTTAACCCCTAGTCTGGGTTAGGTACTATGCTAATTGCTGGGGATATAAAGAAAGGTAAATGGCAGTCCCTACTCTCAAAGAGATCACCATCTCATGGAGGGAGAAATATATATGTGTGTGTGTGTGTGTGTGTGTGTGTGTGTGTGTGTGTGTGTCTGTATGTATAAAGAAAAGTGGGAGGGGAAGGGACAAGGTATGATGAAGTCCTGCCGCCAGGGTGGGGAATGATGAAGTGACTTCCCAGGGTACCCTCCTTAGATGGTAGGGGATCTGGGGCAAACTCCCCACTGTCCATTGTCCCTCTATTTCTAATCAGAGAGTGGGAGGAAACCCAGACACTAGGAATATTGTGTGAGTTTTAGAGCTGGTGTCATCTTGTAGGATGACAGGTACTCCTGAACACAAGCTAAGGGGTTTAGTCTTTTCCCTACATGATTCTATATCTCTATCCTTTGTCCTACACTTGTCCAGAGATCATCACTGCGAGATGAATATGCTTTTTAATACGAATTCATGGGCCCCATAAGGACTCCCAAAGTCGTCTGGCAAATTTATGACAGGCTTTTGGACAATAATTGCACAGTCGTTTGGTTCGGGTGATCACCATGTTTTGGACAGTGCACTCATTCAAACAGCAGGGTCTCATCTCTTTCTGTGAACAAAGGAAATTAATGTAGAGCTGGTTGCATCTTGTAGGACAAACACTTGCCTCTCCATACTTAGGAAAAAATGTCTCTCCCTCTCAGATGCTTCACTTCCCTCTCTTAATTCTTCTAGGTTCAAGAAGATATTTACAGCTAAGTATTCAGAATTCTACTCCCTAATTTTCCAGACCCATCATTGTACAATTTGCAGTGCTACGAGTTCGACCCCCAGAGCCCCAGTGCCTCATGGATCGAGCGGACTTTTCAACTGCAATTTGGCACTGTGTCTAGAGGGAGGTTCCAAGAAAATACACAAGGATTATTTTGGATAATGCCACCATTATCATCAACAATGAATGAGAATACACATTTGCATGAGAAATGACTTTCTGGTAAGACACAATTATTATTTAAGTGCAATCTTTCTTTAATCAGTATCAAATTAAGTTTCTATTTTACAGTGCCAAACATGGCTGGAAATTGAAAAAGTCATATAATTATTCAGAAATGCCTAAATATGTGAATAATTATAAAAAATTACCATAGGAATAATGAGACTTTGAATTGTACTTCATAGTTTACAAAGACTTACATAGCTGGTTTGAAACTTACAATAAACCTAAGAATAAAACCATGCTATGAATTAGGGATCTGTTTTTAAAGATGCTTGGCCAGGCAAATAAACCAATCTCAATGATTGAAAGTTTTTTGTTTTTTTCAGGTGTTATCTCAGTGTTCAGTATTTACCCTGATTAGCTCCTTTGCTTGAGGAACTCCCATCTATTGTGAAATATAGGAGGTTCACACATCAGGCTCAGATAAGCATCTAAGTCAAACCTCAGCACAAACTGCTGGCTTTCTGGAGCTTAGATAACCAAATTCCTCTGAGGATCACCTAATAGACAACAGAGCATATAAACAACGAAGCATTTCTATCCTGAACCAATGACTGAGTCTTCCCACCTTGGCAAGGGCACATGAAACCCCTCTAATCCAGGATCACAGTTAGAGCTAGGGGACACAGAGTGCTGGACATAGAGTCAGTAATTTCAGCCTGAATCCTGCCCCAGAGCCTTCCTAGCTGGGTGCCCTTCATCAAGTCTCTTACCCTCTCGCAGATTTAGTTTCCTTGTCTGCAAATGGAAGTAATAATGTCATGTACCTGACAGAATTGTTGTGAGAATCAAGAGAGACGATATATGTAAAGCACTCTCTAAAGCTAAAATATTATATAAAAGTTAGGTAGGTAGTAGTAGCAGTTGTTGTAATAGTGGGGAGAATGGTGGTTGGTGATGGCAACAGTCAGGTCTTGTGGTTACACCACAGTCATATTGCAACCACATTCCAGCTTCAGTACAAAGCACTAGACAACTTCAAGGAACTCAGAGTTGGATAGGCTGAGACAGTAACCAACAGTACATAAGAACCAGGTATTCGTTCTCACTGGTGGGTACTACAATGAAAAAAGAAAAAAGCACTGGCAATGCAGTTAGAGGACCTGGGGTCAAATCCCACCTCCACCACTTACAGACTATTACTTTAAGCTCCCTGCAAAATGAAAGTGTTGGATTAGATGACCTCTGAGAGCCTTTCCAACACTAAATCTAGCTTTTTCAACCTAAGGTGAATGGGTAGATACTACTCTAGGTTTTGGAAAGGGGAAGAGGGGAAGAAAAGGGGGACAGGTAGTGTGGAAAAAAGAAAAAAAAGGAGGAGGAGGATGGAGACAGAGAGAAGCATTTGTTAAGCATGCTTACTTTGTACTACGTGCCTGGCACTGGACTAAGCCTTGGAAAAGTAAAAACACACACCCCAGAAAAGGCAGTCCCTGCCTCAGGGATTCTCTGTTCTAAGGAGCCCAGAGAGAGATTGAGTCTTTGGCTCAATCAGGTTTGGAGTGAACTTGCCCAGAGAGTGCTTCCTCCAATGGAAATTCTGCTATGAACTCACCAATCAGAGGAGGAGACTGAAGTGATAGAGGCATTACCAGAGGGAAGAAGGCCCCTAGGGCAGAGATCCAGGAGATCAGGGAATTAGGGATAGGCAGGTAGTGCAACTTTTGTAGCACTTTTCAAAAAGAACAAGAATCTTCTAAAGTACAGAATATTAGATTGGAGGGAATAAATAATTCACAGATACAGGATTATCTCTACATTGTCAATAAAGTCAAAATAGAACTTGTGTTAGAGCAGATTCTCTTTTCCACAAGAGAAAAGGAAAACATAAGCCAATAATTTGTTTAGAAACAGCAGAGCCTGAATGGATTTGGGGCACCCTAGCTGCAGGTCTTTTTAGCATCTTTCTTATCCCTGATCACAAATTTGGAAGCCATAGTACACACCGCAATATTACCTGGTTATATAAAATCTTATCTATGCTCCTTTTAATTGTACCAGCTTATCTCTCTTAGGTGTCAATGTTCCTCAGAAAACTCTGCCTTATTTATTTACTCACTTACCCTTAACTCCTGGAAGGCAAAAGCTCATTATCTAGCTAGATAGGCATCCTACAATTATTACTTTCTCCCTCAAATAAAAGGAAATAAATTAGCTGTACAAAGATTAAAAGGAGATCTCTGAAGCAAAGAGGCTAGCATGAATCTAATGAATATATTCAGAAGACGAGAAAAAGTAGCATGTTGAAAAGATTTGGAGAAAGGGATGGGAGGCCACCCTGGAAGTCAGTAAGACCTAGACTCAGGGGCCCAGGCAACTCTCTATCTGGCTGCTTAAGGAAAGAGACTTTCCATACAGAGAGTTCCCTAAAATGATGAAATCATAGGCCTCAACCAAAAAGAGCAGGTTAATCTATTTCTTCCTTTCTCTCAGTACTGTCCCGTCCAGTTCTCACAATCAAGACAGAACTCAGACTTTCAGGAGTCTCAGCTTCAATTCAGTTCAACAAATATCTATTAAGTTTGTACTGTGTGGAAGACATAAGATCTCTTCTTTCCTCTTTTACTGCCAGCACCCTGGTGTAGGCTCTCATCACCTTACATTTCAACTACCACAAAAACCTATTGGCCAGTCTCCCCACCGTAATTCTCTCTTTATTCCAGTTCATCTTCCATTCAGCTGTCAGCGATGTTTCTAAAGTGCATGTCACTTTCCCATCTCCACTCAATAAACTCCAGAGGCTCCCTATCCTCTCCAGGATCAAATATAAAATCCCATTCAAAGGCCTTTGTAACCTTCCCCACCCCCTTCTAGTCTTCTTATGCCTTAACACACACACACACACACACACACACACACACACACACACGCACATACTATGATCCAGTGACACTACCCTCATCTGTCTTTTGGCTTCCCTGGCTTCCTTCCAATCCCAGATAAAATCCCATCTTTTATATATAGGAAGCTTTTCCAAATTCCCCTTAATTCATTCAATTGTCTTTTTTCTGCCAATGATTTCTAATTTGTATTGTATATAGTTTGTCTTGTCTCCTCCAATTAGATTGGGAGCTTTTGAAGTTCAGGGACTGTCTTTTTGCCTTTCTTTGTACACCCAATACTGTGCCTGGCACATAGTAAATACCTCAAAGACATTTATGGACTAACTGACTGACTGGTACCTTGGCATAGATGTGGAATGTTATTTCCAAGCTTCTCCTAAGGGCCACAAGATTATATAACTCAGTAGCTCAGAGAGCGCTTACTTTGGATCATAAAGTAAGCTCATATATTTAGAAGTGGAAGGAACTTAAGAGGCCATCTCTTTCAACCCCTTCATTTCCTAGATGAGGAAAGTGAAGCCCAGAGACATTAAGTGACATGTCCAAAATTATACAGGTAATAAGTGGTAGTGGCAGTATTGGGTGCACCAGAGAATTACTGTTACAGTTGAATTTGTAGTTGGCATTCTTATCTGAAAGCACATTCGACATTTGAGGCTGAAGAAGCCAGAGGCTATTTCTGCTCTAATTCGCAAAGAGTTCTATCATCTTGAGGAAATATTACAGAATCAAGAAATGCCAAAAAGCTTCAACATCCCCTTTACCTCCGAAATGTCTAGGTCCCTCATAGGTTCTTGGGACATCTCAGCTCCTCAAGCAAATGAGAGATCTGGAGTTTGAATGATTTGCTAGCTAACTGTCTTTTCTCCTTCTACAAATAAATCCTGATCTACTTTTCTCCTTGTAGCTTTTGTCCATTGCCCATAAAGCTGCTTTGTATTTGGGGGGGATGTGTTTTAATGTGCAATATGTTCAAATGCATCAATCAAAAGACAGTAGGTATAGTACCATATTGTCAACATCATGTCTATTTTCTGGGAAGCTGTGCTGCATAGGGGATAGAGGACCTGACTTGGAATAAGGAGTGCTAGGTCCAAATTTTACTATCTCTGTGATCATGAGAAAGTCACTAACTCTTTCAAGACTAAGGGTCAATATCTTTAAAATGGAAGCATCCCAGCTATGAGACTGGCACTTTTCAAACCTGAAAGCCCAATATAAATGCTATGATTACTACTCCCTTCTCAACAGAACTTATTCTGCAGAATCACTGAATGAAGAAAAAAGGGCACAGAAATCAGGACCACAAAACTTTATGCCACATTAGTTGAGAGGCAATTATCAGTCAACAGAGCACTTGACTTCCAATTTCCTTTCTGTCCCTATGTGAGCCTTGGGTAAACTCATTAGTCTGTATGTCTCTGTCTGAAAAATGAGGGGTTTGGATTACAGCCTCTATGTCTTTCCCATTCCTAGTCTATGATGCTGTCACTAAATTAACCAGTATTTCAGTCAGTTTTTATCTGCCCACAGATAAAGCAATCAACTTCTGTTTCTGTATTCTTCTGTGTTTCTCCATACACAATTCAACTGATAAACCTAAAACTCATAATCCAAGTAAGTTGCTGTGTTAAAGGGATGTAAAATACAAAATCCAAGCCCTTTCTTTAGCCCTCAATTTGGCAATTGAGGTCTATTTACACAATGACAGTCCACAGTGTCATGGAGTCCCACTGAAGCTTAGTGCCCAATCCACATGACCATGTAATATTCACTGATGAGAAATTATTTAAACAATGGTCAATTAGCAAATTGTAATAAACTGTGCAGAGAAGTCATTAAAATGAATTGTTCTTGAATTCCTTGCTTCGTTGTATTCTTTATATTTGTATGCAGTGACCTTTTGTAAATGAAATAATATTTTGCCTCAATTTGCATTGTAATTTTAAAGACGATTGATCTTCAATTGGCGATTGTTCCTCATACTTTTGCTCTAAGCTCCTCTTCCTCTTTTATTTTCCCCTTTCCTGACTTTGCCTTTATCAATTATCAGAGTTAATGGTCAGTAAATAAGTACTTCCTCACCCTAGAGAGGATTAATATTTAAAGTTACTCTTTAAGTACTTTTGTAAAGTGAATAAGCTATTTGCAGTAAATAATCAACTTGTAATTTTTCTTTATTTGAGATTTTCATATATTTACGTGAGGGTAATATATTGGGGAACATGACAAGGTACTAGAAATGTTTTCTCTAACATATCAAGCTTATTAAGAAATTTCTCTATGATAATCCTGTAAGATAGGTAGCACAAGTATTAGTATCATTAGGAATCACTATTTTACAAAGGAAGAAACTGAGAGGTTAGGAGCAGCCAGAGAAACATGCCATCAAATTATCTTTATCTACTTTCCGTCTTCTATATGAATTTATAACTTCTCCTGGTTAATAATAACAAAAATAACATTAAATATTTCTGTCCTACCAACTATGCGCCAGGTATTGTGCTAAGTGCTTTACAATTATTTTTTCATTTGATCCTTACAAATAGCCTTGGGAAATAGGTACTATTCCCATTTTACAGAGGAAGAAACTGAGGCAAACAGAGGCTAAGGGACTTTCCTAGGGTTACTCAACAAGTAAGTATCTTAGGCTAGATCTGAACTTATGTCTTCCTGACTCCAAGCTCTTTGCTCTCTCCATTCTACCACTGAGCTACTAGCTATTTAGGAGCCCCCTGAAGAAAGGAATTGTTTGCATTTCTCTTTTTTTCCCTACAATTTAGGTCAGGGCCTATCCCTTCTTAAGTTCTTAACAAATGTTTGTGGATTGATTGTATAATTGACTGGTGAAATATAAAGTTCTCTTTTTCTCATCATTATTAACCTAATGGCCATCAGAAAATTTCTGACAGAAATTAGCAGCTATTCCTCATTTCCTTGCAATGCAAAGTGAGAGGCAATTGTATAATGTTGGCCACTAGGTATTTATAAGGACAGAATATTACACTAAATACAACTTAATGTGGATTCTAAAGTTTCAAGAATGAAAGAAGTTAGATTCAATATATTTCCCGTGATATGGGCAGAAGAAAAGTTTTGCTTGCTGACAGCTGAGAAAGTGTGGAGGAAGATAAAGAGCCGAGCTAAGGAATGACGACTGAAGGATACAGTTAAATTTAAGAGATAGGAGAATGGAATGGATTAATGAGGGATGCAGGGAATAAACATCCAAAACAGGAGAAGAGCTAAGATATCATGGCACCACGGAAGCCCAAAAAGGATAGAGTTTCACAGAAGAAGCACTCAGTAGTGTTAAATATGGCAGATAGGTCAAGGAGAATGCAAGCTGAGAAATGGCCATTGGAGCTGGCAGTTAGGAGGTCTCTTACCAATCTATGATTCAGTGAGTGTTTCAGTGACCTCAGAAATCATATGAATAAATGCATAGAAGAAAAGTTCTTTACAAATCCATAAATTCCATGCCTCTGAAATCAAGGCAATAGAGGGCTCACACACATCAGTAATCATTTTAAGACAGCTCTGGAGAAATATAAGAACTTTAGCTAATGAAAAATATGCAAATGCAGCTCATTACATTTTAGTGTTAAGTGAATACACTAAGTAATGTCACATAAATGTACTCTGCAAATTTGTAAAGAGTTTACGATTTGCTCCTAATGGTAACAGAGAAAAATTAATTCTTAATTGTAATACCTAAGGCCCTAAGGACAACACAAGGACTGGCTGCCCCATAGAGATTTTATTGAGACATAAATAATCTTAATTTGTGTGCTTTTCAAGCTTGCAAAAGTGGAATCAATTTTTGTAAATAATTTGAGTAATTTCTCTAGAACAGAACTTCCAGAGTGTAATGTTGGATAGATAGAACAGTGTACCCTGAGGTAACAAGACTCATTATTTTATCTAGTCCTAATTTCATACGACAGCCCTTTAGCAACCAACTTCCCAACATATAAAACTTAAAATAATTTAACATACCAACTGTATCTAACTGAAGACAAGACTTGGAGATCTCTCTCACAAAATCTCTTTCCAATTGTCTCAGTCTTAGAGGGCAATTACTCCTTCCATCCACTTATAAACAAAAAACCAAAAGATCAAGGATGAAGAAGTCAGAATGACCACATAAACATGATTCTAGGAATGGAGAAGGTTCTTTCCAAAGTGTTTATATAAAGCATGCCTTGCATACAATAGTAAATGTTTGTGGAAATGAATACATAGAAATTCAGTTCCAGGGATCGAAGAGCAAAAGGCATTTTTTAAAACTCCATATAAATGTGTTATTATTAATTATAGCAATTAAAATCATCAAATCCATGCATCACTTCATTCACTTGTAGAAAACTTGGACAATGATCTTGCAACCCTATCTGAGCAGCTAAAGCAAAATCAGGTGTGTCTGATAAATTTCAGGCTTAGGTCACAAGTTGTCTATTCAGTCTAGAGAGCAATGGAAAAGCAAGACCTCTATTATGAAGCTGTAGACAATTGAATCTACCAAATTTATTACTGTTGTTAATTTGGCTACACATATGCATATTATATCTCCAAAAACTTCCTAAACAATTAGACTAGTTGTATAGTAAAAAAAAAAAAAAAAAAAAAAAAAAAAAAAAAAAAAGATGCCTCTCCTGCAAAGCCAAATCTGGACAATCACAGCTGAAAATTTTACTTTCCATTGTAAATAAAATGACTCCATTGAGATGTGTAGTTAAATTAATTGCTGAGTTTATTGGGCAGCAGAGAATTTTAAACTTTGCATTTTGTAATCCACACATAAAAAAAAAAGCAGCTTACAAACATTTCACATTATCCAACAGGGCAAAAGCAAGTGTAAGAGACACGGATGGGGGGAAGGACAGGAAGTGGGGCAGAAAGGTGGAGAATAAATAGTATAGAGACTGAAAAATTTAAAAAAAAAAGGATTTTTCAAAGGCAATCAGGAAGTAGTAAATGTAATTAAAGAAATATTTTGATTCAATTTTATTTCAGTTCAAGTCCACGAATGGAGATATTTGAAGGAAGGCATTGTGAAATTAATTTCCTAAAAACCAGTGTGACCTATTTTTCATTTGCCCTTAAATTCTGGAAAGTCTAACATTAGTGTCCTAACAACAAATACACTTTGATTAGAGGGATAATATAATTTATAAAATATTCTATCTCTTAGAAAAAAAACCCAGGTATCTTACAAGGAACAATCTAACTTAAAGGACTAAAAAATATATAGAATGGCAAGAGCAATTAGAATCCGTAATAAAAATCCAACATAAAATCACTGTAGCATGCCAAAGGTCTTTGGAAATAAAAGAGTTTCACAGAACATAAAAGTGCACTAATTCAGTGATTGTCCTCAATTGCAAAGAGAGGGCATTCCATAGCCCCAGGGTAAGAGGCAGAAAGAAATTCTTGGTTGCATTCTTAAAAGTTTCAGTTCAAAAAAACCTCTTCCACTGTGATTCCTTCATTCTTCTGTATTTATCCCCCTTTACCACATACTCTCTGCCTGGAGAATATAATCACCAGAGAGAACTTTAACTCTGAAGGTCAATTCTAAATCTATAGATAGATGTTTCACTCCAATTCTATCCCCTCATGGGCCATTTAGTTTCATACAGAGAAATTCTGTTCACAGACAGAAAGCAGCCAACTGTCTCACAAATGTTCACTATTAGTTACATGGAGGACAAGGTAAGAAAGCGATGAGGGTTCAGACCAAATCACCAGTACTACTAGATGAAAGGAAAAAAGCATCTCCAAGTGCATGCTTTTCTGACAGAGATATAAAAGCATCATCTTTGTTAAAGGCCCTTTCTACCAAAATCAACAATCTTGTATTCTTGACCTCACATATTAATAGAAAGAAGAAATGGTGGTTAAGCAGAATAAGAACACATATGATTGAATTTAAATGACTTAAAGTTTACAAAGTGCTTTCCGAAACAACTCAGTGAAGTAGGTGTTGTCATCATCATCACACCCATTTTACAGATGAGGAAACTGAGGTTTGAGGGACGAAGGAACTCACCAGAATCACACAGCTAGAGAACCATCCAAGACAGGAATTCAAACAGTTCCCCTACTTCAAGGTCTAGCACTTTTTCTACATGAAAGCATGTAGATGACACCCCCTTCACTTCTCTGATATTGCTACCACCCTTGTACAGGACTTTATTTCCTCACACTCATACTATTTTGATAAACCTGCTGGTTAGTCTGTCTGTCACAAGTCTCTATTTCAATCTATTCAGTTGCCAAATTCTTCTAACAGGAAGGGTCATGCTATTCAATAAATTCCAGAGACTCCCTATCACCTCCACAATCAGGTAGAACATCCTCTGTCCTTGGCATTCAGTCCTTCATAACCCAGCAGCCCATTGTTATCTTTCCAATTTTCTTGCATTTTACATCCACACCACCATCACCCCAACCTGATGTTCAACACCCCATCCCCACACATACACACACACACATCCCATGTACTCTTAGATTCAATGACAGTTGTCCCTTGAAGAAGAAACTAATTCCAAGTATTTGTACTGGCTGTCCCCCATGCTCTCCATTCTCATCTCTGCCTCCTGGTTTTTCTGGCTTCTTTCTAATCCCAGCTGAAACCCTGTCTTCTACAAGAACCTTTTTCCAATCTCACTTACTTCTAGGGCCTTTCCTCTGTTGATTTTTTTCTATTTATTCTGTATATAGCTTGTTTGTGTATATATGGTTGTTAGCTTGAATTCTCCTCCACTAGATCGTGAGCATTCTTAGAGCAGCACCTGTCTTTTTGCCTTTCTTTGTATCCCCAGAATTTAGCATAGTGCTTGGTACATAGGAGGCACTTAATAAATGTTTATTAACTACCTAGAGTCAATGAGACCTGATTTTGAATGCTGCCCTATCTGTAAAATGAACTTCCTGGCTTGTACTAGTATTTACTAGCTGTGTGATCCTGAGCTGATCCTGCTTCATTTTCCTCCTCTGTAAAAATGGGATAATATTAGTGTCTGCTTCACCAGGTTGGTAGGATCAGAGAAGGTGACATAAGTAAAGTGCTTTGAAACCTTAAAAATCTGGAAGTCTTATTATTTTAGTACACTGCTCTACATAATTCTCTATGTATGACAGGAACTTAATAAATATGTGTTTAATTCTTCATACAATAATCTTTCCTATGATTGACTCACAATTACCCTAGGTTACTCTCCCAACCCCCAGGACAACCCACCTCTTCCAATGATATCCTCACAATATCAAGAGAACTCCAGGAAATACTCCTGGGGTGAGTTTTTGGGAAGACGTAGTTAAGAGTCACACGTAATAGGGAAGATGAATGAGTTGCAATTTGCATCTTTGAAGGAAATATCCTCATTTATGAGATCCAAGATGCCTGGAATGTTAGATTCTATTATAATATAGTCCTTGGGTGTAACCTTATGACTGAATACAAGTTTTACAGAACAAATTCTTTTATAAAGGGGAATTGTTCTGTGAAGTTTGGAGGCAGTCATAGGACTACATTTGAGGACCTAGAGGATCACATATGACCTCCAGGCTGCAGGTTCCCCAGTCCTGGATAATGCCCTAGGCCCATCACCATTAATTGGTACATAGTAAATACAAATACGTATTTCTTGTAATGCAATGAATTGAATTTATCTGGATCTGTACATGAATCCTCCATTTCTGTGTCTTTTTCAAGATATCATCTTCTTTGTCACTCAGTATCCTCTTACATATGATAAATTCCAGGAAAACATTTGTCTCTGCAGATAAATTTGTTGGCTTTAATTACATAAGTCAACAAATTTCTCTTTGCTCTAATTCCCAACAGTGCCCCCCTTCCCTTGCCCCACTCCACTCCACCCTATCCTTAACGCAGACTACATATGGGTCTAAGACTCTGATGGATGTCCTCTTGGGGTGGGAACTGAAAGGTCACATCTGGGGAGAAAAAGCATAATTACCAGGAGAACTAGCTAAGATCTGTAACTAGGAAGATGGCTCATAGGAATAAAGCACCCAAAGTCTTCTGTTGTATCTGAAGGAAAAACAATGATCTAAACAACGATCACACCAGAATGTAATAAGAGGAAAGGTCTGAGGTGGATTAGAATGATTAAGTACTGAGGCCAGAAGAAAACCATCCTTGACAGAATTCTCTTGGTTTTCCACATTAAATTATTTTATGTGTGCTCACATCGCATTTATAGCAGAACGCTCTTGGCTGACTTCTTCCTCCAGCTCAATCTGCAGTCTCTTTATTCTCTTCTCCCGCCCTCATAGCTCTCCATGATCATAAGGTCAAGCTTAGAATTGGAAGGGACTGAAAAGCCTATCCCATCCAACACTTCATTTTTAATGTAAGAAAAATGAAACTCAGAAAGACTGAGCAGCTTGTCTATTCTGACCGAGGACCTTCTGATTCTAAACCCAATGACTTCCAGTGAGTCACTATCAGTGATGGCCAGTTCTAAATGGGGAATGAATACCAAGAATGGAAAGAGGGATGTTCAAGTCATCAAGTCACCTTAGAAACTCTGTAGTATCTCTTGGATACCATGAAACCTATGTTTACAAAGCATATGTTCTGAATTCATCTTCTTTTTTTCCCTATTTTGTATTGGTTGATATGGCAGGCAACTCCAAATCCTTTTGGACATGGATGGGATATAAACAGAGGCAAAGATAATGGTAGCCATTGTTGTTTAGCTGTTCGGTTATGTCCAACTTTTCATAACCCTATTTGGCGTTCCTTGTCAAAGACACTGGAGTGGTTTGCCACTTCCTTCTCCAGTTAATTTTATAGATGGGGAAGCTGATCAAAATAACAACAGATAGTAATGATACTAGCATTTATATCAGACTGCACAACTTGGTGGTAGGTAGGGAAAAAAAATTACAATAGACTAAATGTCTTTGGACCACAGATAGGTTAGACTAGAGACAGACTGCCGGTGGTTTGTTGCCATGAGTCACATGAAAAACAGGAGAGAGCGTGCCATGGCAACCCCACAGTTTTCCTAGGATGCCTGAAATCCTTTGTCAGGCTGTTTATGGATCTAATTTACATAGGACTTTAATGCTTTCAAAGTGCTTAATAAATATTTTCTCATTTTGCCCTCACAACAATCCTGGAGATTGGTACATTACTAGCCCCATTTTATAGATGAGGAAACTAAGGCAGATAGAGACTAAGTGACTTGGTCAGGGTCATACCCCTAGGAAGTATTTGAGGCAAGATTTGAAACTTAACCTTCCTGACTCTACAGTGAGTGTTCTGTCTACTGTACACCTAGCTGCTAAATAGGAGGGTAGTGAAAAAAGAGCCTGAATTCTACCTCTGACACATACTGGCTGTATGATCCTGGACAAGTCCATTTAAGCACCTCCAAGCATCTCACTAAGACTGTAAGCTTCTGAAATATTTCTGAATCCCTAGTGTAGTCACACACTACCCTGCCTCTATTAAAACCAAAATCAATAAAAAGGGCCATAATGAGATGTTTTAATAACAACAACTAAAGAACAAACTTTGTGCTGAAGTCTCTGGTTCTTACCCAGGTTCAAAATGTCATATGCAAAGCATAGAGAAAGACTGTAAGTTTTAAGTTATAAAACTTATATAAGTTATAAGACTATAAGAACAGTTGACAATACCCAGTGGTAGAATAAGGATCCTCACCAGGAGTTCTTGATTTCAATGAAACCAGATTTGGGCCAAAACACACTAAGGTGAAATTCCTAAAATCCCTCTAGCAAAAAGATGGCATTTCCCAAGGCACATAAAGGTTAAGTGATTCAGCCAGGTCACACAGCTATTTTCAGCTACAGGACTTGAATCCCATGTCTTCTAGCACTCTATCCACTAGACCATACTATGTCTAATATGTGTGTGTGTATGTGTGTGTGTGTGTGTGTGTGTGTGTGTGTGTGTGTATTAAAGGAGTAGAATTCCTAATTCTTATATGTATATGTAAGAAATATATACATAGAAGAACTAGGAATTCTACTATTTTAATGAAAGCTACATTTAATGGTGAAATGAACCACATTTTATGTGCCATTTTTTCTTCTTTGTACTCCTTGGAAATTTCCTCCAATTATGTTTAATTGGAAGGACTTCACTCCAAAGATAACTCTGTTCTTGCTAATGAAGCATAATTGTATGTAGCATAAAACTATATAAAATTAACATGATTCATATCTCACCTCAGAAAGTTTTGCTACTCATAATTTTTCAGTGACCAGTCTAAATGTATTTTGCCTTTGAGCAATGAACTTGTCATATGGGAGAAAGGATAACTTTTCAAACCAATCCATTGTTGTGAAGTAGTGTGATTTTTGCTATGTAAATTTCATAAACTTAAACTTAATAATTCTAAGACCAAAAAGGAAAAGAAAAAAACTGATTTCTAATTATGCAAATAAATTCCTATATGTTTAATTTGGAGCCCAATATGCTCCAAAACAAAACACTCACCAGCCTCAGAGAACTTTGTATTCAAAGGATAATTGAACATCTAAATTTTCCTAGTATACCAAAATCCTTGACATGCTTTAACAAATAACATCATACTATTTATTGACAAGGAAATGTTCAGTTTTGTATCACTTGAAGGCATTTTTCTCAGGACTATATGCAGGTATTGTGCATATATGTTGGATCTCATTAATAATAGTTATAAGACCTCAAAATCAGTCAATGAGTACTTATTAAGCATTTGCTATGTGCCAGACATAGGGCTAAGCACTGAAAATGCAAGGACAAAAGTAAAATAGTTCCTGTCCTCAAAGATCTTGCATCCTAATATGGTAGAGAGCATATACATGTACAGTAATATGTGAAACATATGAGAATAGAATACAATAGTAAACTGGGAGGACAACGTAGGAGGAGCAAAATGCACCAGGAAAGCCCTCTCACATTAAGTAGAGCTTAAGCTGAAGGAAACAAGGAGTCCCAAAAGTCAGAGATCTTCATAATGGCATTCCAGGCATGGGGGTAGATGGTGTATAGTGTGTGAGGAACAGAAATTTTTGGAGGGAGAAGACTACTTCTTCCTCTGTCCAACTAATACACACACACACACACATACACACACACACACACACACACACACATACTAGACATAGTATGGTCTAGAGGAAGGAGTGCTAGAAGACAAGGGATTCAAGTCCTGTAGCTGAAAATAGCTGTGTGATCCTGTCTGTCAGGAGAAGGATGAGCACCCAATTGTGTTGTGTTTGTCCTTCGTTCTTGAAGAGGATCATGACAGCAAGATGATGACATGACTTGCAATTGACTTTGATTTGAGTGAAGGAGGGCTGTGCAAGGTCACCAAACTCAATTTCTTCTCCAGAGCCACCTGGGTCCAGTGACCTGATATTCATCAGGATGACTGGAGATGGTCCAGGATGAAATGTAAGACCCTGGCCCTTTCAGGCTAAGGTCTTATCACATTTTCACTTTGAATGAACACCCAATTAGAATCAGGCCAAAAGACCTTGCTTTATATCAAATCTGGAGTTGAATGGTTTGCTAATGACCGATAACGACAATGACCAGGACACACTGTAACTCACAGAGTTTGACTGATTCCTCTTCTCCATTGATCCAACCCTAGAAGATTCCATGAAAGAGTTTAAGAAAACAAAGCCACAGCTGTTGTCACTGACATCTCCATTTCTGTTTCTGTACACCCAGTAACAGGCACATAATAAATCCTTTAAGAATGCTTATCAGTTGATTGCCCCAAGAAAGTTGCTCTGGATGGGCTTCTGTACAGTGGAGTTGCTGGGCATTGTGATGGCTTCTGGAACTAAAGAAGGAATATTCATAGGACTACAGGGATATAAAACACAAACTTCATCTACTTGTCATAGCTGGGCTTGGAAACACTAGAGTGAGACGATGACAGAAAGGGTGGCACAAGTGAGTTCCCTGAGCCAAGTGAACTAAGTTTTTGCAAACATGAGCTCTTTGCAAATGCAATGTTCCAATTGAAGCTTCTCTGAAGACTCTCACAGTCCTCACTAAAATGAATCTAGGGCAGAAGGCAGAATCTCCCCAGAGGTGCTCATTCTAATTTAGAACAATAATAAACAGCTCCATTAAAACCCATACTCTGGGCTACTCATTAGGACCATGACTAGAGTGACATCAGTCTTTCTTCCAGGTTTAAATGTCTCTATTTGCTTCAGTGCAGTGAATATTAAACTGTGTTCAACCGGAACCCTTGGGTCCTATAGGAGATTCCAGAAATGTACAAAAATTGTTTGACAATGGCATCTGATTTGTTGGTCATAGATCATCTTCTTTTGGAGGGGAAAGGGAGAAAACTAAAAAGCCTCTAACTCCTTATTTTATGTATTACAGGGAAGGGAATTAAGGGTTAAATCAGCATGACTTCTTTGGGGAAATGGAGTAGGTGAGGGGGCAGTCTCTTTCTATAAAAAGTATTGTGGTTACTTGCTAAGTGACCCAGTAAAGTTGGGGTAAAGAAAACCTCTCAGTGGAACTCAATATAAAATGAAGCTAACTCATCATTCCAGTTCATGGAGAAAAAACTGCCTTGTATTTATATTGTATGTACTATATATAGAGAGAGAGTTAATAGTAATACTATTTAAATAACGCATTAAGGCTTGCAAGGCACTTTTCATATAATACCGTTGATGCTCATTCATGGTACTTATGCTCTATAAAGTGGTCCCTGTGAATACCAAATTAACAAACACTTCATCATTACTCCTCAAGGAAATAAAGGGTTAGGTTCCTGAGAGCCTTTTGTCATCACACTTACTTTAGTACTTTCTGGAACATCTTCACAAACAGATTGGTGAATTTCCTCTTCCTTTTTCTGGATCTATCATTTTGTTGATTCACTAACATTGAACTCATGGCCAACAAGACTACATCCCATGCATGAACAAAGCTTATCTAATGTGTATTTTCTCCATAAGGTACAAGCCTTCTTGCACTTAGGAACACTAGACAGTCCTATACTTGGGGGTCATTTTAAACAGTGAAATCACCAATAACAGGCACAAAAATGCAAAAAAAAATGATGCTATATAGTCTGTGGAAAGGACACTTGTTTGCAGTAGGAGAATGAAAATAAGAAAGCATCTTGTTTAGCCTCAGCTGGGATCATGTGTACTGGGCAACTCACATTTTCACCATTCTTAGAATGTCCAATGATCACGAAAGTACCACAAGTACAAACGTGGGGATTACAAATAAATTTTAGCAAGTAGGTGAATCTGTAAATAATGACAATTGACAGTATATACATATGATGTGTGTGGGGGGGGGGGGTGGCTGTGTGGGTATGACGTTGCTGTTCAGTTGTTTCAGTCTTGTCTAACTCTTCATGATGATCTGTGAAAGTTTTCATGATACAAATGAAGGCATGGTTTGCCATTTTCTTTTGAAGATCATTTTACAGATGAAGAAACTGAAACAAACAGGGTTGTGACTTGTCCAAGATCACACAGCTAGTAAGTGTCTGAGTTTGGATTTGAACTCAGGTCTTCTTGACTACAGACCTGGCACTGTATCCACTGAGCCCTGTAGCTGACCCTAGACGATATATATACCTACAAATATATGTATGTATACATATACACAAATATATGTATATATATATATATATAGAGAGAGAGAGAGAGAGAGAGAGATTATACATATAGATATATAAAGGTATATTGATAGATATATTAATATATTGCTAATATCGTTTATGTATATACGCATAATTTGATCCTCATGACTACTGTGGGAAGTAGGTGCTGTTATTATTTCCATTTGCCTGACTCCAGACCAGCACTTTGTCTACTACTCCACTTTATTTCAATACTCATATGGATGGTTTTTTTGCCCATAAGACTATAGGCTCCTTTAAGATAAGACTGTTCACTTTTTTTCCTCTGTAACTGCCCACAGGCAGCTAGACAGCAATAGATAGAATACTGAGTCTCGAATCAGGAAGACCAAGGACATATACAGCATCAGATGTATCAAGCTGTGTGATGGGGAAGTCATTTAACTATTTTTCTTCATCTGTAATGTGGAGATGACAGTACCTACCTCCCAGGGTTGTTGTGGGGAGTGATGGAGATAAAGCACTTAAGATCTGGGCCATACATTTCAAACAATATGCTCAACTTCTCTAGTGAAGTATGGATTTACACTATCAAGGAAGCACATGACAGGAATGTCCATGTTCTTAGCCCGTGTTCACAATTTGGAACTGCAGGCTTTAATATTCATGATCTATTCAGGAGAATTCTCTCTCTCTCTCTCTATCATGCACACCACACACACATGCACACACACACACATACACACATACCACACATACACACACACACACACACATACCAGCTTCTGTACTTATTGCTTTACTTTGGTCCTTTCCTCATTCCTTCTCAGATGGGTAATTCTTATTCTCTTTTCTATCTAAAAACCTTTATAAACTCTTTCCATTTGTAATCGCTTTTCTTTAAAATCTAAATTTATTTATTTGTTTTTAATTTTCAACATTTATTTCTACAAGATTTTCAGTTCCAAACATTCTCCCCATCTTTCCCCTCCCCTTCATCAAGAGATGGCATGGATTCTGATTATCCCTTCCTTCCCCCAGCATGCTCTCCCATTTATCATTCCCCCCTTATCCTCTTCCCCTATATTTTCTAGAAGGGCAAGATAGATTTCTCTATCCCATTGCCTGCATATCTTATTTCCCAGTTGCATTTAAAAACAATATTTTTTTGTTTTGTTTTTTTTAATTTATTTGTTTAAGTTTTCAACATTCATTTCCACAAAATTTTGAGTTTCAAATTTTCTGCCCATTTCTCCCCTCCCCCCACCCCAAAATGCTGAGCATTCTAATTACCCCTGTCTCCAACCTGCCCTCCCTTCTAACATCCCTCCCTTCCCTTATCCCTATCATCTCTTTTATCTTGTAGGGCAAGATAAATTTCTATACCCCATTACCTGTGTTTTTTATTTCCTAGTTGTATGCCAGAACAATGCTAAACAGTTGTTCCTTGAACTTTGAGTTCCAACTTCTCTTCCTTCCTCCCTCCTCATCCATCTCCACTGGGAAGGCAAGCAATTCAGTATAGGCCATATCTGTGTAGTTTTGCAAATGATTTCCATAACAGTTGTGTTGTGTAAGATGCTATATTTCCCTCCACCCTATCCTGCTCCCCATTTCTTCTATTCTCTCTTTTGACCTTGTCTCTCCCCAAGAGTGTTGACTTCTAATAGCTCCCTCCTCCCATTGCCCTCGCTTCCATCATCCCCCACTTTCCCCCACTTTCCTGTATTGTAAGATAGGTCTTCATACCAAAATGAGTGTGAAATTTTTTCCTTCCTTTAGTCAAATGTGATAAGAGTAACCTTCACATTTTTCTCTCACCTCCTCCCTTTTAACCTCCACTGAAAAGTCTTTTACTTGCTAGATGGATGTTTGGGATACAGAAGCCTTGACTTTTATGTCTTTTCTTGATTGTAAGCATTGTTCTTCCTCATCCAAAAGGATGGGAGAAGATATCTGTTCACCAAGAAAGTAACCCTCTATAGTTTTATTTTTTTCCACTTTTTCTGGGCATTTTCCCAACCAGTTATTTGACTTTTGGGTCCTTTGTCAAGAGTAGGGTATACTCTGGGGGTAGGTAAGATCTCAGTTCCTCCATGGTGGTACAATCAAGTGTTTGCACTGGTTTGGGAGCAAGAAGAAATTTTTGTGCCCAAAATCTGAGTAATAGAGTTTCGTCTTCACAACCACCTAGCCTCCAGTTCTGCCAAGTCAGCACTGGGGGGCTAATATTCAGATAAGCTGCAGGGGCAGGGCCACTATTCAATATAACATAAAGATTAGCTGCTCAAATCCCTCAGGAATATTAGGTGTGGGCAGGGCCTCTACCCAGACCTGAGGTAAGACTTAGCTGCTCAGTGCTCCCAGGGGTTTTCTGATCCAACAATGGATGCAGGCTGCTGTAGCGGCTGCTGTGGAAGCTGCTGCAGCCCACCTGATGGGGCCTCTGCAGACTGCAGTCTGAGGCCCGAGCTATGGGAAGCCCTTCTCCCTTCTTGGCCAACTGAAAAACCTTCTCACTGACCTTTGGTGCCCTGTGGGTTGAGGGATCTGTGAACTGCTGCTACTGTGATTGGGGATTCTGCCCCTGAGGTCTGCTCTCACCCTCCTCCCAGAGCCTGGCCACACGGCCAAGGCTGGGCTGGGCTCTGCTCTGTGTCTGATGTGACAGACATTTCCCATCAGCCTTTCAGATCACCCTGGGCTGGAAATCTCCTCCACTCTGTTGTTCTGTGCCTTCTGCTACTCTAGAATTTGTTTGAGAGTCTTTCTTTACAGATATTTTATGGGCTGTAGGGGAAGAGCTAGCAGCCTATGTGCATCTTTCTACTCTGCCATCTTGGCTCCGCCCCCTAAAAGAAATTTTTTAACATTTGTTTTTAAAACTTTGAGTTCCAAATTCTCTCCCATCTTCCTTCCCCACCCACCCCCATTGAGAAGGCAAGCAATTCAATATAGGTTATACATGTATAGTTATGCAAAACACCTCAATAATCATATTATAAAAGACTAACTATATTTCCCTCCATCCTATCCTAACCCCTCAATTATTCTATTTTCTCCTTTGACCCTATCCCTTTTCTAAAGTGTTTGCTTCTGACGACCCCATACTCCAATCTCTCCTCCCTTCCATCACCCTCCTTTTATTCCTCTCCCTCCATCTTCCTGGAGGTCAAGATACCCAATTGAATGCATATGTTACGCCCTCCTAAAACCAAATCTGATGAGAGTAAGATTCATTCATTCCTTCTCATCTTCCCCCTCTTCACCTCCACTGTGAAACCTTTTACTTGTCTCTTTTATGTGAGATAATTTACCCATTCTATCTCTCCCTTTTTTCTTCTCCCAATATACTTCTCTCTCAACCCTCAATTTTATTTTTAAATATAATCCTTTCATATTCAACTCACCCTGTGTGCCATCTCTCTCTCTTGCTCTCTCTCTCTCTCTCTCTCTCTCTCTCTCTCTCTCTGTCTCTATCTATCTATCTATCTTCTATCTATCTATCTATCTCCTCCAAGTACCCTAATATTGAGAAAGGTCTCATGAGTTATAAATATCAGCTTTCCATGTAGGAATGTAAACAGTTCATCTATAATAAGAATCTTATGATTTCTCTTCCCTGTTTACCTTTTCATGCTTCTTGTGATTCTTGTAACTGAAAGGCAAATTTTCTAGTCAGTTCTGATCTTTTCATCAAGAATGCTTGAAAGTGCTTTATTTCATTGAATGACTATTTTTACCCCTGAAGAATTATATTCAGTTTTCCTAGGTAGGTGACTCTTGGTTTTAATCCTAGTTCCTTTGACTTCCAGAATATCATATTCCAAGCCATGTTATCCCTTAATGTAGAAGCTGCTAGGTCTTATGTTATCCTGATTGTATTTCCACAATACTCAATTTGTTTCTTTCTGTTTGCTTGCAATATTTTCCCCTTCATCTGGTGTAATGTTAATTATGTTAATGAGAGTTATAAATCTTCCTGCCCATTAATGGAAACTTGATTAGGGGAGAATTGTTTTGTAGGAAAACCCACAACTTTTCTAATTTCTAATGGGGCACTGGGTCACAAGGGTTGTGATGCCCTCTGGCTCTCAAAAGTATATATATTTTGAGATGAGGTTCTGCTTTGAGACTTACTCTTTGGAAAAAGATTCATGTGCCAGATGAGACTCTGAGTGGCCATTAACGAAGCCCCCAGCATTGAAAACACAGTTATTGGTGCTCCTCTGTTTGGGGTTTTCTCTATTGATCTGTGATGTATGTATTGCTTATGGTCAGACAGTTAGAAGCCCTGTCTGTTGGTCTTTATTTCTTTGCTTGTTTTTTTCTGTTGGTATACATGATTAAAGAAAATTGTGGACACCTCAAAAGTTTCTTTCCTTTTAGGAGATCAGATCTAAGAACCCACATAGCAGGCCCTCCTGTGTATGCTGGGGTCCTTGCTGATACATCTGGGAACTCTAGAACTTGGCTACAATATTCCTAGGAGTTTTTCTTTGGGGATCTCTTTCCAGAGGCAATTGGTGGATTCTTTCAATTTTTATTTTACTCTCTGGTTCTAGAATATCAGGGCAATTTTCCTTGATAATTTCTTGAAAGATGATGTCTAAGCTCTTTTTTAAAAATCATGGCTTTCAGGTAGTCCAATAATTTTTAAATTATCTCTCCTGGATCTATTTTCTAGGTCAGTTGTTTTTCCAATAAGATGTTCCATATTGTCTTCTATTTTTTCATTCTTTTGGTTCTGTTTTGTGATTTCTCATAAAGTCATTAGCTTCCATTTACTCTTTTCTGATTTTGAAGGAATTATTTTCTTCAGTGAGCTTTCAGATCTCTTTTTCCATTTCACCAGTTCTGCTTTTTAAAGCATTCTTCTTCTCATTGACTTTTTGGACTTCTTTTGTCATTTGAGTTAGTCTATTTTTTAAGGTATTATATTTTCTTCAGTATTTTTTGGATCTCCTTTAGCAAGCTGTTGGCTCAGTTTTCATGATTTTCTTTTATCACTCTCAGTTCTCTTCCCAATTTTTCCTCTACTTCTCTTACCTGATTTTCAAAATCCTTTTTGAGGTCCTCCATGGTCTACAACTAATTCATATTCCTCTTGGAGGCTTTTGATATAGGAGTTTGACTCTGCTGTCCTCCTCTGGTTGTATGCTCTGATCTTCCTTGTCACCAAAGTAAAATTCTATAGTTTGAGTTCTTTTATGATATTTACTCATCTTCCCGGTCAAATATTTGACTTTCTAACTCTTTGGCAAGGCAGAGCTCTGCTTCCAATAGAGGTGGGGGTAGATGTACTGTCCCAGGCTTCAAGGATTTTGTATAAGATACTCAATCTCCCACTGTTTATGGGACCACTCTGGGAGCAGCCTTTGCCATTGCTGCTGCTGCCAGTGCCACTACCATCCCCATTGTTCTGGGACTTGGACCAGCCCAGACTGTGTGCCACTCCCTTACCCAGGTCCCACAGAGTCCTCCCTCTGACCCTCTCAGCTTTTATGGGTTGAAAAGTCTGGAAACTGCCATAGCTGCCAATAATCCAGTCCTCCAAGGCCTGTTTTAGTCAGTCCATGCCAACCAGCCTGACTCTGCTCTGCTTCCTGCCCGGTATGATAGAGTCTTCCTGTTCTCCTTCCAGATTGTCTTAGGCTGGGGATTTATTTCACTCTGTCATTTTGTTGGTTCTGTAGCTCTAGAATTTGTTTACAGTTATTTTTACAGGTATTTAGAGGGCATTGCAGAGAGCTCAGGGAAGTCCCTACTTTTACTCTGTCATTTTGTCTCCCCCACTTCCCCCCACATTTGTAATCACTCTTTAAAGGATATTTAAAGGGTACTACCATTTAATGCAAATAGTAGCTCTCTTTTAAGGCAAAGAACTGCAAAGCTCATCACTGATTATGTCTAGGCTATAAAGACCAGCCTAGGAAATTTATTCATTCACAAGAATTCAGGGCTCCACAATCATAACAGAGTTTCTAGCAACACAGTTCAGTTTGACTAATCAAACCAACGTAGCAAGAGAGAAAATTGCAAAACACCCTTGACTTTTACTTCTTTGGCCAGAGGTGGCAGCAGAAAACATTGGGCTCTTAGGAAAACAGAGGCAAGAGAAATTCAGTTCTCTCCAAATCTAGATGGTACTGAAGGACAACAGCAATTGCTGACATTCTAAGCCAATAAAATCAATTCTCTTTCCCATCAATCAGAAATCACTTAGTAGAAGCTTTCTATCAGCTGACTGCTTCTAAAACCACATTTCTAAAAGAGCTGTCTCCTTGCTGTCTCTTCAATTCTTCTGCTTGGGTACCTATGTATGGTTCTATCAAGTTCCTGTACCTAGTTCCTACCTCTTCAATAGCTTAAATGAAAGCCTCCTTACTCTCCGTGACCTGTCTTTCACTTACAAAGACTTATCTCTCTGAATTTCCCCTATAAGACATATTCCATTTTAAATCATATTTCTGTCTCCAAGCTTTCCATGATTTCTTTTTTTCTCATTTGTTTCCTCTTTAGCCATATAACTAAATAAGTAAATAAGCTAAGGCTACCACAATTTCCTAAAGCATTAAAGTCTTTAATACAGTTCAGTGGTACTTTTGGTATCTTTGAAACTGTTCTTTACACTTACATGTCAGTCATTAATAAATACATTTTTTCATAATGCCTCTTTAAAACATTTAAACTATTCACATATATAAGTAATGTATCATTCTACATCCTTCATAGTATGATTAAATTTTTTTTATTTATATGACAATAAACTATCTGTCCAAAGCTATTTAAATTTCATCTGAGAACAATTTTTTATTAAAAATAAAATTTGTTTTGGTTATTGAAATGTTCACCTACAGTAGTGGCTGTTTCTCATATCTTTAAATAGTTTAAATAGTTAATATAGCTCTTTACAATCTATTTTCATCATTCATGGTATTTATGTTTTATCAAGTTGTCATGAACATTAAATTCACAAATACTGGGCTGTTGCTTCTAGTGGAAATACAAGGATAGATTCATGTGATCCTCTGGTCACATTTCCTTTTATTTTAGCACTTTTTAGAGCAGTCTCACATACAGATTTCCTCATCTTTTTTCTAGATGTACTATATTGTTTATTAATTACCAATAAACTCTTGGCCAACAACATTATAATTCATGCCTGAACAAAGTTTATCTAACATATGCATTTTTTTATATAAGGCACATCACAGAGTTCTTGCGCTAAGGAACACTAGACAGCACTTCAGTACTATGCTTGGAAGTTATTTTAAACGGTGAAATCATCAACAAAAAGCAGAAAAATGCAAAAGAGGTGGTATTAGACACAAAAAGGACATTTGTTTACAATATGAGAACTGAAAAGAGAATGCAGAGAGTTGCCTTGTTCAACCTCTACTAGTACTACATGCATCAGGCAATTTGAAGTTTTACCACCCTGTGCATGTCTTTGGCCAGAGAAAGCACTGCCAAGTATTTATTTTGAATTTACAAATAAATTTTAATCAGTAGAAGAATTCACAAATATGGAATCCTTGAACAACGAGAATCGACTGTACAATTTTTGCTCTTTTCATCACTAACATGTACCATATGAAAAGGGTCTTAAAGGGATGAAGTGCCTTATACTAAAAAAAAATCTCCTTTGACTTGACTTTCCCATCTTATATCTCATTTCTCTTTCATAGTTATATTGTAGAAAATGCTGTCTGTTCTTATCTCTCTTTTAATCCACTTCTAGATCTTTGGCAAGCTGGCTTTCAACTTCATTACTCAACTCAAATTGTTCCTTCCAAAGTTATGAATGGCCTATAATTTCTAAGTGCTATGACTTTTGCTCTGTGGTCATCCTTCTTGACCTCTCTGTAGCATCTGGCACTCTTTTCTCCTAGGTACTCTCTCCTCTCTTAGAGTAAATGACATTGATCTCTCTTGGTTTTTTCCTATCTACCCAACAGCTCCTTTTCTCACTCCTTTGCTATATCATCATCCATATTTTGCTCTCCTGATTGTGGGTAGGTCTCAAGGCTCCATTCTGAACCATTATAACTTTTCTTTCTACAATTTCTGATGACTTTATCAACTCCAATGGATTTTTCATCTCTCCTCTGATGATTCTGAGATCTGTGTGTATCCTTCCCTCCTGAGCTCTAGTCCCATATCACCTTATTAGATATATTAGATAGATTTGACTTAGCATAGGCACATCCAAATTAATATGTCCAAAACATTACTTAATAATCACCCCCATATACACAGCTCTTCCAAGCTTCCTTAACTTTGTCAAGAGCATTAGCCCCATTGTTCTAGTCATGGAGGTTCATAATATCAGATCATCCTCAGCTTCTCACCCACCTCACCCAATCACTTGCCAAATATTGTCATTTCTCTCTTCCTAATGTTTATTACATCTGTCCCCTGGTTCCTTCTCACATGATTGTCCCTAATTTAGGTCCTCATTGCCTCTTGCTTGGATGATCATAATGAATTCATTATTTACTTCTTTGCCTGAATTTTCCCCCTTTTGAATTCATCCACCTGACAGCTACTAAAAGTTTTCCTAGATCACGTGTGATCAGACTGTCTGCCTATAACTCAATAAACTTCCATAGTTCTCTGTTGTTTGTGGGATCAAAAGCAAACCCCTCTTTATAACAAATGAAACCCTTTGTAATGTGGTTCCAATTTAACTGTCCAACTTTATTAAGACCATTTCTCTTCAGTTCAAAAATTAGTTTTGCTATGCCTCATTTGTTGCACTCCATCTTCTTTGTACATAGATATTCCTGCACCCAACCCCCCTTCACTTCTTAAAATTCCTTACCTCCTTTAAAACTTAGTCAAAAGTCTCTTTCCTGATTCCCCTTAGAAGTTAATGCCTCCTCACTCTATATAGTATTATAAGCACATGTTCTTTTCCTTGCTAGAATATACGCTGTTTGAAGACCAGGTCTGTTTCGTTATTGATTTTATGTCTACACTGTCTAACGCAGTGCTTACTGATAGACTCCTTGATTTACAGAGTGAAATCATTCTGGAATTGAAAGAGAATTCTAAACTCACTCAGTTGAAACTCTAACTGAACAGAAATTCCTTCCCCAAAATCCCCAACTAATGATGAAGCATCTTCTGCTTGAATATTGGGATATTGACACTTACTGTGTAAGGAATCAGCTATCCTGCTCAGGTCCATGTTCTCCACAGACTTAATAAGTATACCTTTTATATCTTTATAAATAGTATTAATAAATATTAAAACATGAAGCCAACAAGTCTTTGGGGATACTATAGTACTCCTTCCATTAACAAGCACTTTTTGGGTCTGGCCATTCATCTAGTTCCTAAATCTATCTAATTGGATCTAGCCTAGATCTGGCTTCTTGTTTTCAAGTATAGCAAAAAAGAATTTTTCAAGCACTTTGTCAAAATTTAGGTTACTGTGTCTACATTATTCCACTGATCTACCTATATTAGTCAATAAAGTAAATAGGGTTAGTCTAGCATGATTGATTCTTAATGAAACTAGCAACAGAAATTTCCTATTCTAAATACTGAAATTATACTTTAAAAGAATTAAAAGTCATCTATATGTGTATGCATATATATGTGTATACATACGTATATTTCTGTATGTGTATGTAGGTACGATGTGTGTTACCCATACAAGATGGGGTTATCGAAATGAGGCTCATGGTAGGCATTAAACACTTTTGAATCAATGAGTCTTCTGTAAGGGAGACTGGAATTCCTATCTTGTGGCAGCAGGAGATATACCACAAGATTATACATTCTTTCCTCAAGTATCTTAGTGAGGCCCTTCACTAAAATTATACTTGCTCCCCAAAATATTGCTAGCCTAAGAAGACAATTTGATTCAAAACAAAGCAGTTGCTTCTCTCATCTGCATCTCTTAAATGAGGGAGGGTTGCTCCACACCCCTAACAGATTGGTTACTTCCCCCTAAATGCTGGTTACATAAGATGATTATAAATAATAATGTGTGAACCCATTTAAGAAAAACAGCAGAGAGAAATTTAAAATGTAATACAGATTAAAATATACCAGAAAAATAGAGCAGAATGAATATGTTCTTTAGAAGGGACCAAAATGAAATCTCAGTTCAATTAATGGAGAGACCTTGATCTCAACCAAGAAGAAATTCCTCAAAGTCTTTAGGGAGGGCACTGTAAATCAGGAAAATATTAAGGATCTGGCTTCCTCATATGTCCTTAGTTTCTAAATCCCTTCCTTCTCTCTCCCCTGGAATTGTCCCCCCAAAATTCCTAGAACAAATTGTGTCTTCCTCAAAACAAAAATGCCCTTCTTTTCCCCAGACATCTTACACCAACTCCTCCAATCAAATAGGCATAAACTACTGTGTCAACGTTATCTCCACTAACAGTCATGTCTAAGCAGCAGCACTCAAAAATACCCCAGGCTAGACCTGTATGTAGTCATTAAAACCTTTTCATTTCAGTACCTTGACAGAAATTAGCCTCCCTTTGAGCTGAAACTTCTAAAACTGTAAATACTCCTTTCTTCTTTCCTTCCTTCCTTTGCTTTTTCTTTATTCTCTTTCTTCCTTCTTTTCTTTTTTTAAAAATATGTGCATATATGTATACCAATGAAATCCCACAGATTCAATCATACTCCACCTAAAAAATAGTAGACATAGATATAGATAATCCATACCTGTGATTTCATCAATGTATAGCTCTCTCTGTGAAAACTCCTTGCACTGATACAAACTTCAGACTGCCAGATTATTTGTAATCCCACAGACTTGCCTGGGGCACCTAGAGATTAACTAAATAGATCATGGTCACATAGCCAGTATGTTGTCTGAGGCAGGACTGGAACACAGAATCCTATTGATTTCATGATCAATTCCCTATCCCTAGATCTCACTGCCTCTCCTTCGGTATGGCTATGTAATTTCATTAACATAAGATCAATAAGTTTAGAAATGAAACTAACTGATGTGAACCCTATGTAGTATGAATCATGAAAGCTTTATGAGAGAGTGGAAATTGCATAAGATTTAATAGAAGATTTAGATTTGACTACATTTCCATTTTTTCTAGCTGTTTGAGCTTGAAATGTAACAAACTTTATGATTCCTTCATCTATAAAATGGGTATAATAGTTCCACTACAGAGCTCCAAAGACTATTATGAAGAAAGTTATAGATATGAGGCTTATGAGTATCATCACGTGGTCCTTTTGTTGAAGCAAAAAAACAGTATATTCTTGATTTCAGATTAGTTTATGTTACTTTGCTCATCTCAGTTATTTTCATTTTAAACTCAGATCTACCTCCAGTATTTATTGGCTCCCAGTGTCCTGATTAAGATCAGCTGAGTTTGCTTGCTCTAATTTGCTCCTTAGGGAAGTCTGTCTTTTTCATAGGATTTTGCCCAATTCCACTCACAGTTTTAGCTACATGTTGCTTTGATAGCCACGTATTGCATGAAATCTTATGTATCTTCTCTAACTTGTTTATTCTTAGATAATGATCATATTCCTATTATAGGTTAAAACCTCCAGAGGATGTTGAAAAAAATAGAAATTATTATGTATGGAAGAGGCTAGCTAAACCTTGGGCTAATGGTCAGCAGTCTCTTTGGATCTGAAAACACAAGTGGTCTCCCTGGTTGCCAGTGGAAACCAAGGCATGAGGAAGGAGGGAAAGGTTGGAGGATGCTGGAAAAGGAGAAAGGAGAAGACAGACCACTTTATTCTAAGAACAGGGAAACTGAGGCCTGAAGAACTTGAATCATTTATCCAAGATCATCCAGATAGATATAGAACTGAAGCAAGAAATCAGATATTATGAGTATGACTCTTCAAGTTCCTTTCTGCTCTCCTGCATGAAATTTAACAGGTAGAGCATAGGAATAGAAGGATAGAAGGGGCTTATGCAAAGAGACTAAGAAAAATAGAAATGAATATTATTTTTTACTTATTTTTTTCCATTTAAAAAAATTTTTAAACATTCACTTTTTTAAGATCTTGAGTTTCAATTTTTTTTCCCTCCCTTTTCACCTCTCCAAGATAGCAAGCAAACTGACATAGGCTATACATATAGAGTCATATCAAACATATTTCCACATTAGTCATGTTGTGAAAGAAGAATTAAAACAAAAGGAAAAAACCATAAAAAAAAAGAAAATAGTATGTTTTGATTTGCATCCAGATTACATAGTTCTTTTTCTGGATGTGGAGAGCATTTTCCATCATGAGTCTTTTGGAATTGTCTTAAATTATTGTATTGCTGAGAAGAGCTAAGTCTATCAAAGCTGATCATCATACAATGTGGCTGTTCCTGTGTGGTTCTGTTCACCTCGCTCAGCATGAGCTCATATAAGTCTTTTCGGATTTTTATGAAGTCTGTCTGCTCAGCATTTCTCATAGCACAATGGTATTCCATTACATTTCCCAGCTGATGAGCATTGCCTCAATTTCCAATTCTTTGCCATCACAAAAGAGCTGTTGTAAACATTTTTGTACATTTTGTACATTTTTCTACTTTTTATGATCTCTTTGGGATGTAGAGCTAGTAGTGGTATTGCTGGATCTAAGGATATACACAATTTGATAGCACTTTGGACGTAATTATGAATAATTTTTTTAATAATTAAATAAGGCAGGGTATTGTACTGATTCCCAACAATTTCTTCAGGTGTTAGTCAGGAGCTCTTGTTCCTGCCTTAGGGGGAATGTTTCTTTGAACGTTCACCTTGTCATTTTTTGTCCTTTTACCCCAAATAATGATAATTAAAATAACTAATATTTACATAATGTTTTAATATTTATAAAGTACTCAGCAAATAATTATTTCATCCTTACAGCTATGTGAGATAGGTGATATTACTATCTGATTTTAGAAATGAGGAAACTGAAGCAGGCGGCAGTTAAGCGGCTGGCCCAGGTTCACACAACTAATCAAGTGGTACCAAAATGTAAGTCACTGGAGTGTTACTGATCAAAGCTCTAAAGTTTCCATTTTTCTAACCGCTCTAAAATACAGGCTTCAAACATAAAATTGTGTCATAAAATAGCAAACAGTTTTAGGTATTTTTCAGGGAAAAGTCATATAAAAAAATGAAGGAAGGAAGGAAGGAAGGAAGGAAGGAGGCAGGGAGGGAGGGAGGAAGGGAAGGAGGGAAGGAGGGCCAAGTGGAAAAAGACTGCAGAGAAATCTCCATTCTACTCACCTTCATTAGGTGTTCTGTTAAAGAACCCATCATTTCTATACTCTAAAGCATAGTCCAGAAATGCCAGTCCTGTTTTCAGATACATCTTGTTACTTGTACTTATTCACTTCTTAAAACTAACCTTTCCATGAAAAGATAGGATAAAAGGACAGGTAGGTCCTATATTTGTAATGGCCTTAATGATAGTACCTTCACTCTGAGAATAACATTGACATATTCTGTATGTATGTGTGTATATATATATATATATATCTTTTATATATATAGCTGCTTGCATCTTGTCTCCATTAAACTACAAGCTTCTCAAGGGCAGCAGCTGATTTGCCTTTCTTCATACCCCAAAATGTAACATAGTGCGTGGCACATGGCAAGTGCCTATAAAATCTTTGTTGACAGACCAACTGAATAACTAAGAGAGTAAAGGGATGTATACCTATGGCAAAAACTCAATTTTCTTTAAAAACTCTTCTTGAAAGCCAAATGAAAAAGAATGGTTTACATTTAACCAACTCAAGTACATTTTAAACTTCAAATAAGTGTATGATATGATGAAGAGGCATAAGAGGCAAGAGAATATTGTGGCAAATGTGCTGAACTTGGAGTCAGGAAGGGCTGAATATCAATCCTATCTCAAATCCTTGCTAGTCAAAGTGGTTCCAGGCAAGTCACCTGATATCCCTTAGGCTCAGTTCTATCTATAAAAGGGAAGATAAACTAGTGCCTACATCTCAGTGTTGTTCTAAGGATCAAATGAAATATGTAAGGTTCCTTACAAACATTCAATCAGTGTGTATGTCTCTATATAGATATGCACATATATTATATAAGAACTATTATTATTTTTACTTATTATTTTATATTATTATTTTTGTCTAAAGACAAGCTTCTTTGTGTATTTGTTTAGCAGTTTATTTGTCAAATGGTGAATATAGTAATAGCTATAAAAATCTCAAAGAGTTGGGAATATCAAATAAGATCATAGGATTATTGATTGAGAAATGAAAAGACCCTTAAGGGAGCAACTGGCTCATTGACTGGGAAATGGTTAAATAAGTTATCCTAAATGAGTGAAATGGAAAATTACTGGGCTGGAAAAATTAGTGCAGAGTAATGCAGAACTGACATATGAACTGATATAAAGTGAAATAAGCAAAATCAAGAAAGCAATGTACACAGTTACATGATAATGTAACATGATAATGTGAATGGAAAGAACCACAACAAAACAATAGAAACTGAATGCTGGAAAATTTGAAAGTTTCTGAGGAAGACATATGAGAAGGTCCCTTTCTCCAAAATCAGTGTATAGTGTCTGATATTTTTGATACTTTAGTTAGTTTTGCTGAACCTGTTTCTTCTTTTTTTAATTCCCTATTATAAGAGATAGTTCTCTGGAAGGAAGGGAAGAGAAAGAGGGAAATGTTGTGAAAATAGGTTATGCAAAAACAAATAACACCCATGAAATATTATTTTAAAAGACTACAAAGGAACATTAATTCAACACACTCATTTTGCTGCTGAGGAAACAAGCTTCCTGAGGTTGTTTAACTTGCCCAAGGTCATGGAGCTGTAGTCCCGAAGCTGGGACTCAAATCCAGGTCCACTCATTCTAACTCCCACACATTTTTCAATAAACCACTGGGTGTGAAGAGCACTTTGAAAAGGTAAAAGCTTTTTCAAATAGAAGGTATTACTATTTTTATGGCTAGCTTAGGAAGATCCATGCTGGGGAAATGCACAAATAGACTAGATGGCTTTGCAAGGTCCCTTCCACAGCTGAGATTCATCCATATTAAGTAGCAAGACAGCAGCAGAATCTGAAATAGCCTAATATTGCTGACTTGTAAACTCTTACTATGATACCGTCATATACTTAGTAATTTCCTTATAAGAGTTCACAGCATCAAATCTAATTAAATTCTGAACTTTCAGGAAAAGAGAATAAAAGCAGAGGATATTACAATGTATGATTTTTTTTTCAACTTTCAACTCTACTTCGCACTTTGTTTCTGAAGCCTTCTTGACCTAGACATTCACTTGAGGTTTTGCTATCCATTATTCACCTCTACATAACTATTTCTTCCCCCTTTCATGAATCCTTGTGCAAAATTTATGCTGTCTAACTTTGTCCCAGAAAAGATATTCACATCTGACTTTGGAAGTGATCTTCACTCTAGCAACCCCTCAAGTTCACTGTAACCTTACAGAAACAAAAAACTTTAGGAAGCAGATATAATTTGATATCAGCGTTCACTCTAGATCCTTTTCCCCTCCAATCCAAGGATATTTATGTATCCTGATACCCACTGCAAAGCAATTTCATTCATAACATTGTCCTCATGTATTGATCTAATGTTAGTGGTATAGTAAAACTCCAGTATAGGTTCTGTTACCATGATTAGGTTGTCTTAATTGTAAGTATCCTTTAAGTTTTAATCATTCTCCCAGTTTCAGCTATCATCTCCAGACTGATGATTCCTTCCTCTTCATTTTTAATTCATTTCTCAACAGTTTTATTTATATATGTAAATACATATATAAAGTTATATATATAAATGAAATAGAAAATAAAGTTACATATAAATGTGTACATGTTTACACACATTATATGTATATATAAACACATATTTCTAGTTACATTAACATTCCATAATTATCTCATCAGAATCATCTTTCCTACCCATCGTACCTTCCTCATGTGTTAATGATGCCACCTTCCTCCTCATTCCCACAAGCTTAAAAAACTAGTCTTTTAAAAAAAAAAAAACAACTAATTACTCTACCTTCCCCCTTATTCAATATTCATTCTCCTTCCTTTGTAAAAAATTCCTTCCTTCCTTTTCCCTACCAAGATTACTTCCCTCAGCTAAGGTCTTATACTTTCCCTCCTACATAGCTATCATATCTCATAAGTAGCTTCTTGCATCAAATTTCTACCCTGCTCCTTCCCACTCAAACCCATTTTTTATATTTCTTTCAAATTAATCTCCTTAAAATACTATTTTCATTACATTACTCCTATGTCTAATAATCTTCATTAACTCCCTATTACACTTTTTGATGCAAATCCAATTTTAAGACCTGATTAAATGGCCCCATCTTGCCTATCCAACAGTTTCTTCCACTTCTCTTCAATAGGAACTCTGTGTCCTAATCAGGTATATCTTTTTTGTGCTGTTTTCCAAGTACTCTATTTTCTCCTCTCTATTTATAATTACCACTTTCCTTCCCTCCACCTATTTATATTTCAAACTTTCCAATCCTACCTTCTCTGCAAAGTCTTCACTGCTTTCTATTCATCTCTAAATTTTTATACTTCATCTTCCTCTTAATTCTTAGTATCAATGAAACAATGCAAGGAACAGTATAGCTCAGTGCAAAGAAAGCTAGTCCTGCCTGGAATCAGAAAGACCTGGTATCAAGTGATTCCTTTGATATGTCATCCATGGTAAGACACTAAATCTTCAGTGCCCAAGAAAAGTGTCTAAGAGTAAAAGTAAAAGACAACTTGCCAATCTGACTTGACTGGGGAGTTTACATACTGATAAAAGGTCCAGTCCAGATGAAAGAGGAAGAAAATGATGTATGTTTTTTATTGTACTCTAATTTTGCCATTAATGAAACACAATATGTCTCCAGCAAGATAGCAACCATCTTGAAGGAAGCAATCATGTACTTTTATCTCTTGGACAGTATCTATGAACTACATAATAGGTCTAGATTAATTTGAAATCATTTTCTATCATTCTCTGAACCTAGTATAGTGTTATTCATGAGACAGGTTTTTTACAAAAGATAGTTACACGAAAAGCACTTTTTTTCTAAACTAATACCATCAGTTGTTTGTGTATAGGTGAATACAAGAAAATGGAAGGTTTCTGAGGACACAAATTGTTTTAGTTTTGTCTTTATGTTCCCAGGGCCTATCAAAGGTAGAGTATGGGGAGTACTTAACCAATGTATATTGAATGCTCCTGGCAGTTAGGTGGTGTAGTGGATAAAACAACAATGCAAGAGTCAATGAGTTCAAATCTCACCTCAGACACTTGATACTCACTAGCTGTGTGACATTGGGCAAGTCATTTAACCCCAATTGCCGCATCCCAGGTCATCTCCAGTCATCCTGATGAATATCTGGTTACTGGATTCAGATGGCTCTAAAGGAGAAGTGAGGCTGGTAACCTGCACAGCCCTCCCTCACTCAAAACAAAGTCAAGTGCAAGTCATGCCATTATTTCTCTGATGGCATGGCTTCTTTGGCAACGAAGGAGGAACACATACATTGAATGCTCAGTGAATGAGTTCTTTATCTCTGTCTATTTTCATCTTTTCCCAGTGACACATTTTCTTTTGTAGATGTTAATGAGCCAAATGAATGAATAACATTGATCAGGTCAAGTTATTCCTAAGGTCCAGACACTTGATTAATACCGGGGATATACAAAAAGACAAAAATCATCTCTGCCCTGAAGGAGCTTATTTTCTAAGCAGAGAGAGGGTATATAAAAATAATAATTTGTTGTCATTTTCAACTCTCTATGATCCCATTTGGGATTTTTCTAGCAGAGATGCTTGAGTAGTTTGCCTTTTCCTTCTCCAGATTATTTTACAGATGAGGAAACTGAGGCAAACAGGGTAAAGTGACTTCCCCAGGTTCACACAGTTTAAGTGTCTGAGACCAGATTTGAACTCATAAAGGCGAGTGTGTTTCCAAGCCTAGTGCTTCATCCACTGTGCCACATCACTGCCCTAAAATTTACAGCTACTTAAAAGATAATACATATTTTTGTAACTCTCAAACTTCCTGGCATTCACTCAGGATTTTTTCCTTTTAGGGGTAACAACATTTTAATGTTGCCGTTACCCAAGTGGCTCTTTCTGGGAACAGTACAATCTCATTTTTCTCTCATTTCCATGAACAAATTAAAAATCATTAAGACATGAAGCAGTTTTCATTTATTTTTATTACTTTGTAATTCCACCCACTTATAATACATTAAAATATTGGCCATAAATTTAAAAATTATGTGGCAATAAAAGTAATTTTAAAAACAGGAGTTACAAACAATTTCAATATCATTTCCCTTCCAAACTTCATATGAGTGGTATCAGTAGGAGGCCTGTGCAGGCTCAAGAGAATAACTGTGATCTATTTCCTGTGTGGAATTCAGTGCAATGAATATGCTCACAGAAGCTATCTTTAACAAGACAGTGATGGAGTTTGCTTTTCAAAACTGAAAATCCCTATATGATTGAAGAGTCCCCAGATCCATCACAGTAGGAAAGCAGCATTTACTGATTAGTAGCTTTTTAAAAAAAATTCCAAATGCATTCTTTTCCCTAGAGTCTTCCTCAAGATTGAATATTGAATATATCAGCATGGGCCTCTATTCAGATCCAGGGCTAAATCATAATGGAAAGGCGTTTATGAAAATCAAAAGGTCAAAGATAGGGATGAGAATACCTCTCAGTCAAACTTCTTTGGATCCGAAGGATTGAGGTCTGACTTTTGTGAGCTTAGAAAAACCCAGACCTTTACTTCCTCAAAGAAAAGACAAGCTATTTCCACAATGAATGCATGGAAGAGTCTTCAAATATATATAAGTTGTCAACGAGTATATGTGTATATGTATGTGTACCTGTGTGTACATACACACATATATAAACACATACATATATGTATGTATGTATGTGCATAATATATACACATATATTGTATATATGCATATGTATTTATACATATGTGATCATTTTATTTCTTGCCTCCAGAGTAGCAAAATGTGGAGTGTTACATAAGTACAGATAAAAGAAAAAAAATAAATTTGTTCAGTATAGGTTTCTCTTATCCAGAATGCAGTCATGCTAAGTATTCATATAATTACTTTTAAACTTGCCCATTATGTGTCACCTCAAAATACAGCAGACCTTAAAATCACATATAACTGAACTGAAAAAAATTACTTTTCTTAATGAAAGGGAAGTACGCATAAGAACATCACATTTCCTCAGTGTCCTTTAGTGTTGCCAACTAAAAACCTCAAGATTCCATGACTGTACATGGCAAAAAAAAATATATATATATATATATTGTTCTGTGAGCCAAAATGTCTTAAGAGTCACTGTTCTATGGTCAAATCCAGGCCCTCCATTGCTCCCACATCGCTGTCTCACAGGACTGAAATGTTTACCTTTGAGTCATTCCTTCTGGTTAAGTATTATCCCCAGAAGGACCTAGTTAAAATGTAAAAAAAAAATGGTCCCTTAGAAAATGAGGAAAGAAGAAATAATGTTGGGAGGAAAGTTAATATAAAAATACCTTTCAGTTCTTCATATTTTCTCCCCTCTCCTAAGAATGTAAAAAGCAGGATCTGAGGGAATTCAAAGGATCCTAGGTTTAGAACTGGAAGTGATCTTAGAGTTCATTGAGTCCACCCCATGGATCCCATTTAACAGATGAGGTCCTCAAAAGTCACATAGATAGTAAGTGGAAGAACTAAGAATCCATATCTCAATTCTAAATTTAGAACTCTTTTCAGCATACCACCCTAATTTATACACTTATTAATTGCTTATTACATTCAAGACAGCCCTCCCTCACTCAAAAAAAACAAAGTCAAGTGCAAGTCATGTCATCATTTCTCTGATGGCATAGTCTTCTTTGACAATGAAGGATGAACACACATTACATACAAGAACCCAAAACACATTCTGAGTAGAGAAGAGGGAGAAGAAGAAGAAGAAGAAACACAGAGGAAAGGTATTAATCATGAAAGCAGATAGAGAAAAAATTCCACAGTGGAAAACTGGAATTTAGACAGATGCTAAGACTTTTCAGGGGAGGTTAGAAAAGCATGAAGGAAGAAGAAAAGAAACTAAAGAACTCTCAAAAGTTAAGAGGGAGGGTTGAAAGGAATTTAATTCACGTTTAACAGTTTTATCTCAGGCTGAGATTTAATGTCAACATTTTTAATCTGTATAGTGCTGGTTATGATTAGTTTTATACGATGCTTTTTAAGAACTAAAGACTATTGGGGTACATCATGTACCCAATGGAAAATAGGATTATTACTTTCCACAAACAATGCCAAGAACAATGGGTTTTGTCACACCAGGAAGTGTGAATGCATCTTGTAAACTCTTGTAATTTATTTAACCTTAGCTAAGAAAATAATACGACTAATTTCTAGAAATTATATCCCAAAGAATAAAAGTTTCCTTAAAAAAAGCCTTCTTTTTACAGATTTCACAATCAATCAACAGCATGTTTCACTGTTTACTAGAATGCCGACATTGTCAACAGTAGTCATGAACAGATGCCCGAATATGGCCCATAGCACTTGCAAAGTCAGGATGTTAACCGTGGTTTTAAATTTAACAAATAAAGCCTGCATCCAGACATCTTTTCTTTGGTAGTTCATTTTCCTTCTCCTGTTCCACTCTCATCTTATTTATAATAGTAACAAGAGCCGTAAGAATACCAACTGTAAGATTTATATGGTGCTTTAAGGTTTGGAAACTGCTTTACATGGTATCTTACTTGACCCTCACATTAACCCTGTGGAAAATAGTATTACGTGAAGTATAGTTTAGTATTTTCTCTATTTTGCAGATGAGGAAACTTAGACCAAGGGAGGTTAAGTGATGCTTTCTCCCTTTAGGACTGCATTTGTTTCAATGGCTCCAATGATCTCCATGCAGATGATGACCAAAATGTATCTCTATCAGCACAGTCTCTTCAGCGATTCTGTCTTGTCCTGCTAATTGTTGTGTATGTCAGGTTAAGTATCCTGCTTGCTCTTTCAAATTCAATAGGTTCAAAATGAAATTCACCTCCTTCCCACCAATTTTGCCCCCTATTTTTACATTTGTGTTTGTGTAAAGATAGATACACATATTCATAAACACTTATACACATACATATATATATATACACACGCATAAGTAAGTATACTCACACATACACCTCATCTTTTCTGTGCAACACTTGAGCTTAAAACCATGTTGTTACCTTTAACTCTTTCCTTTCAGTCCCAGTCTCACTTCCAATCAGTTACCAAATTCTGCCGATTACTTCCTAACTGTTCCATCTCCCTCCAGTCTATCTCAAGGGTAGGGAACCTGTGAACTTCTAGGTCCTTGGGTGTGGTCTTTTGACTGAGTCCAAGTTTTACAGAACAAATCCTTTTATCAAGAGGATTTGTTCCATGAAGTTTAGATTTAGTGAAAGGGCCACTTGAGAATTTACAATGTGGTCTTGAGGCCACATTCTCTACCCCTGGATCACTTCTCCAACTCATCTTTCCTACCACAGACTATGTCATCTTCTTAATAAACCACTATGATCACATTGGCCTTTAATTCAAAATCTTGCATGTATCCCCTATTTCACACTAAGAAATCAGAAAGAATAGTGGTAGAAGTAACAGGGTAATTGATTGAAATGTCCTTGTCAGAATAATACTGACTTGATTACCGTTGGAAAGAAGATGAGATTGGCCATCTCCTTTTCGCCCAGTTTTCTCAACAGTTAGAGCTTAGAGTCACAAGCGTGGGACCCTGTGTTCTAGACAAAAGAAGAGGTTGGAGAACAGATAGCAGGATGTGGAGGCAGTCAAGAAAATTGAAACAAATTGAGAGCTATTAAGTTAGTGGACCCTCTATCTAATTATAACATATGAGGACATGATCAATGGAGAAGACCATATGAATATATAATTATGTGGAAAATTCATCCAAAACTGGTAAAAGACAATTTGGGGTGGGGGATGGGATGGGAGCAGGAGAAGGTGGAAACACACCACATAGAAATTGAATCTCGAACTGAGCTTTGAAGGAAACAAGAAATGCCAAGAGGTAATGAGGATGTGTGTGTGTGTGTGTGTGTGTGTACACATGCAATATACATATACATATGTGTGAACATATTGAATCCCCCTACATAGAAGGTATGTTGTTTGAAGTCAGGAACTATTTTTTTTCCTTTGCATTCACAGTGCCTAAAACTGTGCTTTGTACATAGTAGGTATTAAAGAAATGTTTCTTGAATTTTGAAGCAAATTCATTTAAATGTTCATTTTAATTATCTGAAGCACTGAGACAAGGATTCCTCTAAGCAATAGATGTCAGGAGAACCACTCTACTCCTCTTTCCTGGCAAAATTTCCATTTTCTTCAATTCAGTGTACAACATTTGTAGAGTAAGAGGTGACAACTGAATTTTCTTGGATTGAATTAGTGTTGAGGCTAACTGAGGGAGAGTTAGCCACAAGTGGTGTGAATCTCTGTTAGCAAAATGAAATATTTAAATTAGAATAGGTTTTTTCATTGAACATTACTTCTCTACAAAATACCTGTGACAGCTGTCCCTGAATGTCTGCACTCTATATAGCTCCCCTACACAAATTGCACATTTGTTGAAACTAATCTGCAGAAAAACAAGGAGACAGCACAACTTTCTGCATTTTCAATTTTAAGCCCTGACTCGATTGCTACAAGAAGAAAGATTTCCTTGTATTTTTTTCCAAGACATCAGCTTTCAGAAAAGAACATCTATATTCCTGAAACAGTTAGAGAGCAGCCTTTCCTCTGAGAGTAACTCAGTCTTCCATGAACTTCATTCTGTTTGGAGGTGGAAGGTAGAAAGCTCAGAGATAGAACTAGTCACCTATTATCAGAAAGAAAGCTAAATTGCATTTTAGCATCAGTAGATTCAATCTATGTCTTTTTCTCCCTTCTTTTGCTTTTATTCATGCGGTCTTTACAACTTCACTCAAAATATGTTACCCAGCCCCACAAACAGGATTTTTCAAAGCTTTACAATCACACTGCAGAAGTTTTTCTAAAAATTCAATACATTGATGAGCAGATATATCCTTTGGGTAAAACTCTATTAGCCAGTGATGGTGTTGGAAGATGAGGTGGAATGAGAGTTTTACTTCATTGACTGATAGCTAGATACGATATGGAAAAGTTTTCCTGCCAAAAGGAATGAAAGGGGAAAAATCACTCTAAAATATTGGGTGCATATATTATACACAGATACAGAAAGTGCTTTTTTAATTATTGACAATATCATTGGAAACATTTTCCCCTTTTGATTACTCAGTTAAGTCCTTTGTACATCACACTTCTAACTGACAACTCTATTCATGTATTTTTTCTGCTTTGGAGGAATATGTGTGCCTCCAGACCCAAGCAACAATCAAGAATCCACAGAAATTGTTCACCTAGTCTTAAAATTTAGATATGAAGTTGATTGTTTTCAGTATTGGACACGCACCATGATGTGATGAGTAGAAAGCTGGCCTTGGGATCTGGAATATCCAACTTCCAGTCTGGCCCCTGTCACATGCTTTCTGGGCCACCTGAGGCTGGTCTCATAACTTCTCAATGCCCCAAGGCAACTCTGTAAGATTGCAAACAGCAGAGAAAGGTCCAACCGATATTGGTAGAGAGAATTCCTTGCTGGTTTTTTCTCTGCACAAACAAAATCATGAGTTGTTAAAGTCTCTTTTGTTGAAAAATCAACATTAAACAAAATGAACATTTGTTAATAAAGAAGAGTCAAAGAATCTGAAATTTCTAGTCAATCAATAAATCAGCAAGCATGCACTAAAAACCTACTATGTAGGTAACAGGCTCTGGGAATACAAGGACAAAAATGAAGCAGTATTTGCCCTCAGGGAGCTCATACCCCATCTAGGGTTCTAGTGGAGAGGACTGGATATTTGGAGTCAGCAAAGATCAAGGTTTAAGTTATCTCCAACTCTTAGAGTATTATGACCATGGAAGAGTGAATCCATTTGATCTGTAGTTTCCACATCTATTAAATGGAGCTAACAGGATATCTATGTTACAAGGTAAATGAAAGCATCAAATGAGATTATATGTGTGAAACATTTTGTCAACTTTAAATCCTAATCCAAATTACAGAAGAAAAATGGGCTTATGCGAGCCCAGAAATTTTGAGAACACAGTTGTCATCCAAAGTTTTCAGCATGCTTAAATGATCTTCAGCCTCTACTTGATTTTTAAAATTAATTCATTTCTGCTTCCCAGTTCTAGAGCCTCTGTTTCTGTAAATTGGGTGGGGACTGAAAGTGCATAAGCATAGAATTGGGTGGCATTTATTTTGATGACTGAGAAGCTATTTCTGCTCTCTATTCCAATGCCTCAATACTTTGTGGTGGGGAGATGACCTTAGATTATCAGGAAGCTATGCCAGGAGAATGGAAACTTTGATAAATTCTACCAACCAAGAAAGTCTTTGTGCATGAATCTGCTAACAGGGTGGGCCTACTGCCTGCTTAAGGGCAGAGAGATTGGTCCCTAGGTGATAGATTCTTTGTGAGATCACATGGCTGACAGCAGAGATTGGTTTATTTTTCTATTTATATCCACAGCATTTAGGACAGTGCTTTGCATACAATAAGGGCTTAATAAATGTATTCAAGGTGCTGATTTGCATTGATAGAGAGTATTTGCTCAGCAAGGAATTCCAGTAACAATGAACAACAGAACCAGTGCCAATCCTTATCTTTAATTCTCCAATACAGATAAATAAGTATTCAGGTATTGTTGATTCCTTTTTCAGGATTAAATGACTGGCCCAGAGTCATACAGTCAGTAAATGCCTGAAGGGTGATTTGCACTCAAGAAGACAAGTCTTCTTGATTGCAAGTCCAGTATTTTTCCTACTATGCTACAGAGTTGTCCCTAGAAATATCCCTTACTAAAGCAATGTGTAATCTATGCAACTTAATATTCTTAAAGAGTTGTAGTATGTGTCTACTACACCATGATGCCTTCTAATTGACTATAACTTACAAATCAAAGAAAGTCTTTCTATTTCTTATAGTCAAGTTCACATTTAAAAGCAACATACAGCATGAATATATTCACAAAAATATTCAGCTTAACTAAATTAATCTATTAGGTCAATGCCATACGAAACTATCAAATATTATTTCCTAAAGCTAGAAACAAAAGGACAAAATTCATCTGGAGGAACAAAAGTTCAAAGATGACAATAAAAAATGTAAAAGAAGGTGGTCTAGCCCATACCAGATCTCAAACTGCACTCTAAAATGGTGGAGCTATAGAATAGATTAGGTACAAATTACATTGTAGTGAATGATTACGGTAATCTAGTATACAATAAACCCAAAGATTCAAGTTTTTGGAACAAAAACTCATTATTTGAGAAAATCTGCTAGGAAAACTGGAAAACACTATGACAGAAATTAGGTATACCATGTTAGCCTTCACAGAGTTTGTTCTAAGAAAGAGATAAATTAAATAAATTGTGTCCACATTTTAATTTCTCTCAAACTGGCAATATACATGCATTATAAGGGAGTTACAGTCCAGAACTGGGGCCCCCTAAATGGGGCTTGGTTTGGGGGTTGGGGTGATCAGTTTATATATTTTCTTCAACAGAGGCTGATATCATGGCATCATCATTTTATCTCCAGACAAAGGAAATGCCTGTTTTATCAGACCAGCCCCCTCAACCATACCAGAATACTCCCAGAGTTGGACTACCTAGGCAGAAGAAAATCTCTCCACTCAATCCTGAGCAGAACACACTGGAACTTTCATACCTTTGATTAAATCAATTCAGGCTTGGATTGGAGTTTGACCAGGATAAGACTCAATGCAATCTCATTATCAGTAATATCCTTGTGAAGACTTTGGGGGGCAGAGGAGGAAAGAGCTCTGAGTCTCCAAGATACTGATTACCAAGAAAAATCATTTTTTACAACCAACTCTCACACCATATACCAAGATAAGGTCAAAATGGGTACATGATTTATACATAAAGGGTGATACTATACCCAAGAAAGCATGGAATTGTTTATCTGTCAGATTTATGGATAAGGGAAGAATTTAGGACCAAAGAAGATATAGAGAGTATTACAAAATATAAAATAGATAACTTTGATCATATAAAATTTTTCTAAATTGTACAAAAATTCAACCAAATCATAAGGAAAGCAGAAAACCAGGAAGTGGGGTGGAATTTTACAAGCAGTATCTCTGATAAAGGTTTCATTTCTCAAATATATAGAAAACTGAGTCAGATTTATAAAAATACAAATTCTTCCCCAGTTGATAAATGGTCAAAGGATATGAAGAGGTAGTTTTCAGATAAAGAAATCAAAGCTATCTATAGCTCTAAATCACTATTGATTAGAGAAATGCAAATTCATACAACTCTGAGGTGCCACCTCAAACCTATCAGATTCTATACTACTCAGATTAGCTAATATGACAAAAAAGGAAAATGTTGGATGTTGGAAGGGATGTAGGAAAACTAGGACACTAATGCACTGTTGGTAAAGTTGTGAACTGATCCAACCATTGGGAAGAGCAAGTTGGAACTATGCCCAAAGGGCTACAAAACTGTTTTTAACTTTTGATCCAGCAATACCACTATCAGAGCTACACCTCAAAGACATCAAAAAGAAATAAAAGGAAAAGGGCCTATTTATACAAAAATATTTATAACAGTTCTTTTTGCAGTGGCTAAGAAGGGAAAATCAAAGAGATGCCCATCAGTTGAGGAATGACTCAATGAGCTGTGATACATGATTGTGAGGGAATATTATTGTACTATAAGAAATGTTAAGCAGGATTATTTCAGAAAAACCTGGAAAGATTTATAGGAATTGATGCAGAGTGAAGTGAACGGAACCATGAGAATGCTGTGCACAGTAACAACAATATTGTTCAATGAAGAATTGTGAATGACTTAGCTTTTCTCAGCAATACAATGATCAGAGACAGTCCCAAAGGACTAATGATGAAACATACCATCTGCCTCCAGAGAAAGAACTGATATTGTTTAAATACAGACTGAAGCATGCTTTATGCACTTCCTTTCATTTTTTTCTTTTGAGTCTTTTTATAAAAAATGATTAATATGGAAATGGTTTACATAATTGTACATGTATAGCCTATATCTGATTGCTTACCATCTCAGGGAGGGACGGACGGATAGAATGTGGAACCTAAAACTTCAAGTAAAAATGTTAAAAACAATTGAAAAAAATTCAGCTATACTACATTGTATTATTTTCTTTTCATCTTGCCTACTAAGAAAAATGGCGAAACTCATCTATAACAACCAATTAATATAATATTGCCTCTGATTTTAAGCCTTCATTAGTCAAAAAACACACATAGAAAATACACTAACTGCAGGTCTATCAGATATTCTTTTAGGTCCCAGAAAAGGGAATCATTCTGAAAGGATTTCATCAACCCCTCCAAATAAGACTAAACAAACAAAAAAGGGACAGTAACAATTGCTACACTAATCCCTTTAATTGGGCTCTCCACTGGTTAAGCAGGAGTGCCTTAATAGCATTCATAATATTGTTGATTATTTAAAATTAATAAACCAAGAGCAGCTCATCAATTTTTAGGATTTATTTCAATGAAAATGTATCATTTTATCATACAGTGGTCCGAAAATACAGGGGCAAATGATATTCCAAATTATTCAACTTGCAAGAGTAAACATTATGAAAAACAACCCTTAGTAATTCACATTGCCTTTTCTCAGCTCCATAATAATAAGAGAAGAACACTTATTCAGCCCAGCTAAGATGCCCAGTGGAATTGTGAATTGTAGTCTGTTTCCTCATGCAATCTGCTAGATTTCAGTTGTAAATGAGACCCCAGTTTGAAAGGACTGTTACATTCTCCTGCTTCATGCCTAAGGGAAGATCTTGTGATAATGTGGAAAATAACTCCTGTTACTGCCTCCAGAATATTTGTTTAATTGACATTTGTTTGTATAAATACAAATATATATCTTGGTAGGAATAATTTAGAAATGCAATCATTTGTGACTTCCAGAAAGTGTGTTAACAGTGATGAATACGTGGTAGTAATCTATCTAGACTATGTTATATGCTCCAACTATAATGTTTTTACCTGTTTTGCTATCACCAACTTTCTCTCTGGTGTGATTTCATGGTCCCTATGCTCGATGCAAAGATTGCTTGAATAAAATAGATGTCAGGGTAGGTTTGTGTTTGTTTGTTTGTTTTTAAGACGGAATACACTATAAATTTATCATAATGCAACTAACAGTAACTAGAAGGAACCATGGTGTTCATCTGCTCTAATCCAAACCAAATCCCTTGTGTCACAGATAACTAATGCCAGACCTAGGATTCAAACCCAAATCCCCAAACTCCAATTTGAATGTTCTTTTCACTGATCCATGCTGTCTTTTTTCTATCCACTGTACAGATAAAATGAGGTATGGAGTGTTCCACCTAGGGTCAAGAAGACCTGTGTCAAAAATGTAGTTGTAATGTTAGCATCCTCTTGGTTCAGGTTTGATGCTAGCATTAAATAAGGCAGATTTCTCTCCAAAGAACTTTAAAATAATACTTCAAATCAAATTCTGGGGTAGCAGAGCCAACAAAAGATCAGAAGGAGACATTTTCCAGCCCAAGACAACTGAGGTGTTTGGAGCACAAATAACGGCGACACCAGGTGTGGTTCTTGGAATTGGCAATAATAGCAGCTTCAGGAGTGCTGCAACCAGAGACGGCAAATGGGTCACAAAGATTACAAAGGACTCCTATGCCACTGACACAGAATAGTACACCGTTTGGTTGCTCCATTACCTATACTCACTTCTAGGTCAGTTTCAGGGAGAGAAAAGTTCTTGTAGTCATGAGAGAGGAGGGGCCTGAAGTGTAGTATGGCTTGCTATCCCAAGAGATCAGGGCCCCTTCCTGGGTAAGGACCCAAATGCAGACCAGAAGAGCAGTGACCACATCTCTCCCTAGATCACACTACCTTGGAAGCACCAAAAACTTCCAAACACCAAGAACTAGCTCTGAAAACAACAGTGTAGAAAAGCCTGAAGCTTGGGATCATGCCCTTCCCCACCTGGACAACAAATCCCAACTTTAACACAGATTTCAAGGTCAAGAAATAGACTGGGAAAATGAGTAAACAACAATCACAAAAAAAAGAACCCATCCATAAAAAGAGTGGCAATGGGGAAAATCAAGACACAAACTCAGAAGCTGACAATGATGTCAAAACAGCTAAAAACAAAACCTCAATGATGAGAACTGGACTTAAGCCCAATATGAATTGCTGAAAGAGCTAAAAATGATTTTAAAAATAAAATAAGACCAGAAATAAGTGGAGGAAAAATGGGAAAAGATACAAGAAGGATGCAAAAAAAATTATGAAAAGACAACTAATAGCTTGGTAAGAGAAAGAAAAATACTGAAGAAAATAAAACTTTGAAAAACAGAATTAGCCAAATGGCAAAAAAAGCACAAAAGTTCACTGAAGTAAATAATTCTTAAAAATTAGAATACTGCAATGACTCAAGATAATAGCTCAAGAAGATATCAAAACAATAAAACAAAGTCAAAAGGATGAAAAAGTAGGAGAAAATGTAAAGTAGCCCATTAGGAAAACAACTGACCTAAAAAATAAATCAAGGAGAGATAATTTAAGAATTATTGGACTGTCTAAAAGCCATGATCAAAGAGTCTAAACATTATAATTCAATAAATTACAAAGAAAAACTGCCTCAATATCCTAGTACAAGAGGGTAAAAAAGAAATTGAAAGAATCCATTTGTCACTTCATGAAAGAGAATCCAACATGGGATTAAATAAGGCACTCACAGGTCACTGAGCATTTTTTTGCAGTTTAATTTGCTGTAAGACAGTAAGCATATGCAACAGGGAGACAGTGTCCTTCAGCTTTTCTGCCTGTGATCCCCCCTTATCTTCATGGGGAAACAAGTCTACTCAGTAATCCATCAAGGTGTGGAGACACAAAAGGATAGGAATTTTTATGCCACCAGATTAATAGGAAGTTGTGTCAGGGAAACCAGGACATCCCAGTGTAAGTTTTCTCTTTCATCTTTGCTGGGGTAGAAGAGGGGTGGGAAAAAAAGATGCTTCAGGGAAGTTGCAGCTAATCAGGTCCTAGAAGTAACTTTATCCTATCATGGTCTGAGTGCAAATTCTGCCTCTGACATTAACTAGCTTAACATGACCCTGTTCAAATCACTTAATCTCTGTTTGCTCAAGCAACTCTTTAAAGTATATTACAATCTACACGGTGGAGGAAAATTTAGCCCAAGAAATTCCAATTAAATCAGAGATCCTTCCCATGTTTCTACTCGTGAGACATAAAGATTGTGTTTCCGCACAGATGAAGGAAAGCGTTTTTTTCTTTTGTGCTTCTCTACAAAAACAATTCTCAGAATAAGAATTCTGAGGAAAAAAAAACTGGAAACCTATCATCAGAAACCAGTTTCAACCAGATTTGAGGGTAGGATAGAGTAACTGGGTCAGCCAAGCTTTAAGTATACGTGCTTAATTGTTTCATAAATATTAACTTCTTCTCCCTGGGAGAAACTAAGGCTCATTTTAATACACATGCAATCTGTGTGGTTATATATATGTGGGGGGGAGGGGGAACATGTCAAGGGGAAAACATGAAGGAGGTGGACTGGGAAGTTGTACACTTCAGAGTACTTAGACATTGAGGAAATGAGACAAGGACTTCACATTTCGGGACAGGGATTTAAAAAGCCAGCCTTCACTTTTGGAGTGTGTAGCCATCCAGGCAACACACTCACCTCTTGCAAGAACTGTAGAATAAATAGGGTTGTCTCATCTGCCTCAGAAGTCTTTGTCATTCCTTTGGAAAATTTTATTCCTAGCATACCCGAATTTAGTAAGAAGTACATAAGGTACATTGGTGGGACTTTATCTAATACATTTTCATTATGTCATGCTAAGAGCATCTCAGTATAAGGTTACACCTTCAGAACATTATTGAAGAGGCATCTAGTCTTGTCATTACAGATATAGAAAAGTGTTTATAATTTGACCCCAGGTACCCCAGGTTTTAACTTTACTTAATTAACCTTGTTTAGAGAACAATATTGCTTTACATAGAGAACTATCCTTACATTTTATGAGGGTTTTCTTTTAGTTTTGACCAAGTTATTATTCCTAAATATTATTGTTGATACGTTTTGTTTTATATCACCTATATTTTCTATTATCCCTCCTCATTGCACAAATATTGTGCAGTTTGCTCTGATAACAAAGAGTAAACAATGGAGAGGGAAAACTGCAAGATTGCAAGGCTCACCAAATCAGCAGCCAGCTCTGGCATCACAGTACCACCTCCCTTGAAACACAGGTTCGTGGTCATCTCTTTTTGGGGGAAGGAAAGGGAAGAGAATGAGCTTTTACATATGGCAGGTACTGTGCTAAGTGTTTTAAAAATATTCTTTCATCTCTTCTTCACAACAACCCTGCAAGGTAGGTGCTGCTATTATCCCCATTTTACAGTTGAGGAAGCTGAGGCAAACAGGTGTTAAATGACTTGCCTCGGGTCTCCCAGATAACAAAACTCTTCAGTCTTAGTATTTAAGGCCTTCTACAATCTGGCTCCAAGGTTCCCACTCATCAATGTTGCATTCCAGCTAAACTGTGAACTACTAGCTATTTCCCAGTCCTTTGGTCTTCAATTTCTGTGTCCTCAAGACAGAACAACATTCTAAGGTGTAATAAACCATGGTGACAATGACTATTCCAAGAGGCAGGCTCTGTTACAGAGAAAATAATGCTTTGTGAACAGCAGGGCCCAATATGCAGCTGTGACTTGCCAATGTACCATCTCTGGATCGTGCACATAATGAGATACAGTAAGAAAAAATATTCAAGCACTTTAACTGGAACCCTGAGCTAGAGTGAAAATGAGTGCCAAGGAAATCTGCCATAAAGTCATTCCACATGATCAATGAACCTGTCCGGGAAAATCAGGGACGTCTTATCCTCCTATCAAAAAGAGTGGTGTTATGGTTACATTTTCCTGGGGGCTTATTTTGTTAAACTTCATAAATATATCTGGTTAGAAAGAAGTTGGAGGAAAGGATTAAACAGATTATGAAATACTGTGCAGTAAACTACAGCCATTTATTTATTTTAATTATCATAGGCTGTGACTAAGTTAAATAAAAGGCCTCTTAACCACTGGAAAGCTGTGGAAGGTAGTTCAGGGCAGTGCTTTCAACTCCATTCAACAGGTAGTATGTACTTACAAAAGACAAAGCTCTTATTGCCTGGCAAGAAGTAAGGGCTTACTAAATGCTTATTGATTGATTTTGCTAGCTGTGATGGCAAGGAGGCAAAAGGCATTTATTAAGTGTTTACTATGTGCCAGGCACTTTGGTAAGCACTGAAGATACAAATACAAACAAAAAGAAAGATAATCCTATCCCTCAAGAACCTAGCTTCTAATGGAGGAAGACAAATATAAAAGAGAAGCTAGACTCTGGAAGAAACTCATCAACCAGAGAAGGGAGATGTTCCAGGGCAAGAAGGTCCCAGGCCCTAAGAAAAGCTCTTGGGTGAAAAGACAGCTTTTACAGTGATAAAGTTCAGAGAACCAGCAGCACACCTGAGAAGAGAATGCATCATGGCGGACCTGGGCCTATCCCAAAATGGGGGCCTCCAGAAGGAACTCACTGATGAGAGAAGGGGGCTTGACGTGGTGAAGGAGGGTGCCAGGATGAGAAAGAAGCTGAGTCCTGGTGCTAAAGTCTGGAGAGTCAGAAATATAATTGAGAGGGAAATGAAACTATGAGGGATATGGGGAATAGGAAAGATAAAGACAACAAGACCTTGTCCCTGTCTTAATGGAATTTA
>CM053770.1:114365982-114410276 GCA_028658325.1 Potorous gilbertii | reverse complement strand
AAAAAAAAAAAAGCAGAGGTAGTAATTATGACTACAGAAAATAAAAACAAAAATAAACCTAATCAAAAGACATAAAGAGGGAAATTGCACTGCTAAAATGTGCCCTAGATAGTGAAGTAATATCAATACTAAACATATATGCATAGCATGGCATACTGTTCAAATTTTTAATGGAATATTTAAATGAGTTATAGGAGGAAATACTAAAAATATAGAGTAGAGGAATTCAACATTTTCTTTTTCAGAACTAGATAAATCTAGCAAAAAAATAAACAAGAAAATAGTTAAGGAGAGGAATAGGATTTTAGAAAAGTTAGATATAACAGATCTTTTGGGCAAATGAATGGGAATAGAAAGGATACTATCCTTTTCACACTTTGGACATGTTGCCTTCACAAAGATTGACTATATATTAGGCTATAAAAATTTCCCAGAATGATGAAGAAATATTTAATGGATCCTCTTCAGATTATCCTGTTTTAAAAATACATTTAGTGAAGGTCCAGTAAAAGGCCATGGAAACATAGATTAAAAATTAATTGGAAACTAAATAATCTAGTCCTAAAGAATGAGTGGGTGAAAGAACAAATCAGAAAAACAATCAATAATTTTATTAAATAGAGTGAGAAAAACGAGAAAACTTGTCAAAATTTATGGGATGCAACCAAAGTAATACTTTGGGGGAAAATCATATATCTAAATGCTTATTACATTAATAAGGTAAAGAAAAATCAGATTAATGAATTGAGTGTGCCATTAAAAAAACCTAGGAAAAATTTTTTTAAAATCCGAAACACCAACTGAAAATCCTGAAAAATCAATGGAAAGATAAATAAAATTGAAAGTAAGAAACTCATTGAACTAATAAATAAAACTAGGAACTCACTTAATGAAACAACTCAGTATAATAGAAAAGGATTGATTTAAGACAAGAAAAAACCCACCAAATTATCTAATATCATAAACGAAAAAGGGTGATACTAATGAAGAAGAAATTAAAGTGATTATTTGGAGCTGTTTTGCCCTATAATATGCCAATAAATTTGAAAATGTAAGTGAAATGGATGAATATTTAGAAGAAATATAAATTGCCCAAATTAACTGAAGAGGAAAATGAATGCTTACATTGTAGAAAAAGAAATTGAACAAACCATCAATGAACTCCCTAAGGAAAAATCTACAGGACTAGATGGATTCACAAGTTAATTCTACCAAACTTTTAAAGAACAATTAATTCCAATACTAAATAGAATATTTGGAAAAGTGGGCAAAGAAGGAGTCCTACCAAATTCCTTTCACAACACAAATATGGTGCTGATGCCTAAGCCAATAAGAGTCAGAACAGAGAAAGAAAACTGTAGATCAGTTTCTCTAATGAATATTGAAGCAAAAAGTTTAAATAAAACATTAGCAAGGAGTAACGTATCACAAGGATCACATACTATAACTTGGGGGGATTCATTCCCTAAATGCAGGGTTGGTTCAATTATAGAAAAAGAAACTATCAGCATCAATAACCATCTCAATAGGAAAAAAAAACAAAACCAAAAATTATGATTCTCTCCAGCAAGATACAATAAGCAAGGCACATAAATACAGATCCAACACTCATTCCTAATTTAAAAAAAAAAGACTAGCAAGCATAGGAGTGAATGAAACTTCTCTTAAAAATAAGGAGCATCTATCTAAAACCAGTTGTCTAAAGCATCACTATAATAGACATAAGGCCTCTGGCCTTCCCATTAAGATAAGGGATGAGGTAAGAATGTTCATTACCATCAGTGTTATTCAGTATTGTGTTAGAAATTCTAGCTATAGCAATAAGAAAAAGAAAGAAATCCAAGGAATTAGAACAAGTAATGAAGAAACAAAAATGTCACTTTGTGCAGATGATATAATGGTATACTTAGAGAATCCTAGGGAATCAATTAAATAAAACTAGTTGAAATAATGAACAACTTCAGCAAAGTTGAAATAAAATAAACCAACTTAAATTATCAGCATTTCTATATATTACCAAGGAAATCCAGCAGCAAGAGATAGAAAGAGAAATTCCATTTAAAATCACTGCAGACAATAGAGCATATTTCAGGGTCTATCTGCCAAGAGAAACACAGAAACTATATGAACACAATTAGAAATCACCTTTCACACAAGTAAAGATAGATCTACACTGTTGGAGAAGTACTAATTGCTCATTGGTAGGTGGAACCATCAGATGAAAAATGACAATTTTACCTAAAATGATTTATTTATTCAGTACCATATCAGATTACCAAAAACTATTTCATAGAGCTAGAAAAAAATAAAAGGTACCTGTAAGAATAAAAGGTCAAGAACATCAAGAGAATCAATGAAAAAATGAAATGAAAGTGTGATCAATGTCAAACTGTATTAACAATTGATTATCATTAAAATAATCTGATACTGACTGAAAAATAGAGTGCTGGATCAGTCAAATAGATCAGGTACATAATACACGGTAGTAAATTTACATAATAATGTAGTATTTGATAGACCCAAAGACTCAAGTTCTTGGAACAAGAACTCACTATTTGACAGACATTGCTGGGAAAACTAGAAAGCCGTTTGGCATGAATGAGATATAGACCAACCTCTCATAACCTATATTGAGATAAGGTCAAAAAGGGTACATGATTTAGACTTAAAGACTAATAAAAGAAACTTAGGGAAGCATGGAAAAATTTAATAACAGATTAATAACAGATTTATGGAGGAGGGTAAAATTTACGACCAAACAAAAGTTAGAATCACAGGATGTAAAATGGATAATTTTGATTATATCATGTTAGAAAGTTTTTCCACATACAAAACCAAAGCAGCTAACATTAGAAAGAAAGTAGGAAATTAGGGAGGTGGGGAATTTATGGCATATGTCTCACATATAGTTCTCGTTTCTCAAATATATAGAGAACTGAGTCAAATTTGAAAGAATTTGTGATTCCCCAATTGATAAATGGCCAAAAGGACAAGAAGAGGCAGTTTTCAGAAGAAATCAAAGCTATCCATATTTATATGAAATCATGCTCTAAATCACTATTAATTGTAGAAATGCAAATTGAAACAACTCTGATGTACCATTTCAGATATATATCAGATTGGATAATGTGATAGAAAAGAAAAATGACAAACGTTGGAGGAGATGTGGAAAAATTGGATGCATTGTTGGTAGAGTTGTAAGTTGATATAACCATTCTGGAGAGCAATTTTGAATTATACCCAAATGACTATAAAACTTTTGGGCTACAAATTTAACTACTAGGTCTGTATTCCAAAGAGATAAAAGAAAAAGGAAAAGGACCTATACATACAAAAATATTTATAGCACCTCTTTTTGCATTGACAAAATTGGAAATTGATGGGTTGCATATCAATTGGTGAATAGAAAACAAGTTGTCTTATATGATTGTCATGGAATACTATTATATCATAAGAAATGAAGAGGAGGATGATTTCAGAAAAACCTGGGAAGACTTATATGAATTGATGCAGAATGAAGTGAGCATAGGTAGGATAACACTATATACATCAACAGCAATAGTGTAAAATAACCAATTGTGAATGACGGCTATTTCAGCAAAACAGTAATCCAAGATAATTTCAAAAGATTTATGATGAAAAATGCTGCCGACTTCCAGAAGGGTGGGGGAAGCTGATAGTGTCAGAATGCTGAAGCATCCTTTTCCATGTTCTTTTTTGGAACATGTCTAACATGGAAATGTTTTATGTGGTTACATGGAAATGTGTTTTACATGATTGCATATAGATTTGGGGAAGGAATTAAAAATAAATAATGCATTTTTAAAAGAAATGAAAGAAACTATAAGAGAAAAAAAGGACCAAGTGGATTTACAGTCTAATTCTACTCAGTTTTTAAAGAACAATTAGTTCCAATAGATGAAATCTTTATAAAACAAGTTTAAAAAGGAGTTCATATTAAATGCCTTCTATGATACAAACATAGCTTTGATATATAAACCAGGGAGAAAAAAATCAGAGAAAGAAAATTAAAGACTAATTTTCCTAATTAATAGCAATACAAAACTTTTAAAATAAAATACTAGGAAGAGATTACAATATATCACAAAGATCATATACTGTGTCCGGGCTGGTTTATATCAGGGAAGCAAGGATTAATTCAATAATAGGAAAACCTCAAGCATGATTGATTATATCAATATCAGAAACAATGAAAATCCTATGATTATTTAAATAGTTACAGAAAAATCTTTTGACAAAATATAACACCTATTCCTATTGAAAGACCAGAAAGCAGAGAAACAAATGAGGCTTTTCTTAAAATGGTAAGTGGGTATTTATCTAAAATCAAGATCAAATATTATCTGTAATGTGAAGTAAGTAGAAGTTTTTCCAGTAAGAACAGAAGTGATACAAGAATGTCCATTATCACTATCATTATTCAATGTTGTACTAGAAATGCTAATTATGGAAATAAAAAATAAAAAGAAATTGAAAGAATCTTCTAAGGCAATAAGGAAAGAAATTATCACTTTTTTCAAATGATATGATGGTTTATTTAGAGAATGAAACAAAAAAGAACCACCTAGTCAAAATCATTTCAACAAAGTTGCGGGATCTAAAATAAACCCACATGATCCATTAGCATTTCTATATATTAACAACAAAACCCAAGAAGAAGAGATTTTTTTAAAAAGACATTCCATTTAAAATAACTGAAGACAGCACAAAATATTTGGGACTCTGCCTGTTAACATACACATGAAGTATAGGAACAAGATAAAAAACAAACACTTCACACAAAGACATCTAAATAATTGAATAAATATCAATTGCTTATGGATAGACTGAGTTAATATTATAAATAACAATACTACTGAAATTAATTTGCTTATCAATACCTTTCAGTACCAAATTACTTTATAGAGCTAGAATAAAATAATAACAAAAATCATTTAGAGGAAAAAAAAGTTTAAGAATATCAAGTAATCAATGAGAAAAATGAGAAGGAAATGGCCCCGACAGTACCAGATCTCAAAATATACTACCAAGCTATAATCATTAAAACAATTCAGTACTACATAAGAATGGGGTTGTTAATTGGTGAAACAGATGAGGTATATAGTATATAAGAGCAAATGTACACAATTGCCTAGTATTTGATAAATTCAAGAGATCCTGGCTACAGAGAGAAGAAATCATTGTTTGACAAAAACTGCTGGGAAAACTGATAAGTAGTCTGGGCATGTATTCCAAGACAATCTCAAAATTCAGATATGATTTAGATAATAAAGGTTGATAAGAGAAAATCTTGAGATATAGAAGAAATGACTTATCACATCTAGGGACAAGAAGAATCCATGACCAAGGAAGAAACAGCAACATTCACCAAAAATAAAATGGGTAATTTTGATTGCACAAAGTTAAAAAAGTAAATGCACTTAAAATAAGCAGAAAACTTGGGGGGAAATCTCTGAATCAAGTTTCTCTGATAAGGTCTTATTTCTCAAACATATAGAGAACTGAGCTAAATTTAAAACAATAAGAGTTATTCCCCCTTTGATAAATAGTCTAGGGATATGAATAGACAGTTTTCAGAGTAATTTTCAGTTTTTCATTAGCAATCAAAGCTAATATTGGTAATATAAAATGCTTTAAATGTCTGACTAATTACTAGAACTGTGAAATTTGTGTGATTGCCTGACAATCTATCCTTAACTCAGCTATAGAAAGGATCTTCTCAAAGCGCACATCTGACTATGTCACTTTAGCTATTAAATAAAATCCAGTGGCTCCTGGATTAAATAGAAAAATGTCTGGTAGTCAGTCTTTCATGACTTGCCACCTCTCCACCTTTGCAATCTTTTTACAAATTACACACTCCACACCCACATGCACACTATGTGATCCAGTGACAATGATCGCCTTTCTGTTCTTTGAACAAGACACCTTATCTCCCAAATCACAGCATCTCCTTTGTCCCCATACCTGGAATGTTCTTCCCCCTCATCTTTGTCTCACTTCTGTAGCTTCCTTTAAGTCCAAGCTAAAATTCCACTTTGTACAGGAAGCTTTTTCTTATGTCCCTTAATCCTCATGATATCTTGTTGTGATTTATTTCCTATTTATCTCATATATAGTTTGTTTGTGCATAGTTATTCGCCTGTTCTCTCCCCTATTAGACTCTGAGCTCCTTGAGAGCAAAGACTGTATTATACCTTTCTTTGTATCTGAAATACTTGATATTGGCACTTAGTAGATGCTTAATAAGTGTTATTGACTATAATTGATTCTTCCCTTATACTCTTTAGAAAAAAATCTAATTGTCCTTCTGTTATTTTTGCATTATTGCATTAAAAAAGGTCTCTTTCATTTTTTTCCTCCTATTTCCTCAGGTCCTGAAAGAAGTGGTAAATGTGATTACTGTGGCACTCTCCTTGCAACTTGAAAGAACATAGGAAACAAGGGAAGTAACACATGATTGGAAAAGAGCAAATGTCCCAGTTTTTTTTTAAGCAAAAGAATTGAATCTTCCAAGTAGAAGCCACCAAGTTTGAGTTTAATTTCAGGGAAGTTCTCAAAAATATTATTAAAAGTATTGGAAAGAAAAAGTATTAGAGAGGAAAGAAGTGATTGCAAGAGCCAAAACAACTCCATTCAAAATATATCCATTACCAGGCCATGAGGAGAATGCATTGGATATTTTAGCCACATTTTTATGAAGTACTTTATACTTTTCTTGTGGAGAAGATGTAGAGGCATAGGTTACATAATAATAAATCAGATGGAATCATAATTGTTTGAATGGTTAGAGTGAAAAAAAAGTGTTAATGGTTCAATTGAGAGAATAAGTTCTCAAGTGGAGTATTCCAGGGAATTGTGCTTGGTCTTGTGCTATTTAAAATGTTTTCTCACTGACTTGGACAAATAAATAGATACTACATAGATACATATGCTCATCAGATTTGCAGATAACAGAAAGCTAGGAGGGATAGCTAACATACTGAATGACAGTTACTATTAAGAAGGCTAGAACATTGGACTGAATCTATTAAAATGAAATTCAACAGGATTAAATGTAAAGTCTTACACTAGTTCAGAAAATTAATTCACAAGTTCAAGATGTAGGATACATAGGTCAATAGATATTCTAGAAAAGAATTGGGAATTTTACCAGACTGTAAGATTTAATTATTTAATTAATATGGATCAGTAGCATAATTCAGCAACTATGAAATCTAATGTATTACTGGACTGCATTGAGTGTCATATTTTTTCAGGATAAAGGAGATGATAGTCACATTGTTTTCTACCATTCATTAGAACTCATCATCAACATTATGTTCAGTTCTGGATACCACGGTCTAAGAAGGACATTGATAAGCTGAAGACTGTCCAGGGGAAGGCAACAAGAGCAATGAACAATCTTGAGTCCCATGAAGGTAAGTTGAAAGAACTGGACATATTTAGCCTAGAGAAAAGAAGATTTAAATACTTTTCTCCAAATAGTAGATGCATTGTCATATGGAGAAAGGGCGCAACCAGAAGCAATGGATCAAAGTTACCAAGGCCCTAAATTGCCTTGATGCCTAGAAAACAAAAACAAAAAACCAATTTGCTAACCATTAGAGTTATCCCAAAGTAGGAAACATTGCCTCAGGAGATGGTGGGTTTCCCCTCCATAGAGATGTTGAAGCAGAGATGAGATAACAATTTGTAGGGTACATTATAATAGGAACTACTTTGGTGTATAGATTGTACTGTGTGGCTGCTACAGTTCATTCCAATTCTCAAATTCTATGTTTATATTCTCTATACCTGGAGTGTTTTCTACATTCTATACCCCACTATTCTCTACTTCTGGAAATCCTAGGCATCCATCAAGACCTCTCTCAAATTCATTATCCTCCACAAAATCTGTCTCCATTAAATATTCAGAAATTCTTCCTTTCTCAGAAATCACATGATCCTCTTCAGGAATGAAGGACAAAGGACACACAACAACACAATATTTTCTATGTACCTCTTGTATTCACATACTTTATTTTGTCTTATACTATTTTGTACCTGTCAACTTTTTATATTATTTGATTATCATACCAATGAAGAACAATCAAGGTAAAACTAGATGCAGGTAGAGGCCTTCTGTTTCTTTTCTAAAAAATGAATAATTCTGAAAACTTAAGAATTTTATTCAACTAAATAATCAACCATGGTTCCAGGGGACTGATGAAGAAGAACACTGCCCACCTTATGACAGAGAGTACTAACATGGAGAATAAGAAATTCAGTTTTAGATGTAATTAACATGGGGATTTGTTTTGCTTGCCAAACACATCCTTCCTTCTTTCCTTTCTTCCTTCAGAAAGTAGGAGGGAGAAAAAACATCCTTGATAATTAAAAAATATATATACTAAAAAATTCTTGGGAATTTATTTGAATAAATTTACATAAACTTATTAGCATAATAGAAAAATAAAATCAGAAAATCTCAATTTCAAAAGTTGAGGGAATAATCACATTTTATTTCCAAATTCTATCTAGCCTTTTAGTTGCTTTTTTCCAATATGAAAAAATAACTAAATTATAACTGCAGGATCATTTGGGGTCATCTTGTGAGTGAAATTTCCAGGTGATAGCCCTGCCCAGTATTACAAAGGAGCTAATTATCCTTTTTACAGACTTTCAAATTGTTGTGACAGTTACATAGCAATGAACTGGGTTCCTCTCTACAATATTCTGACAGTGAAGCTCAGTTTCAAAAATATCCAGTCAGTATACATCTTAGAGATGGGAGGGACTTGCCTAGTTCGTTTCCTTATCATTCTGTGGTCAATTAAGGGATTAAAAGTAGTAAAATTCCCAAATGGGGCCTTTGGTATCATGTAGACTAAAAATTCATAGTTCTGTTTTTGTTTAGGCTTTTGTTGTCATTTTTGGGTGGGTTCTTTGGTATTAAGTAGACACAACTGAAAAGATTGTTTTCTTCATTACAGTGGTGACAATATTTTAGTTATCTGTATATGTAGGATCACTTCTCATTATTGTACTTGTTTGCCTAACTTGCAGACAAGTTAGTCTTGTCTGCTGTAATAGTTTAAAATTCGTTTCCACCCTCATGAAGTCTATCTCAGCAAAAACCAACTTGCAAAACTTGGCAAAGAATTTCCAGACACTCTGATGGGTTGCAAATAGGCATATTTTGCTTTCCTCTCCAGTTGACTCAGTTGAGTCCTTAAGACAAAAAGCTGTCCCTCCCACTTTCTTTGTCACTCCCTTGTGAACTCACCTCCTTTCTGAGTTTTAATTTTGCTTAAATGTCTCTTTGCCACTGATCAGGCTCTTCCAGTTTCCAAGTAAAAGTGCTTTATAAGTTCTGGCTCCTGGGAGCTATCACAAATGGCTGAAAATTGTAGTTATTCTTTAAATAAGGATAAAAATGCAATCATAATTTTAAAAGAACCTCATTGAATGTAACTATAGAAACTATATGAGCATACTGATAGTCATCTGTGTCTTTAATAACTAAAAAGGAAAAGTTGCCCTGATTCAGGTAATGCTGTCTTTTATCTAAAGGGATGAGATTAATAAGGCAAGCAAAGAATTGCAATCCCTTGGCAATAAGCACCAGGCCTATAGAGAAAAGTGGTTCACTTGGGCATTTTTATTATGTCTCAAGCTGGTTAACTGAGCTGATTAGAGGCAATAAATCCAAGGTCAAAGGTACAATGGTATAGCCAATTCACAAATGCTTATTAAACTCCTCCTGTATACAAAGCTCTACAAATGAGAGGAAATATTTTTTAGAATAAATAAGATGGAAGCCTTGACCTTGAAAAATTTATAGTGTGTATGTGTGTGTGTATGTATGTGTGTGTGTGTGTGTGTGTGTGTGTGTGTGTGTGTGTGTGTGTATGTTGGGGGTGGTAGGCAGAGGGGAAAAAGGATAGATACACATACAAGTAAGTAAAATACAAAGTAAGAATATGAGATATACAATCTTAGTCCATATACCTCCTGGTGCAGAGAAGTCAGAAGAAGATGTGAAAAACCTGTGTACGACCACAGCATCACCCCAACACAGTGCAGGGGATGAAGGGACAAGGATACAGATTACAAATGGTTGTCACAAAAGAGTGGAACATTGGAGTGATGAATTCGGTAGTTCCTGTACTCCCTAAAGAATTCCTCCATTTTGGGTAAATGTGGTCTCCATGATATCCCATCTACCAGGACAGGAGGACCCTGGCTAGAGCATTCCTAGATTCACTGAAAACAATCCGTATAAATGGGGAGGGGCTCCTTTAGGAAAACATTCTCCCATTTACCTTCTTCCACCAAAAGCCAACTTGCTAAACAGAAGATGCAGAATAGAAGCCAAAAGAGTGAGATTTTTGGAAGCATAAACAAGCTGCTTCCAGAACCTGCATGAGCACTTGGCATGGAAAGCCACTACCTTGATACAGCAGGTCACTTGGGAGGGCACTCGAGGGAAAAGAATAATTATCCATAACTGAAGATAGGACATTTGCCTATGTTGCTGGATATATGCTGGTAGCTGGTTAATCATGGATACATAAACTAAGACATTCCTAATGCTACTACCATTTACCACAGAAGTTCAGCAGATAAAACACAGTGGTCTAAAGAGAGTTGCATTGAAAATACTCATTTTTCCAACTCCTAGGCTTTCTAATTATTTGTCTGTCAGGGTTCTTTAACCTTTGGCTGTACCTATATGTGCCTCTTGGTGAATTTCAATGAAGTACAGTAAGTCTCTCCCCTGACACCTTAGTGGTATTCCACAAGAATCTGTTCCAGTTATTATAATGGTCACCTGTTTTGTTACTGTTGCTGCTGTTTTTGGGGCAGCCAGTAGTTGAAATAAAACCAATCAGGATGTCCAATTATGTGAGATATATGCTTAAACCAAGCACTCAGTAGGGTGGACATTGGGATTTTTCCACCCCTTGCCAACCCTGTTCTTTTACTAGATATTGGCAACAATAGAGGTCATCATATACTTATTCCTATCTTAGAGGCATAATGGCCTCTTGATAATGACAATACCATGATAATTCCCACATTCTCACATAAGGAACTTTCTTCTATGATAAAATCTATAGGAACCTACTGCTAAAAGAAATTTATTTTTTAATCCAACAGCTTTCCCTCCAACATCCTTATTGATCAGCATTTTAAATGTTTTTCATAGTTTTGAAGGTATCATTTCTGGCCCTCCAAAATAACTAATAACTTTTCCATGATTTTTCATAAATTTTCTACATCACCCAATGCAAATCAGATGGGGAACAAACAAGCAAACCAACCTCCCATCATTACTGTCACTACCACCTGTAGTGACATAAAGGACATCATATACAGTGGAAAAATACTAACTAGTGAAGAGGACCTTTGCTAATTACAACCTATAGGATCTCTAGCAAGTCCCATAGCCTTTCAGGGTCCTCAGCTCCTCATTTTTAAAATGAGAAGATTGGATTATAAAACCTCTGGGAGATTTGGAAGGACTTATATGATCTGATGCTGAGTGAAAGGAGCAGAATCAGGGGAACTTTGTGCACTGCAACGACCACAGTGTGCGAGAGGTTTTTTTTCTAGTAACCTGGAACTTTATAACAATGCAAGAACTTAAAAAAAATTCCCAATGGTTTTCTAAGGCAAAATGCTTCCCACACTTAGAGAAGAAACTATTGAATTCACTCACAGAATGTAGTAGATCATTTCATTGTGTGTGTGTGTGTGTGTATTATGTTAGATTTGTTATACAATTTCTTCCATTTATTTTAGTTCATCTACACAGCATGACTATAGTGAAAATGTATTCAATAGGAAAGTATGTTTAGATCCTATATAGAATTATAGACCATCTTGGGGAGGGAGGGGGTGATGGGGAGTAGGTAGGGGGGAAAATTTAAGTTTTATAGTAGTGATTGTAGAACATTAAAAATTAAAAAAAAATAAAACTAAAAAAAAACCCAAACCCTCTGAGCTCCTTTCTGTCCCAAGAACTATATGACCCTCTCATCAAACTCTCTTCCTGTACCACTTTAAAGTTTAGAATATTATAATTTACTCAGAACAGTGGTTCTTAACCTAGGGTTAAGACATGTTTTTTGAACATATTTTTATAATTTCATTTAAATAAAATTGATTTCCTTTGTAATCTGATATGTTATTTTATATATTTAAAAACTTGATTTTGTGACGGGATCCCTAGGCTTCCCTAACTTGCTAAAGGGGTCCATTATATATGAGAAAGTTTAAGAGCTCTTACCTTAGAATACTCCAGTAAGGTTTATATTATCACCCTCATTTTATAGAGGAGGAAATGCAGATGTACTCCACCAGAAGTGACAGCACCTGGTGGATCAGAGGCGTGGTTGATAGAAAAGAAAGCGATAATAGCAGCGGGGGCTAGGCGAGCCTGTGCCATCTGTACATGACTGATACATTGATCTGAGGATCAAGTTTATATGCTCTCTCAAGCAAGCAAGATTATTCCCACGAGAACATTTTTAATTTACAGCTTTTATATCCATACCTTAGTTCCTTCTATGCAACAGCCTTGGGGCACACAATCAGGGTCAGGACGATCTCATCTTTGCTTATCAACAGTGGGACAGTGTGCCAAACCTGAGAACTTCAGCCTTTATGCTAATACAAATCTCAAGTAAAACTTGGACAGTACCTCACATTTTGGATTCCATCAGTACTGGCCCTCTACACAGACACATACATAGAACTTTATTTATTTTTGTGATATTTAAAAAAATATTTTATTTTTAATTTATGGAATAAAAAACATTTCCATAGCATAGTATAATTTTAAAAAAGATGACTACACATGCTATTGCAAATCTGTAAGGTACAACTAACTATTCCTTTTAAATATCTATTAAAGTTACCATGTACAGTTTTTCCTTTTTTCTTCCTGCCCCACTCCCTGCCCTAGAGGTAGTTACCACTAGGCAAAAATGTGTGTGTGTGTGTGTGTGTGTGTGTGTGTGTGTATGTGTGTGTTGCTTTCATGTTGCTGCCTATAGCCATAGTCTATAGAAGCAGCACTTACAGAGATATGACCTGGAAACTTATCCTGCTGATGTCACAGTCACCACCTGTTTATCAGCCAGAGTTCCTAAACACACAGAAAAAATAAAAGTTTTTCCATCAGTTTCCTTGGCACTGCCAAGTGGTTCCACATTAGAAGCTGATATAGTTTTATTGATGAAAATGATGTTAAAGATGATGTGTTGCCATGTCTTTGTGACGCAACCTTTCCATATTATCTGTAGCTGAAATCCCCTATGTGTATTGTCTTCATTAAACAGTAAACTCCTTGAAAGCTGGGACTATTTTTTTTTTCTATTTGTATCTGCAGCCTTAGACCAGATCTCTACACATAATAAACATTTATTGAATCAGTTTTTGGAAGCATTCATTCATTTATATGCTAGAAAATGTGTATCTCTGAGCCTATAATGAAGTTGCTCTATTTATGTGTGAATGTGAAGGAATAAAATACTCAGAATGCTAAAGATCATCAGGGTAACATCTTACATGCAAAAATAAATGAACAAATGAATAAATTTGTTTCCACCTAATTTTCTCTCCCTTTTTTGAATATCAATAATCATACTAATCTATGATAGTACTAACCATTACGAATGATTCTAACGCTAGTTTTTGGCTAGTTATTTTTTTTATGAGTAAGACTCCTTTTAACCTACTTCATATAGTGAGATCACTAATTTCCTTTACACAACTCTACAAAGAAACCCCCAAACCACTTGTCAGTTAACAGTGCCTTTCATTTACTTCAAGGACACTGGATATCTTGGTGTAGAATTTGAATCGGATAAATAAGGACAAAGAAAAGTGAAATATTTAGTCCTGTCACATTTCTTAATAAAATTCAGTCTTCAAAGTTGACCGAGACTTTTTGAATTTGGAAAAAAAATGAAAAGGAATGACAAAGCCTTCAGTTATAAAATAATAGTAAATAAAGACTCACTAAACCTCATTTCTTTTATTGTCCTACCTTCATGCAGAAATATGATTCGCCATCAGCAGGTCATAAACTCTATTGTTGCTCTTTTCCCCTAAGTCTAGTGATGGATTGATTTTGATCCATCCTCACTCTCTCACCTAGTTTTTCTGGTGACCCAAGGTTATGAATTTTCAGTTTCTGGAAAGGGTTCCCCTGAAATGTATGTGTACCAAGGTCATGCAGTCCATACTGGCTATTCATATAGCAAACAATGTCCTCCATTTTCATTATATACCCTGGCTAATGCTTCTTTTATGAATTCATAATGTAGTGGGGAAGGAGAACTTATTGTAAAGGAACATTTTGTTAATCATTAGATCCCCTTCTCTGATGCTGTTGCAAGGGTAGTGAACCATCCCAAAGGGTGATTGCCTCATCCCTCTTAAAAGTTAACACTTCAGTTGAAGCAAACCATCAGAACTGTGGGTTACAAATGGATTGGGTATCCCTTGAATCAATGAAAGACATTTCAACTATGTTCCATAGCAAGTTTATTTTGATTGAGTCAGGGATTTGGCAATCCTGTGGCACCTGCATAAACCCAAGGAGTTAATTTAGATCTTGATTAATTTAATTTCTGTTGGCAGAGAGGAGAGTGAGCTGCCTTCAAGAAGTTATCACTTGGAAGATGGCATGTGACTGTCTCAGTTTTGGTCTAGGTCTCTTCCTACTCTTTGTTTAGTCTTTGCTTTTTAGAGACAGGAGAATTTTGGAACTGTCATTCTCATCCTAGAAATGTCCCCAGAACAGCTGATGGCAGGAACTGTATGAGGAGTCAAAGATGAACTAAATGAAAATTCAAGGTTTTACAAAGACTGAATTGAAAATTCTATACTATACCTAAGGTGCATTTTGACAACTCAAAGAAAAGACTTTAGAATTCTGAGTTACTCCTTTCCTATAGGTATTCTCCTTGTTTACTTTCTCCTAGAAACAAAATCTTCCCCAAACAGAAACTTATTTACTTTTTCCTAGATTCTATATGAACTGATAGGAGATTGTGTCCCTGATTTTTGTGGAGCTCTTGACTAACTGTACCAACTATATTACCTTAGTAGTACTTATTTACTTAACTTATACTACAAATCTGCAGATTCACTGATGTCAACTAATACACCATGAGGAAATCATACCAGTGGGGGAACCAGGAGATATATAGTACTAGAAAGACAAGTCACTATTCCCCCTTCTCAGACCTAACATTAGAACCCTGATGGGGTATAGTAGCCATACTAATCAGTGAGGGGGAGGTAGGATACAAGTTGTAGAGAATGTTCTAGACTGTATCACTGAATCCTCACACAGATACAGCCTCTCCTTGTTTTGTCCTATACTTTGACTGCCCTAACTTTGTCCAAGATTGATTGATTCTTTTCAAAAGCACCACACTCAACCTGATCCTGTCCATAACTCTCTGCTTATGATAACTGACTGATATTTCTTCCTTGCTATCTTTTTTGGGAGGTAGGAGGAGGGAGAAGGGAAGAAGGGAGATGGGGAGGAAGGAAGAGAGAGATAGACTCATCCTGATAAGAATATCAAATATCATTATGCCCAAGAAACTGATAAGGGCATTAGATCAATCAATATTTGTTAAGTGCCTATTATGTACCAGTCAGTGGGCTAAACATTAGGGTTACAAAAGAGAAACCCTAAACATTAGGGTTACAAAATAGTCTCTGACCTCAAGGAGCTTAAAATCTAATGGATACAAATCCAAACATCCATTACCAGGTGAAGCAGGTTGTCTAGGTTCCATTATTTCTAGATCACACTTCTGGCTCCTATTTTTTCCAGGAACCAGAGGGACCTCTACCCTTCTTGGTGGAGTTATATCTGTAATGTGGCGATTCTTATATGAAAATAGCCCCTGGTAATTCCCATCTGAACAAAAATGGCCAGCTTGCCACTGAAATCCCCAGAATGACTGTGAAATGAATGATTTGCTATATAAATAATCATTCAGGCCAAGAATTTTGAGTGGAAAGAAATTTTGGAGATCATCTAACTTAACCTATTCATTTTACAGATCAGGAAACTGAGTCTCTGAGAAGTAAATTGACCTACCCGTGGTCACCCAGATAGTTTAGACATTATTTATCCCAACTCAGTGTGTTTTTTTTGCCCCACTCACCTCATGCTTCTTCAGACCTATTTTACAGAAGAGATCTATGCTGGAGAAGTGTGACTGCTTCTCTGGAGGAGTATACCCACACAGTCTCTTTTATAATATCCTCTCTCCCACCTGAAATTTCAATGATGGAGGGAATTTCCAAGAGAGGAAATTATCTCTACAAATGCATATTGGCATTTTCTTTATTAATTAGTCTTAGAAAGTAGGCGGCTATGTAGTGCAATGGACTTCCCAGTCAGAAAGACCTCAGGTCAAACCTTATAGCAAATATGTCCTATCTGTGTCGGTTAAGTTACTCAATTCTCTGCTGAGTTTCCCTGTCTGTAAACTAAGAATATTGATAACACCTATTTTGCGAGGATAAAATAAGATAATATCTGAAAAGTACTTTGTACTTTTAAATACTCCATAAATGTTAGCTATTATTTTTATTAGCACAGACCATTAAAGGGTAAAATGACTTCCCCAGGTCACAGAGTCAGTATGCATCAAAAGTAGGATTTCAGCTCAGTTCTCCTTGACTTTCAGGTCAGTTCTCTCTCTCATGCCATTTTTCCTCTTTAGGCAATATGATATTAATAACATGTTTGCCATGCTACAGTAAGTGCCATTTTGAGGTTAGAAAACACAAATATAAACCATGCATGTGTAGCACAGTTTGAGTACTTTCTTCACAAGTGATCCAAAGTTAGAAATAGGAAGACCAATAGGGAGGTGCTATTGTAGAAAGGGCATTGGGAGATAGCTCTTCCCTTTCCTCACCCCATACCTAATGTAGAAGACAAACCTGAGGAACAGAAGGGCTAAGGGAACTGATTAACTTACAAACCAGCAGGCTTTACTGCCTTTCACTATGGTGCCTAAATATCTGATAGGCTGCTCCATATGTCCTCCTGGCATTATGTTCTTAGCAAATATGGAGGGCCACTTATGCTCTGATATGCTGCCTACCAGCCATATGGCACTGGAGTAAATCTTTACAGGATTATGCCAATATAGTATTGTTTCTTCTAAATTCATCTTGCTAAACCTTGTCTATGATGAAGCAGACAAACTTCTACAGAAGTTTCCAAAGACATGAATCCTCCATCTGTTTCTTTCTCTACTTTTTGTAGATAACTCTCCATTGTCTATCATAGACCATTGAATGTCATAAGATCTTGGGGAATTTGTTTTGTCTGAATGAATTCAATCACCTAGTATATGTGTATTGTACATATATATGCAAGTATGCACATGTATGTACACAAATATACATGTATTCATGGAAGAATGCATATGAGTATATTTTAGTGGTAAAAGGGACTGACCCTGGAGTCAAAATGATTTGGTCTCAAGTCCCTCTGACACTTATGAGTGTATCACCTCAGGCAGGTCACTTAACCTTTCAGTGACCCAGGAAATTTTCTAAGTATGTGCATGTCTTCATATACGCATGTATGATCACCCACGAATGTGTTTATATATATGGTATGTGTGAGTATGTGGTAGTTGGAAGCAATTTCCAACTTGCACAGTGGTTCCCTCAAACAAGGCTATTCCAGTTTCAAAGAATACTGTCGGTCCACATATACTCAAAACCATGGCATCACTCAGCAGGCACAAGCATATGTGTATATTTCTAATCACAAAGGACACAATTCAAAGTAAAGGCATTCTATGAAATAACAGAGCAAGAAAAAAATAAGAAAACACTTAGCTTGTAAAACTACATTACTCGAAATATATATACCATCAATAAGAAGAATGAACAGACAATGGACATGCATGGGGGCACAGACAGAAGACATATGCATGACTAGGACACGATAGAGCAACAGACATGCAGTCTACATATGTGAATGAGGTACACACACACAAAATGGCAAATTATGGTTTTGACACTGAAGGACTGCTGTTGTCTTCTAGTCATGTTATTATGTAGCTTCTGACAGGCCACTTTGCTCTAAAATGGTATACAGTCTCTGCCAACATATAGGATCTGATGGATGCATAGTCTCTGGACATCGCTTGTAGTCACCACAAGATTCAGTTGTGCTAGTCATATGATTGTAAAGCTTCCTTCATCCTTGACTTTTGACCTCTAGCTTAGTGTTCATCTCACAGGTAAAGTACTCATTCCCTGTTTTATATTTTTTGATATATTCTAATCTGTATAATTTTTCTAACTTTTATTTGACATTTTTTTAGATAAATGGGTTTGCTCACTTTTTTTTACTATGAGTGAGTCTTTTGTGTAACCAGTGTTTGCTGGGAAGGAATTGAGTTGAGTGTAAGCTAAGTGTTACACTCCTTTTTAAAAGTGATCAGGGAAGTGGCCTTACTTCTGAAACCAAACTTTATACTTCAGACTAGACGTAAATGGGAAGTGAGGCAGATAAGATCTAATTCTAGCCCATTATCCTTCCCTTGGAGATTGGAGAGAAGAGCACCTAGCTTTGATGACATTACTGTGGCTTGGCTATCCCTTGCTAATTGGATGCTAGTGATATAGGTATTATCTTTGGTTCTCCTTTTTGTCAAAGGTGGGAGAGGAAGATCTCTGATCACATTTTATCCATTCCACCCATGAGACACATCTATATATTTAGATGACCCATGAGATAACACCAATCTTATACATATATACATATATATTACACATATGCTAGACAAATACACACATGTATGTATGTACATACGTGTGTGTATTTAGCATAAAATCCTCATATCCATCTCTATGGTGATGGTCTCCTTTCTTTTGTGATATTTTTGTAGTATATTTTTGGCCATATTTCAATACTGTCTATGGTATATCTGTTCCAAAATCTATAGAGATTTTTGGAGAGGCAAACCATGATTGCATTTTAAAAATGTTACCAATAGTCAAATCTGGCAGAATCTTAAAACCATGAGCCTAAAAATATTAATCACTGAACACTTATTAAACACTTACTATATACTAGGAACTATATGCTAAGTGCTGGGGGTACAAAGGATTTTGTCTATTTTAATGGAGTTCTCTTAATTTTCTAGGAGATATAGGGATGCAGAGGTGTTTTCAGAAATATCTGTCAAGAATATATGATTTCACTTGTTTGGATACTTCTTCAGTGATATCAAATATACCTCTTTCCTTAATTAGATAGTTTCATTTCTGTCCTCCCAAACAAGCAAACAAATCAAAAGCCCTCACCTAATGTTGACCTAAGATTTTCTTAAATTTAAACAGTGTGACCCCCTGAAATGGATAAACAACACATCATCAATTCTGTACTCAAAAGTTTACATGTGGGAAAGATGTGCTAAAGCTTTGACACTCCTTAGCATAGCCTTAGTCATGATCAAACCATCTTATTGCCATGATGTAGTATCCAAAAAGGACTTTAATGTAGATTTCAAGAAGAATTGAATTTCCAATGGCAAGCTAATGGAGTACAGTACTCCGTTAACTTTCTAATTTTAACTGAACAAAGTCCTGGTTGTAACTTTCTTTCACTTCCCCTTCCAAACTTGCCCTATGCTTTGTGTCTCCTATGAATGTATCTTTTCCCTCTGACACAAAATAAACAAAAACAATGAAATACATAAATAAAATAATCCCAGAAACCATGACACACATTTTTAAAACTTTTTCTTGTTCTTCTTTTGTATGGGGCACTATTTCAAAAATGACTTTGATTTCTTTTCTAACTATTGATTGACTTGTCCCAGGTTACCCAATGAACCTTGTTATATTTTGTTTTCTCCAGTACTTGCCATGTCCATGACCTTTTCAGTTTCTCACAAACATTTGTGTGATAGCCTTCACCTTTACTGTTCCTGTCATTTAGAATAGCCTTCCTTTACCCTTCTATCTTTCTTTACCCATCTATTTGCCAAAAAAAAAGTTACTAGGAAAGATATTGAATTGAGAATCTCTGCATTAGGAAGTCGTTGAAATGGACCGTGATGCTCTAATGCATTGTTACATTTTTCCATTTCCAGTATTTTCTTCCCAAAAAAAGTTGGAATGATTTTTTTCTACTTTGAAAAACTCAAATGGCTTCCAGAAAGAGCCACGCTTACACAAATATTTTATATTCCCTGTTGCTTGATGGCATAAACACCTTATTGTTTTTACTTGAATAATGAATGAGGCTTCATGCCTGAATTTCCTTGAAAAGGAACAAAATCCTTGTATTCTTACCACCCTCCAGATTCAGGGAACTGGCAAGCATGCTACTGGCTTCATAATGGTGTTTTTATTATATGTGTATGTAAATACAGGGGCTTTTGCTATTTGTTTGTTCTTTATTGCCAAAAAGGAACAGTTACTTTAGAATCAGTCAGCAATATACCAGAGAGCTGGAAGGAATCTAGCAATTTGCTTGACACAAAACTAGCTTATATTTCTTTTCATCATGAAACTCATATTTATGGTCTTTGGGTAGCAGATTTCATTTTTTTCATTTATTTCTTTATACCATACACAGTTTAAATCAAATGTTTAGGCCTATGCAAAAGTTAGCAATGATATGAGAATTATATTTTGAGGGTCAATAAGGGCTAACAAGATTTCATTACTATGGTAAATACTAAGTGACTGTTAATTTCAAACTTCTAAATAGTGACTACATTGATCCACAAGTACTTTTTTAAAAATGGTCACACTTCTTGCATATGTGAATTTCCTTTAACACTGCTGAATAATGAGGACAACTTACAATATTCTTATTCTAGATAAATGCTTCATGGAATTAAATAGATGAATCTGATAATAGAAAAATGCCAAAGGAAAGAGTGTGACACCTAGTAACCAAATATTAGGGTAAATCTTAGAGCCCCAAACAAATCAATATAAAACATATTCCTTGAGCAAGATTTTTTTTTTAGGTCAAATCATACTTTTTAAAAATACATCTATTTTAAAGTAAATATAGGGCAGAATAATATCTAATTCCAGGTTCTCAAGAGGACTAGAGCCCAGTAAATTAAAAGGGTCCAAACCAAGTAAGTGATAGTACTTTGTTCTCTTGTTAGAACAGGTGAAATGTTTGGTTAATTGAAGGAAAAATCATACACTATTCATGTGAAGAAATGTTGAAAATAGGCATAGATGTATTTAGAGAGCTGAGAAGGATCTTAAATGTCATTTATTCCTAGCATGCCATTTTATAGATGGAGAAACTAAGGGCCAGCTATTGAATTATTTCCCAAAGGGCACAAATCTTAGTATGATTGTGTGATATCATTTGTATTTAATTGGATCTAAACTTGACCTTTAAAATATTTTTCCGCATATAATATATTTAATGCATTTCCTTAACTGCACTATAACTGCAGTTATATATATATATATATATATAACTGCAATGACAAACATGTCAATTTTTCATTTTTTTCAATTAACTCATATAAAAAGAAAATGCTTTAAAAAACTTGAATTTAACATTACTAATATTTTTCATAAACAAATACAGTCTGATCCATGTATGGAAATCTTTCCATTGTCAAATAGGGACACTTGTCTGCAAAGGCTCCAGTAAGCTCTGCCCGGGTTAGTATATCTAGTTAGGCCCATTCAAAATCAGTAGAAATATTACTTTTTTTCCTGAGCATAGTGAACCCTTTGACTACGCTTTATCTTTCAAATGCATTTTCATTTTTTGTTTTAAAATTCGATCACTACCTTTCTGTAGCTGGGGGAAGGGAATTGCATTGGGGCACATTTTTTGGTTCATTCATAGTGATGGACTTGTGTCCTGTTCACTTTCAATGCCACATGTGCTGTGACTCAGTTCCATGAGCAAGAAAACATGCGTTACAGGAAGGTGCTCAGGATATAGGCTCAGTTCCATTCATGGTCAATTGTGATGACACCTGTGGTCTCATCTCCATGCATACTCTGTAATAATATGCTCATGCTCCCTCTACATTTGTTTTTACATCATTTTAATTTCCATATATACCTCTTAAATAAATACAGAATATGGTATAGCGGGTAGAATTCTGAACATGGTTTCAGGAAGCCCTAGGTTTACATCCAATTTCTGTAATTCGTTACCTTTGTGACCTTGGGAAATTCACTGAATCTTTTAGAGCCTAAATTTCCAGACCTGGAAATCAGACTAAATGGCTGTTTTGGCCCTTCCCATCTTTTAAAGCTATGACCCTTCTCCTATATCCTACCATGTGACCTAACATAGTTAATAACAAAGCAAAACAAAAAGAAGAAAAATAATAGTTTAGTAAAACTAACCAAGACATCAACCACTGCTGATAATACATTTCACAACTATTCTGCGAAAATGGAGAGAGGTCCATTTTCTTACCCCTTCATTAGGAACATACTTGCTAATTCTAATTACACAGTGTTGAGTTTCCTTATTCTCCTCAGCCTGTCCCTCTCCCCCACATTTATATTAAAGCCAATGTGTATATCATTTTTCTGGTTCTCATTTTCTGGTTCTATATCAGTTAACCTAAGTTTTCCTATGCTTCTCTGAATTTTTCCTAATGGATCACTGTAATACTTGATTATACTTGCTACTCCAAAATGTGCTGCTATGAATATTTTGCTGAATATGTGTCCTTTCTTTCTGAAATTGTTTTCTTTTAGGTGTATGCCCAGTGGTGAGACTATATATGTACTTGCACTGATAGCACATATCACTAGTGGTGGAACTTCTCTTTCAAAGGGTAGGGAAGTTTTAGTAACTTTTTTATTTGTGTAATGAAAAATTGTTTTCAAAATGGTTGAACCACTTTACAATTCAATCAATAACATGTGAGTATGGATGTCTTTAAACCCTCCAATATCGACTGTGTTCCTCTTTTCTTGTCTTTGCCAAATACTTGAGCATTAGGTCAACTTCTGAATTGTTTTCTTTTGCACTGCTATGAATATTTATAATTTGGAGCAATCTTTAATATGATTGTTAACAGTTAGTACCTCTTCTTTAAGGAACTATTTGTTCATATCCTTTGATAATTTAGTCATTGAGGAATGAATCTTGTTCTAGTATAATGTTTGCTAGTTTCCTAAATGCCTTATAAATCAGACATTTATCAGAGATATTTGATAGATATTTTGCTCATTAATGGCTTTCTTTCTCATTGTTGCCCAAATTTTGTTCATGAAAAAAAGATTTTCAACATCTTATAATCAAAGTTATCTATTTCTTATGAACTCCCCAACCTACACACCCTAATTATTATATAAGAAATATTGAATAAAGGATCTCTGAAAACTTTTTCCATTTATAGGTCTTTAGTATACAAATTTCATTGTTATTCCCTGTCAGGATAGCTTTCAGGAAATCAAGTTAAAAAAAACAGCAAGTGTAAATCTCTGTTTTATTTTAGCACTAACTCATTTAGTTTTGGAAGCATTAAGTAGTAATGGAGTACTACTTGATTTTTCAATAGGTCAAGTGTAAGTTATATCCTTATTGCATTTGGCCAAAAGTCGTTATAAAACGCAGAATGAAGCATTGGTAAGTATTCTTCATAAAAAAAGTTATAAACTTTCAGACACAGCAGAATTAGAGTGGGTTTCTGAGTTTACAGATATATAATATTTCCACAATTGTTGCATGAGGAAGTTCCGCAGAAAAATGCCCATGATATGGTTTAATTAGTAGTTAATAAACTAACAATGATTTTTCAAATGGAATTTGTAGAAAAAATAACTTTCTGACTCTTCAATGTAAGAGCTTAAATTTAAATTAGGAAGAACCTTAGAGATTATTTCATTAAATATTATTTTAATTATTTTAAACAAGAAGAAACTGAGGTCCAGGGACATTAACTAACTTGCCCCAGGTTTCACAGATAATAAGTAGGAGAGCCAGAATTCAAGTCTAGGTCACTGGAGTCGAAATTCTATGTGAGTTCCATTATAACTCATTACCTCTTCAGAAAGAGCAATGACTTTGCTTGAATTTGAAATAATTAAATTCGTTTTGAACAGCAGTGATTGAAAGTCACAATTTTAATCTTCATGATTTTAGCTCAATTGTTTGGACTTTTCAGATATCTCTAAAAGATTGTTTCTTCTTTCCTCCAGGAAGGCTGGAAAATTTCTCTCAGGTTGATAGCCAAACTCTAGCCCTGGGACATACACTAATGACAGTGACTATAAAAAGAAGGTACAAATGTGGTAACAGGAATAGATGAGTTTCTGAATTTTCTCTTGGTTTTTAAATGGACTAGGAAATGTTAAATGGAGTTAGATGCTGCCTAGGGATGACTATACTGACTCATTATAAGACTCCTAATGTGATTAGGCACAAGTATCAGAAGCCAGGAAGATCCATGAAGAAAAAGCTATCATTTTGAAATATTTAACCTTACCTGTGCCACAGAACAAAAATGCTGCATATTATAGTATTGAAAGTTACATGAGATTTTGGAGAGGCAAAAAGATTTATCCACACAGTGGACAGAGAATCAGCCTTGGATTCAGAAAGACTTAGGCTGAAGTTCTCCTTTAGAAGCATGCCAGATTTGTGATCATGCCAAGCCACTTAATCTTTCAAAGCCCCAGGAAACCTCCTAATATTATAAAGTTACAAAAGATTTATTGATCTTTTTGGATGAAGGGAGATTCTACAGTGAGACTGGAAAGGGGAGGGAATAAGGGAATAAGTACACAGCAGTTCAATACTAAGTGGTTTGGGAGAAAGGGCAGTAGCTGGTAGGGGCAGTAGCTCAGGAAAGCTTTCACTAAGAAGATGGCATCTAAGCATCAATTTAAAGAAAAGAGGGAGAAGTGGTTAACATGAGAGAGGGAGAGACATTAAAGCACTGGCCTTGGAGCCAAGAAGACCTGAGACTAAATCTCACCCATACGATACTTCCTTGTGTGCAAAGACATAAAAGCAAGAGCTTGTGAGGATTAGAGAGAAAGTGAATTTGGTTGCATTGCAGAGTGTAAGTATGGAAAGTAGTGTCCACTGATTCTGGAAAGACAGGTTGGGGACAGCTTGTACATGCCTTTCAAAGTCAAACAGAGGAGTTTTGGTTTCTTCCTAGAGGATATATGAAACCACTAGAGTTGATTCAATAGAGGAGTCACATAGGTCTGTGTTTCGGGGAAACCATTTTGATAGCTATGTGTAGGATGAATGGGAGGGAGCAGATATTAATACAAAGTTACCTGGAGCATAGCAGTTATGACTTGCCCAGGGTCAAATAGTCACTATGTGTCAGAAGCAGCACTTGAACCCAGACCTTTCTTTACAAACTCTTGTGCCAGTTCTCTAGTCACCACACTAGGTTGCCAATACTACTGCTGCTATTATATCTCCTCTTCCTCTCCTTCCTCCTGGCCCTCCTTCCCCTCTCTTCCCATCACCTCACGAGCACTTTTAGGTTACCAAGAGCTTAGTCTCCAGTATCACATTTGAGCCTCGCAATAATGCTTTGAAGTAAGGTACTGTTATTATTTCCAGACGAGGAAACCAAAGCTGGATTTAAGGGACTTATCCAGAGTCACACAACTGGAAAGTATCTTATGGGTAAGATTAAACCTCAAGTCTTCTTAACTCCAAGACCAATACTCTATCCATCAGATGACTTCACTACAACCACAGATTTATTTGAGAAGATAAAGGTAGGTCATGTGGCTTGCAAATGGAAATAGCCAGAGAAGGCAAGGTTTTAATATTAGCAAAAGAGGATATTACTCAAAGTATGTTAAATTATTTGGCTAACAGGAAAAAGCAAAATCCAGGTTTCCTGAATTCTTTCTTTTGAGTTTCTTTTCTCTTCTCTCCTAAGTGGTTGTGGAGAGAAGGAATCTCTTGACACTGCTTCTACTGTCTTTTTATCTAATACAGACATTTGGGGGAGGGGAGCATCACTACTCTCACTGTTTTTACATTCTTCCCTTTCTGTGGTCTAAGTAGGAGATATGAGTTCTTTCTGTGACTTATTCTCCACTTTTCATGGTAAGCCATAACAGAGAGAAGAAGAGCAAACATCCCCAGCCTTGGAAGGTATTGATTAGCAATCCATTTCCAATTTTTTTTTCAGGAAGAACTGCCTGCCTTATGTTTTAGGAACATTATTAGGAAACTTATTTTTCACTACACACAAGTCATTGTTGATATATTTGTATGTTTGTATTGAGCTAGGAATTTCCCATGATAGTCCATGTACTTGACAGGTCTCAATTTATACTGACTTCGTATGTCCGTTATCGACTTAGAAATTTCTTCTACAGTATATATGCTTTATAATTCTCATTAACTCCCTCTCAACCAAAACTAAAACTTAAATTAGTAGATTCCTTATTTTCATTATTCTAGAAGATATTGAGTTTATTTCACACTGCCCCCCACCCCCTGCCTGTCCCTCACACAACCCCTCAACAGATTTGGAGTAAACAAGCTCAGTAAGTGAGAGTGGAACATTCAAGCACAGAATTTATATAATACATTCACTCTTCTAGACTCAATAACAAGAAGACAGGAGCACATTTTCCAGGGACCATTATTACCCTGATTCCCAAGGTGTTTGGCAATAGCTCAATGACTGATGCATTCATAATTAAAATAGTAAACCAAAATCAATTCTCTATCTATGAATTGTAGCTCTCTTATATAACTGAAGTAGCTTAGTGTCTTAATGAAACAAGCAAATAACTAGAGGAAGCAAATTAAAATCAGATAAACCTACTGAAGTAAGAACTGTGTGAATGGGTAGTTAATGTTTGCTAATCTGCATGCATTTCCAGTTTATCAAATTGCCAGGAAAGATGTAAAAAGCTATACTACCCTGAAACAAAGGAAACAAGGTTTCCATTTAGCCTTAATGTATCATGGTTGAAAATGCAAAATTCTGACTGATCTGACATGGTAATTCATGACTTTTCTAGACTGAGATCAAAACGTCACACTAAAGAGGATAGAAATTTCAGATAGAATATAGAGAAATATAGAGAGGTCTGAGTGACATATTGGCATATATTGAGACTTTAGGAGCAAAAAGATCTAATGAACCTTTCTTTTTTTAAGAAGTTTTTTCCCTACACATAAGGTAGAGACTACTATATACTAAATAAATTCCTCCATTTTTCTGAAATGAAAAATGTTGCCCTAATTCTCTGTGAGCTCACCACTGAAAACCATGAACTGTGTTTGCATGAATGTGTTTTTTTTTAAATTACAGGCATATAATTTTACCTGTACAAGGAGTTCTCATATTAGAAATCCTTTCCCACTCCCAAATGGAGATTAACATCTGCTCTACAATTTATAATTTTAGGGACTCTCCTGTCCTACTGAGAGCTTAGGTGACTTTCCAGGCAGAGCTGTAAAATAGATATGTAAGAAATTTGAACCCTATTTTCTCAATCTATCTATTATACCATGCTGTCTCCACAAATGTGTGACTTCATGAATATATTTGCATGTATGTATACATGCATAATATATATACACACATATATATGTATGTGTACGTGTGGACATGTCTATGTATAATTGGATATTTTAGGACTGATAGACCTTCTCTTAAAATGGATTCTTATTTTTGTTAATAAAGCTGCAATGATTAAAATTCTTCATCTGTTGATGACTTGTCGTAATCATTTCTGGCCGGTCTAGTAATGTTGCCTAATTTTGGTCACTGTTGAACTGATGACTATGTGCCAGTAATGGAAGACATATCCTTCAGCAACCAGATTCAAAGTTAGTAAAGACTAATATTTTAGGTTCTTGCTTGCTTTTGGACATGTTTGTTTTGCTTGGTTTGTTGCAGTTATTGTTTTTGCAACGATGTTGCTATTTTGTCATTGTTTTTAAAAGCATAAATCACATTCTCAAATTTAACCCATCTTTGTAAAATAGTTTACATAGTTTAAAAAGAAGATTCTCTTTTCTCAAAAATACCAACATATCAAGATGGAACATCATGGAAATATAACTGGTTTTAATGGTTTTGAGAACATCCAAAGAATGAATTGATCCTGCTATTAGAAATCCAGCCTTTCAAGGTTCATCTTCATTTTTCTTTTGCAGATGAAATGAGTCAGATGCCAGGTCAAGAAGAAAGAGCAGATGCATGAAGAAGTGCTCTCATTTATTTTGTAGACTGGTCCTATTAAAGATTCATGTCTTACTTTCTATTTCCTATCATCCATACATCACTTTCAGAATTGCTTCATTCCTGGCTTTATCTATGGATCAGTGATTCTCTAATACTTTGTATATATTTGTTTCAAATTGAATACCATTTCTCAATGTCTAGAGAGCATCCCATGTGATTATATCCTGGTCTGGTTCCTAACCATCATACTTTCTGGTACTAGTTTCACAATTCAACCTAATATGAATGGGAAATTTCTGTCACAGATTCTCCTTGTTTTTTTTCTTTAACAAAATTTAATAAGCTCATATTTTTGAGGTAAAATTGTAATGTGTTCATTAACTAGTAAGCTGGCAACATTTTGGCTCTATATCCATAGTATTGGAATAGGAAGGTGCTTTACTGTATACAAAGAATTGTAACTCATATTCCATGATGTGAGGGAGTTAATAGCCTAGTTGTGAAATGTTTGACTTATTTGGTTATACTGGCTTCAATCTAGCTTACATTTTGTTTGCATTTCAGCCATAAAGTAGGCCACTTGATAGGAGTATTAAAGCACTTACCAATGAGCAACGATGAATTAAGAGACCATTATATGCCAACAATGATGACTTGTGCAGATTAGACAAAAAGCCATTAAGCATTCCTAGAAAAGATAAGAAAAATATTTTTAAAAAGATGGAAATATTTTTTAAAATCAAATGACAGCTGTAAAGGATAAACTGGGAAAAGAAATGATACTATGTAAGAAAAATATGAAAAAATTAGCAGATTAGAAAAAGAGGTACAAAAATATTGAAGAAAATAACTCCTTAAAAATCAAAATTGATCAAGTATTAAGAGGTACAAAACCTCTTTGAATAAAATAAATCTTTAAAAATTAGAAATGCTCCTTAAGCACCTCAAAACTTTATCCTTATTAGAGGTAGTCCACTTAGACAGAGGATATGAATTTGTCTACTAAGAGGGGATGATCTCAAAAGGGGAATGGAAGGATATAAAAGGAGGGGCATAAGAGGAAGAACAAGGAAAACAATCTTACATAAATGTGACAGTAAAGGAAAAAGTAGGGGAGGTGGAAGGTGGCAGCAATTGGCTATCACTATCATCTAAACTAGTTCAAGGAGGAAGAATATGCATACATCCAGTTGGGTATAGAAATTTATCTTACCCAACAATGAAGAAGGAAAGATAGAGGTTAAAAGAAGTAGTGGAGATAAACAGGAAGTTAGATAAGGGAAGCAATGATCAGAAGAAAATTAAACTGGAGTATGGTTGAAAAAGAAGGATTAGTATAAGAGAAAAAGATATGGGAAATATATAGTTATCAATCATAACTATAAATATGAATGAAAAGAACTTACCGTAAAAAAGAAGATAACAGCAAATTCATGGAAAACCAAAATCTAATAATATAATGTTTATGAGAAAAACACTTGAAATGAAAAGGTATATACAAAGTTAAGCTGAAGGACTAGAGTAGTATCTACTGTGCTTCAGGGAAGTAAAAAGGTAGGTCTCATAGTCATGATATCAGAGCAAAATAAAAAATAGAGCTATTTTAGAGATAATTAAGGAAGCTACCTTTTGCTTAAAGATATGGTAGACAATGAACTGTTATCAGTACTGAACATAGAAGCAACAAATGGCATAGCATCTAAGGTGCTGAAGAAAAAATTAAATGATAGGAGAAGAATTAGACAGTAAAACTATAAGAGTGAGGTATCTCAACAGATAAATATAGCAAATCAAATGAGAAAGAATTTGATATAAATAAAGTTTGATAAAAGTCAGATATTGTGAAAGATGATTTCTAGACTCAGAGCTTCATCCCACCCTAACCCTTTTTTACTTCAAATATCTTCAAAAGGACATTACTGATAATGAAATTGCATTGAATCTTCTTATCCTGGTCAAACCCAAGCCAAGCCTGAATTGATTTTATCCTATTCAGTCTTGGGTGGGGACAGATTCTCATAGAATGGGATAGAATGATGGTAGAATGGGGGAATGGAGTCAAGATGGCAGAGAAAACTCAGGGACTTGCTTGAGTTCTCCCCCAAAGCCCTCCAAATATCTGTAAAAAATGACTCAACAAATTTTAGAGCTGCAGAACCAGCAAAATGACAGAGTGAAACAAATTTACAGTCTAAGACAACCTGGAAAGTCAAGAGGAAGGGCATGCCACACCTGGTAGGGAGCAGAGCATAGTCAGACATGGGCCACACCCATCACAGATTGGCCAGAGCAAGTCTCAGGGGACTGAATCACTGGCAGCTATGACAGTTTCCAGACCTTGCAACCAAACACCAAAAAGGTCAGTGGGAAAACTTTGTGGGACCTGTTTGAAACAGGAGACTGCAGTCTGAACAAGGTCCAGCCTCAGCCTCAGAGAAGTAGGAGCAGCTGCACCAGGGGTAGGGGTGGGGGCAGCAGCAGCAGCAGCAGCTGCATCAGGACCTCTGCACCCACAGGCCACAAAATTTAAATAAAACCCTTGAAATCTGGGATAGTACACAGCACTTCCATTCCCACCCACATTGGAAGCAGAATTCTACCTTGACAAAGAGTTAGAAAGTAAAGTATTTGGCTGGGAAAATGAGCAAATAGCCTAAAAAAACTCAGACTATAGACTCTTTTGTTTGTGATAAAGAAGATCATAACATACAATCAGAAGAAGAAAACAAAGTCAAAGCTCCTTTATCCAAAGACTCCAAGAAAAATACAAATTGGTAACAGGCCATGGAAGAGCTCAAAAAGGATTTTGAAAATCAAGTAAGAGAAGTAAAGGAACAATTGAGAAGAGAAATGAGAGTGATGCAAGAATATCATAAAAAATGAGTTAGCAGCTTGCTAAGGGACACCCCCCCCCCAAATATTGAAGGAAATAACACTTTAAAAAGTGACTAACTCAAGTGGAAAAAGAATTCCAAAAAGTCAATGAGGAGAAGGATGCCTTAAAATGCAGAATCGGCCAAATGGAAAAGGAGCTCATTGAAGAAAATAATTCCTTCAAAATTAGAATGGAACAAATGGAAGCTAATGACTTTATGAGAAATTAAGAAATTATAAAACAAAAACAAAAGAATGAAAAAAATAGAAGACAATGTGCAATATTTCACTGGAAAAACACTGACTTGGAAAAAAATTTAGGAGAGACAAAAAAATTATCAAGGAAAACTTCCCTGTTACTCTAAAACCAGAGGGTAAAATAGAAATGTAAAGAATCCACCAATTGCCTCTGGGAAGAGATCCTAAAAGGAAAAGTCCTAGGAATATTGTAGCCAGAATACAGAGTTCCCTGGTCAAGGAGAAAATATTGCAAGCAGCTAGAAAGAAACAATTTGAGTATTATGGAAATAACACAAGATCTAGCATCTTCTACATTAAGGGAGTGAAGGGCTTGGAATATGATATTCCAGAGGTCAAAGGAGCTAGGATTAAAACCAAGAATCACCTACCTAGTAAAACTGAGTTTAATACTTCAGGGAGAAAATGAATATTCAATGAAATAGAGGACTTTCAAGCATTCCTGCTGAAAAGATCAGAACTGAATAGAAAATTTGATTTTCAAATACAAGAATCAAGAGAGCATGAAAAGACAAACAAAAAAAAGAAATCATAAGGGACTTATTCAAGTTGAACTGTTTACATTTCTACATGGAAACATGATATTTGTAACTAATGAGACCTTTCTTAGTGTTAGATTAGTAGAAGGAAATAGATTACATAGATAGACAGATGGACAGAGAGACAGACTGACAGATAGACAGACAGACAGACGGATAGATAGATAGATAGATTGATAGATGGCACAGGGTGAGTTGAATATGAAAGTGATATCTAAAAAATAAAATTAAGGGGTGAGAGGAATATATTGGGAGGAGAAAGGTAGAGATAGAATGGAATAAGTCATCTCACATAAAAGAGGCAAGAAAAAGGTTTCACAATGAAGGGAAAGAAGGGGAAGGTGAGAAGGAATGAATAAACCTTATTCTCATCATATTTGACTTAAGGAGGCAATAATATACACACTCAATTGGATATCTCACCCTACAGCAAAATAGAGGGAAAGGATGCGGGGGATGATAAAAGGGAGGGCAGATTAGAGGAAGAGCTAGTCAGAAGTAAACACTTTTGGAAAGGGACAGGGTTCAAAGGAGAAAATAGAATAAGGGGGGGGTGGGAAAGTATGGAGGGAAATATAGTTAATCTTTCATAAAATGTCTATTATGGAAGTGTTTTGCATAACTGCACATGTATAACCTATATTGAATTTTTTGCCTTTTCAATGAAAGTGGATGGGGAGGGAAGATGAGCGTTAATTTGGAACTCAAAAGTTTTAAAAATCAATGTTAAAAATTTGTTTTTGTATGCAATTGGGAAATAAGATATACAGGCAATAGGGTATAGAAATCTATCTTGCCTTTCAAGAAAGTGAAGGGGAAAGTGATGGTGGGGGGAATGATAAAAGGGTGAGCAGACTGGGGGAAGGGGTTATCAGAATGCATGCTTTTTGGGGTGTGGGGTAGAGCAGAGATGGGGTGAAAATGTGGAACTCTTGTGGAAATGAATGTTGAAAACTAAAAATAAATCAATTAATAAACAAAAAAAGAATGATGGTGGGATTATATCAGCCCCTTTTGATCAAGATTAAGTAACCTAAGTCACATAAGCAAGACCTCATTTTAATATAGTGCACGTCCAAGTGGTGACTACTCAGAGTTGATTGGCAATGGTTGGAAACAACTACTATTCAAATGGTATATAACCCTGTACCCCCAAATCCCAAATCAAGGGAGCTCTGGATTGGCCCCTTGGGCAGGGTGTAATTCTGGACTGTAACTCCCATGCAATCATGGTTAAGCCAACTCGAGAAAAAGTAAAATATAGACACACATCTTAATTTCATATGTCTCTTTCTTAGAACAGACTCTGGTTTCAGGGGTTCAAAATATGATAAGTCTCTGGGGAATACTGAATGGGAATATTATTATTATATATTAGAAATAGTATAACTATTTCTTATTATATATATTAGAATATATATTAGAAATAGTGTAACTGTTTCTTAGTTAAACATGCACTTTCACCACAATTGATCATATAATAAGTCATAAACTCTTTACAAAGAAATGAGAAAAGTTGAAATATTAAATGCATATTCTTCTGACCATAATGAAATAAAATTACATTTCATAAAGGACTTTTGAAGCATAGATTAAAAAACCATTGAAAACTGAATCCTGAGGAGTGAGTAGGTCAAAGAAGAAATCAGATCAACTATCATTAATTTCATTAAAAACTAATGAAAACAATGAGATACCATGCCAACATTTGTGAGATATAGCCAAAAGCAGTACTTAGACAAAATTAGACAAAAATTTGTATCTCTAAATGCTTATCTCATTAAAAGAAAGAAAGGATCAATCAATGAATTGGTCTGCAACTAAAAATAAACCAGAAAAACAATAAATTTGTCAAGTTGGCAGTGTTTGATCAAAGAAAGATAAATGAAATTAGGTTGTCTGGGTTCATGTTTTTATTTCTCTCAAGCTGGAAGCATATATATGAAGCTACAAAGACTGAGTCCCCTAACAGAGCCAGTCTTAGAACTAGACTTGATTTGGGGGTTGGGGTACCCAGTTTACACACCTTTTCAATGGGGCTGATAACACCCCATCATTGTTTTAACTTCAACAGAGGAAATATTTCTTATCTCAGGCTACCCCCTAACCATACCAGACCACTTCTAGCCTTAGGCTATCTAGTCAGAAGAAACTGTCACCACCCAAACCTGAGCAGAACAGAATGAAGCTTAAGTAACTTCAATTAAATCAATTCAGGCTTGGATTGTCGTTTGAGTAGGATAAGGAGACTCAATGTAATCTCATTATCAGTAATGTCCTCCTGAAGAAGAAACAGAAGTTTGGAAGATGGGGACTAGGGGAAGTTCTGAGTTTCCAGAATAGTGATTACTAAGAAAAATCATTTTTCACATTCCCCTAATGAGAGACATAACCTTCTCAATGAATCACTAACTGATATGGTTAGCATTTCATCAAGAGTTTTGGGCCTTATGATGGATAACAAACAATACTTGAGGGGTAGAGGGAAGGGAAGAAATTGATTGATGGATTGACAAAATCCAATGGGGCAGTCCTCTTTTTAGTAAGTAGACCATATAGATAAGACAGGAAGGGAAAAGGTAAACAATGAATAAAACTGTCCATTTAAGGCTCAGAAATCTCATCTTACGTAGATGTCTGGTTTTCAGGACATCATCTGATAAAGTTTTCTGGACAGAGTATGGTTTCAGCAGTGTCCAGCAGACTATCTTTTTTAAGACTCCTTGTAGAGATATTCTTTTTTTTTATAGTCTCCTACAATTGATCTTAACACATTTTTAAATTATTTTTCCAATAACCAGATCAAATAATGAAAGTTAATCCAACCTTTATGTCTCTATTATTATAAAATCAAAATTTGGAACCTTGGACAATTGTCATGTTGATATATCTAAGAAACTCAAATTAAAAAAGAAACAACTGAAAAATTAGGACCCGGTTTTTATACTTTGTAATGATTTATTCGTCCATTAGGAGGATGATATTCCACTAAGAAATTAATAGCAGAACACTTGTTATGAAAAAGATCATGTAGCAGTAAGCACCCCAATGTATACAAAGGGGCCTGTTAGATCTGCATTCATTAAAACAAAGGCAACTTTTGAGTGGTGAACAATCACTTTAATTAAGCATAGCTATCAGAGAACATCAAAACAAAACTTTCAGAGAAAAAAAATCAACAGATGATGTTTCCAAACTGCCTAATCATTAACAAACCAGTGTTTACCAGAGAGGGAAGTAGCAATACTGTGAGGGTGAGGTTTTGTTTTTGGGCTTAGTTATTGGAAGGTCTGTGTGCCAGATGAGACTCTGGGTAGCCACCAAGCAGCACCCATGATTTTTGAAAGACCAGACGTTGCTACTTCCCTCTCTGGTAAACACTGGTTTGTTAATGATTAGGCAGTTTGGAAACATTGTAATAGGTTTTGTATTTCTTGTCTTCAAATTGGTGGGTAGGGAGTTAATCTGGAATTTAAAATCTGGAATTTAATCTTAAAAAAGATTAAAAAAAGAAACTTCTGAAAAAAAAACCCAAAAGAATTACTTAATCTTTTTCTCTAAAATAAAATAGAGATAATATTATCTCTAGTGCTTTTCTCATAGAATTGAATATGTGAATTAGTTTTTAAATGCTTTACAAATGATTAAACATTATTTAAAATCACTTCTTATATTTATCACATAATAGCTTAATACATGTATAGCATCACAAAATACATTTACAACTAATCCATATGACAGGAAGTAAGGAGGAGGGATGGACCTAATCTATTTTGGGAGAAAAGAATAGAAAATATTACTCCTATCACACATACATGCATATATTTGCACATAGACAAAACAGTAGTAGGGCCCATTGTGCCTCTATAGACTTCCTACTTACCTAAGGGTATAAAAAGTTACAGTAACTTTCAAGTTGGAAGTGTTCTGACCTAGGAGCTTTGTGAACACCACACAAGTCATCATTTCTTTCAACATAGCCTTTCCTGATGACAAGATTTCTTTTAATATGGAGGTCAGAGCTATATCCAGAGAAAATAAATGTCCGCATATCCCTGAAGTGTTAAAGAAAAGCAAATCTATTTTTGTTAACTGTTTAGTGAATTGCAATTTTTTTCATTACTACACTAAATATGAACCAAGAGAGTGAAGAGAAGGCTGCCATTAAAGCCATGTACATAGTAAATGCCTGAGGCTGGATCTAAACCCAAGTCTTCCTGACACCAGGCATGCACTAACTAGGAGTCTAATAGCAATCCTAATAGCAGGCATAAGGGCAAGAGTAATTTACATTATGAGTTGTATTTAATACAATGTTGTGTATTTAAAGGAGCAAAAATAACTGATTTCCAAAGGGATTGAATTCTTGACCTATCTGAACAAGGCCTACCATACTAAACCAATGAGACATGTCTTCCTCACAATATTTAATAGAATAGATGTCAATTTATAGCTCACACTAGAGAGTACTTTGGAGTTTGGAGCCAATGTGTCTTGGTTCAGATTCCTGAATACCTCAGGGACTTTGGGCAAATTACTCAACCTCTCTGGAGCTTGTTTTCCCTAATCTATAAAATAATGTGATTGGACTAGATCACGGATGAGGAACCTGAGGACTTGAGGTGACCTTAACAGAGGCTAGATGGTCTCTGTAGTATCTGTATTATCCCTAAATTGATAATCTAAACTCTTCATTTTATAATTAGGGAAATCATGGCACAAATAGGTTTAGTTGATTTTATAGGGTCACACAGAGTGTGTCCAATTTGTGATTTGATCCCAGGATCCCCTGGTCTCTACATCTTTCATCATCCCACATCTTCATTGTATGTTTTTTCAACTGTAACATGATAGATTTTGGAAAAAGAAATATTTACATTGAATTTTAGATTCAAATGCTCCCAGACAGTTACTTGACTTCTGAGAGTCCTCTCCACCCCACCCTAGGTCCGCCCAGCTAGTGCTTGGGGTCTGAGATTCAAATGCTGCTCCCCAGCCTCAGGGCTTTTGGCGGCAGGCCTGACTGCTCTTCAATGGGAGCTTATCTGCTGGTTCCGCCTCTCAGGCTCAGTTCCCTCAGGGGGTTTATGCAGAGATCTTTTGTAATGGAGCTGGGGTGGAGCTCCTGCCTGCTCTGGGAGTCTTTGGCCAAGCCGCCTCTGCCTCCGCAGCGGCCACCGCCTCCCGAGGGGGTCCGAGTCCCAGAGATACCCGCTCCCCTCTCAGCCCGTCTCTCTCACTGACCTGTGCGTCTGTGGGTGGAGGGACCTTCGCGGCCGCTGGAGATTCAGGTCCCTGAGGCCTGCTTGGCTCTGCGGTGTGGCCAGAGCAGGGGAAGGGGAGCGCTCCGCAGGGCAGGGCTCCGCTCCTGTTGGGGGTACCTTTGCGGTCGGTTTTTCAGGGCTCTCTGCAATGGAAATCTCCTTCACTGTGTTGCTGCGCGGCTTCCACTGTCCCAGAATTTGTCAGGAGTTCTTTTTACAGGAAATCTATGGGCTGTGGATTCGGAGCTAGCAAATGTGAGTCTTTCTACTCCGCCATCTTGGCTCCGCCCCCTACATCGAATTTTAAATCCATTTTAAATATTGAGATTCTGTTGAACTCTAGATAACATCAAATAACCTTTAAACCAGTGGTTAGAACTTCTTTCAAAAATTGGCCTTCAGTTAATTGGGGCTAGTTTCTCCTTTTGTTTCCCCTCTTGTACATCTCTCTAGCTAAACTAATGTCTCTGTCAGATGTATTTATGAATGAAAAATACTAAGTTCAGTCCTTGCCAGGGATAACTCTCCAAGTCATCTCTCAAAGGAGAAACTGCCCAATGTTTTCCAGCTTTCTGAGTTTAGCCTTGAGCTCACTTTGTATTTGAACATGTCTTATTTTTTCTTAACTGCTTGTGAGATGATTGTTCCTCTGAGAACCAGAACTGTCTTCAGTCCAACCAAATGTGTGTGATAGAATAGAAAGGATATTTCCCCAGACTAGGACTGAAAATTCCTTTGTGCTAAGGAACATGTTAAACCTTTTTGTCTGCTGTTAACTCCAGTGAACAAAACTATACAAACTCAGGTAAAAACATTTTTCCTACAGTCTTCCTATCACAAATAAAATGAAACAATTATGGAGTTAAAACTATCGAAAGAAAGCACAATATATCTTGAGAAAATAATACATTGGCTGTATTTCCTTGTAGTGGATAGTGGGGTCAATGTGAAAAGCCAAGCAGTATAATTTAATCTTGACTCCCCGGTCACTCAGAAAATATCTTACATATACAAAAATGTGAGGTTGCATTTTTCACAATATAAATATAGTTCCTATTTTTTTCTCATAATAGATATACACATTTGTATACCTGAACTCACATAGATGTATACGTGTACACATACACACACACAAGAAAGATGAATTAAGTAAACATTTCTGTCATCTTCAAACACAAAATATTTCTAATAGGTGTGGTTTAGCTTCCCAGTTTCTGATAATGCCTAATAAAAGTTCCAGCTGATATCCACTGTTCGCTCCTTGATGCTCTAAGGAAATGTTATTTACCAAAAAGGTATTTTTACATACCCGAATCAAAAGGGATTAAAGTAAACCTTTAGGTTCTTGAAAAAAAAGATAATCCCAGGAAAAACATGAAAAAATGATCATAGATTAGGAAATTTGAATTATATTTATGTGTATAATTCATATTATATATTATAATAGTGTGTTTATATATCATACATATAATATGCTTATATCATATATAAATGTATGTAAATGTATCTATGCATATGTGTAAATATATATGTATACATATGCACATATATACATACATACTCACATTTGCCTATGCTTCACACCAGGTGAAAAAATACATTATGTCCTTCCATAAGTTTGCCAAAGTAGTCCAAATGAAATACTGGGAGCCTTTCATGACTTCTCTTTTGGCATTGTCAGTTTTTGAATGGAGCAAATAGACTGACCATTGGTTATCTCTTGCTTTCACCAAGTGATTAGCTCATTTTCTTTTTTCTTAAAATCATTTGCTTCTTTGCTAACTTATTTCACATCACTTTTCCAATCCTTGCACTTCTATTCCATCTAATTTTAACAGCTTATTACCTATCTTTATAGTATGGAGATAGGAATCCATATGTATATTTATATATTCACATATAGTTAGTGCTGTATTCACATATGTTCAAAAATATTTATTATATCCCAGTAACAAGTTAATCTAATTAAATAGCTGGTCAGAGGAGGGGGTTGTATTAGAGAAGCAGTATAAAAATGTTCCCAAAACTATATGATCAGAAAAAGGAAATGAATTTATCACTCAGTTAGAATAAGTAAGAATGGACATCCCATTCCCTTTATTGAAAACCTTAGTCCTCTTTGAGAAGGAAGGACAAACAATGTTGGAAGTCTTGCAAACAGGCAGATATCTGTAGGAAGACCTCTGACCTGTTGGATGGATCTTCCATGTCAAGGTCATAGAAAGAGATTAGTAAGCATCTCATAGGATGAGTAGGCATAAATGGATTGTGATCTGTGGCAACTGATGGAAAAATCATATCAGGGAATGACAGTTTCATTGGACTATTGTTATTGAAGGAATTTCTTTATAAGAATGAATCTCTAAACTTTTTGTAAAATCTCCATGAACCAATTAAAAATTTGGGCTGCTTTTTTTCTTTTCCTTGGTTATGTTTTTGAGGCAGGGATTTAAGAAGAGGTGTGAATTCCATACAGATAGGTTTTGGATAATAGTAAGGTTACTTGACAGATGGTTAAGGCCTTATAAGTAATTATCGTGAAATTTCCAAATCAGTAATTGTTTCATTTCGTACTTACCCTGGTGGTCTTAAGTAGACCACCAAAGGAGATTTATCACAATTGTTCTCTTTTTAGGATCAGATATCGTTATTTCTGTTTTAGTTCCTGTGAAATATTAGAAAAAGGTACACTTCTAATCACACACTGAAAAAAAATAAATCACACACTCAAGAGAAAAGGAGAGAGAAAGAAATAGACAGATCTTCCACAAAGAAATTTAAACTACATTATCTCTATGAAGATTGCCTACTGCCCTGATAATACTGAAGAAATATTTTAGTTCTGAGTGTTTTAACTGTAGGTTCTGTTTGGCTGGAGTGATCATGTGAACTTTATAAATCAATCAACATCTGGATAGAGAAACCTAAATTAAGATAAATTAGGAAGTCAAATTTTCTGGCTAACTTTTGCAGATCTCAGGTCATTGTTCTTATATAGATTGGAAGTTCTTAATCTTGTTTGTGTTGTAATGGACCTCTGGTGATTACCATGGGTCCCTTCTCAAAATAATGTTTTTAATGAATAAAATATATTTGCTTATAAAAGAAACCAATTAGTTGAAATATGGCTATCAAAATATGTATTTTAAAAAGTTTTCTGACTCCAGGTTAAAAATGTTTGCTATAGATTCCTATACTATCCATAACCCACAATGTTACTCTTTTCCATGTGTTTTATATAGCAAAATGTTTTCATATTTCCTAAAAATTCCAAGGATGTCTGAATTTAATACAGTTCTCAAGATAAAACAAATCATATTAAGTCTTTAGGCTACTTTTATGCATTCTACAGTTATTTTTATCTTCAAAATGTCTAATCCAGTTCAAGGAAAGGATGTATGAGATCAATTTGATTCCCTAAGGCTTAAGCCCACAGGCAGTGTTATATTTAGTTCTTTTAAGTGAACTTATTGCAGCTGTTTAAGTCAAAATTAAAAGTATAAATAACAAAATGTGGCTGGCTTCATAGTTACATTTGGATATTTTGGTCACCAAACTGCCTCCAAGGCTCTCCACATTTAGGAATGCTATCCTTAGTTCTGGCACTGCCATCCTTTTATTACTTCTTATGATCCAATTGAATTTGAAAGACATTTATTAAACCATCAGCTCTGAGCAAGGTTTGCTTATAAAAGTGGCTGAGGAAATAAGACACTAGGCCATATTTTTACTTGTGGTTCTGAACTCTTGTGCAATTTCCTATAGCTTCCTATGGCTTCTTTCCTTCCTCTTTTCCCCCATCAGTAGAAGTTTTTTCCTCTAAAGAAAGTAATGAAAATTAAAGGTAAAGTTATTAAAATTTCTTTAAACTTGCTGAGAGTAGAGAGGGAGAGATAGGCATTTTCTTTCTTTTTTTGTGTGTTCTCCTACTCCTTTAGTTTGCTGCTTTCCAAGAGAACTCATTTAAAGGTCCAAGCTGACAATAACAACAACCAGTCAACCAACCTATCTCACACACACACACACACACACACACACACAGAAAATCAATACTTTCTCCTCCATCCACGAATATATTCTCAAACCAAAAAAGACAGAAGAGTTTCTATATTTATTCTTTATATGACTTTTTCTGAACAATATTACTCCAGTAAAGATTTTAAGAATACAAGTGATTTTCCTTTCTTCATCCAGTAGGTCTCAAGATCTTGGAGTAATGAATGACAGGACATAGACTTGGTAATCTCTAGGAAGTAAAAATTCAATGTTTCTCTGGAGAAAAGAGTACTTGATAAAGATTTACAAATGTATGGTTGTTAAGGAAATTTCTAGTTTAGTAGTAATATGCAAATCATCTGAGGACTGGGAATATGATATTGTGGAGGAAAAAGGAGCTAGAATTACAACCAAGAATCACCTACCCAGCAAAACTGAGTATAACTCTTCAGGGGAAAAAAATGGATATTTAATGAGATAGAAGGCTTTCAAGCATTCTTGATGAAAAGAGAAGAGCTGAACAAAAAGTTTGACTTTCAAATGCAAAACTCAAAAGAAGCATAAAAAGGTAAACAGGAAAGGGAAATGAGAAAGGACTTAATAATCTTAAAATATTTACATTTCTACATGGGAAGATACTTGCATTTTATAAGATCTTTCTCATTATTAGGGTAGTTAGAAAGAACATATATAGACAGAGGGTGCAAGTATCAGTTGAATATGAAAGGATGATATCTAAAAATAAAACTAAAGGGTGAAAAGAATGTACTGTGAATAAGAGAAAGGAGAGGTAGAATGGGGTAAATTATCTCACATAAAGAAGCAAAGAAAAAGTGGAGAGAAAGAGGAGGAATTTGAAGGAAAGTGAATGAAACTTACTGTCATCAGACTCAGCTCAAAGAAAGAATAACATGCACACAAAATTGGGTCTAGAAATCTTATTTACTCTATAGGAAAGCAGGAGGGAAAGCAGATAAGAGAAAGGTAGGCTGGGGGGCAGTGATAGAAAGGAGGGCAGAGTTGGGAAAAGAACAGTCAGAAGCAAAACACTTGAGGAGGGACAGGGTGAAAGGAGAGGAAATAAAATAAAAGGGGTGTTGGATGGAGGGAAATACAGTTAGCAATAGTAACTGGGGAAAAACAGAAGTAGAGGAAACATTGAGAAGAAAAATGAGAGTGATGTAAGAAAATCATGGAAAATGAGTCAAGAGCTTGCTAAAGGAAACTCCCCAAATGCTGAAGAAAATAGCACCTTTAACATTGGACTAACCCAAATGGCAAAAGAGGTCCAAAAAGCCAATGAAGAGAAGGATACCTTAAAAAGCAGAATGGGGTCAAATGGAAAAAGAGGTCCAAGAGCTCAATGAAGAAAATAATTCTTTCAAAATTAGGATGGAGCAAATGGAAGGTAATGATTTTACGAGAAATTAAAAAGTTATAAAAGAAAACCAAAAGAATAAAAAATAGAAGACAATGTGAAGTATCTAATTGGAGAAACAACTAAACTGGAAATGGATCCAGGAGAGATAATTTAAACATTATCAGACTACTTGAAAGCCATGATAAAAAAGAGCCTAGACAGTATCTGTCAAGAAATTTTAAAGAAAAACTGCCCTGATGTTCTAGAACAGAAGATAAAATAGAAATGGAAAGAATCCACTGATCACATTATTAAAGATATCCCAAGAGGAAAACTCCTAGGAACATTGTAGTCAAAATACAGAGTTACCAGGTAAAGGAGAAAATATTACAAGCAGCCAGAAAGAAACAATTCAAGTACTATGGAAGCACAATCAGAGTAATATGGAATATAGTAGCTTCTTCACTAAGGGACCAGAGGGTTTCAAATACACTATCTGGAAAGTCAAAGGAGATAACATTAAAATAAGGAATCACCTACCCAGCAAAACTGAGTGTCATACTTCAGGGGAAAAATGGAATGAAAAATGGTATGAAATTTCCATGAAATAGAGGACTTCCAAGCATTTTAGTTGAAAAGACCAGAGCTGGATACAAAATTTGACTTTCAAAGACAACAATAAAGAGAAGCATGAGAAGGTAAACAGGAAAGAGAAATAATAAGGGATATATGTGTGTGTATGTGTGTGAGTGTGTGTGTGTGTGTGCATGAACACAGAGGGCACAGGGTGGGATGAATATGAAGGGATGATTTTTAAAAAGAGGAAATTAGGGGTTGAGAGGAATGTACTAGAAGAAAGAGAAAGGGAGAGGTAGAATGTAACTAATCATCTTACAAAAAAGAGGCAAGAAAGAACTTTTACAATGGAGGGAAGATGGGAAGGTGAGAGGGAATAAGTGAGCCTTCCTTTCATTGAATTTGGTTTCAGGAGGGTATACATACTCAATTTAGTATGGAAGTTCTTCTTGCCCTACCAGAAAGCAGGGGAAGCGGATAAGAAAGGGACCATAATAGAAGGGACAGAACATTAGGGGAAGGGGTAATCAAAAGGTAACACTTTTGCAGAGGGACAGGAGGGTGGGATAGGATAGAGGGAAATATAATTAATCTTTCATATCATGACTGTTATAGAGGTCTTTTGCATGACCACACATGTACAACATATACAGAAGTGATTGCCTTCGCAATGAGAGTGGGTGGGCAGGGCAGAAGGGAGAGAATGTAGAACTCAGAGCTTTAAAAATAAATATTAGAAGTTGTTTTTACATGCATCTAGGAAATAAGATATATAGGCAAAAGGGTATAGAACTTTGTCTTACCCTACAGGAAAATAGAAGGGAAGGGGATAAGGGGGTGAGAGGTGATAGAAGGAATGGTAGATTGAACGAAAGTGCAATCAGAATACATGCTTTCCTGGGGTGGGGGTAGGGGGAAAGATGAGGAGAAAATTTGAAGTTAAACATTTTGTGGAAGTGAATGTTGAAAACTGAAAACAAATTTATTTTTAAAAAAAGAAAACAAAGAAGGGAGAGAATATGAAACTCCAAATTTAAAAATATAAAGATTTTCAAATAAATATGCTTTTTTTTTATTTAAATAAATTTATTTAACTTTTTACATTCATTTTCACAAGATTTTGGGTTCCAAAATTTTCTCCCCATTTGTCCCCTCCCCCTCCCCAATACACTGGACATTCTAATTACCCATATCACCAATCTGCCCT
>CM053770.1:114311244-114365482 GCA_028658325.1 Potorous gilbertii | reverse complement strand
CATGTATATAGATAGATACATAGAAAAAGATATAGATATATATATCTCTCTCTATATATATACATTCACACACATATGTAAGTAAGTATATGTGTATACAACATATATATATATATATATATATATATTCACACACACACACATATATAAGTGTGTGTATACCTGTATGTATATATCTATCTATGTGGATGTGTGTGTGTGTGTGTGTGTGTGTGTGTGTGTGTGTGTATGGAGAAAGATAGACAGACAGAGAGACAGAGACAGAGGGCACAGGGTGAACTGAATATGAAGGGATGACATCTAAAAAAGAAAATTAAGGGTTGATAGTAATGAACTAGGAGAAATAGAAAGGAAGAGATAGAATGTAGTAAATCGTCTCACATAAAAGAGGAAAGATAATTTTTGCAATGGAGGAGAAGAAAGGGAAGATGAGAGGGAATAAATGAGACTTTTTTCCCTAGAATTTGGCTTCAGTAGGGACAAACATACACACTTAATTGGGTATGGAAGTTTTTTCTTATCCTGCAGGGAAGCATGGTGGAAAGGGATAAGAGAGGGATGATATTATAGAAGTGATGGCAAATTGGAAGAAGGTGTAATCAGAAGCAAACACTGGTAGAGGGACTGGCCAATGGAGAGAACAGAATAAATGGAGGGAGGGGTAAGGATAGAGGGAAATATAGTTAGTTTTCACATCATGACTGTTACAGTTGTTTTTGCATAACTACACATGTATAACCTATATCAAAGTGCCTGCCTTCTCAATGAGGGTGGGTGGAGAGTGGGGGTGGGGAGAGGATGTGGAACTCAAAACTTTAAAGATGTATGTTAAAAATTGTTTTTTCATTCAACTAGGAAGTAAGATATCTAGGCAATGGGGTATAGAAATCTATCTTACCCTACAGGAAAATAGAAGAGAAGGGGATAAGGGGGCAGATGTAGAAGGGAGGACAGATTGGAGGAAAGGGTAATCAGAACACATGCTTTCGTGGTGTGGGGGAAGGAGGAGATGGAGAGAAAATTTGAAATTCAAAATTTCTTGGAAGTGAATGTTGAAAACTGAAAATGAATAAATTTTTAATAATAAAGAAAAAAAGTGGGACATCCTAGGAATTCTAGGTATATTTTTCCCTTCTTTACTTTTACCCTTCCATCCCAATTCTTTGGATTTCTTTCTCTCTGATTTATCTTCATATAAAGGCCTTACAATTACAAGAGAACCAAGACCTAGACAATCTAGTTACCATTTGGAGAGATGGCAAAGGTGACTTAAGTTTTTTAAAAGTGGGGAAGGACATAGGATCCAAAAGCAAATAACATTTCCAGGAAAATCTCAATTAGTTCAGTAAAATCCTCAGGTCATTTTTGCAAAGTGCTAACTATATGAAATTGATTCAAATCTACATCTGTCTACTCTAACCACAAAGTGTTTGGAGGTTTTCATGTGTAAAGCCAAATGTTGAAATGGTATAGATTCATCACTCAGCTGCATTTGAATATCACATCTACTAACTCATATGACATGGTAAACACAACATAAGGGAATTATCTTTTTCAGTCTATGAAGAATTAATGTTTTTATGAAAAGTTTGTATATCTTTGAATATAACTATTGGATGAGTAACCACCTTCATTATCATCAAATACTTTTACTAATTGCCTAATATGCATGGCATGGAAAACCAAACAAAAACAAAAAGAGGACAGCAAATATTGGTCCCTTCATTCTAGAGGCTTTCAATCAGCACTTAATGAGCATTCACAGAGTAAAAGGCATGTAATGGGTGTCTAGAATTCATATAAAATACTCAATATCCCTGCTCAATAAATATTTGATTGATTAATAAAGAATTTTACAAGCTAAAAAAGGAGTCAGAATAAGCCAACACAAGATTGTCATAAATATATACTTATAAGTGCAGTAATTATCTGAGTGCTTTGAGCTGTTGGGAGAAAAAATAGAACTCTTGCTGGAATTTGGAGCATAGGCAGGGTTAATTGATGAAAGGAGTATTGATCTATGATTTCAAAGGACATATGCTTTTTTTAATTACCAATGAATCATAAATGTTAATTGTTTCTGCAAGAGAAAGTCAAAGCTTCCATTAATGTACCAGTCACATGTAGTTTAAAAAGTGAGGACAAATTCAGTCAGAATTAAGGGAAAAAGCTATTTTTCTCATTTGACCTTCACCACAAGGATTTTGATGTTGTAAAGTTCTGGGGACTTGCACCCATGGGAGAAGACTTCAATTTAGAAGGATTATGTCTCCAAATACCGAAGCTGCCAGCATCTATCTGTGGGAGGCTCTTTGGGGACATTGTTCCTTAAATTATTACTACTGCCAGATGGCCTGTCCATGACTGATGATGCTTCAGTGCTAGGGATAATGAAAAAGATGAGGCTATGGGGGATCAGAGATGCTACTCATAGCACCCAGCTTGTTGAGAAAGCTGGTACAGGTACCAGATCACAGCAGCAGATACCCACTGGGAAAATACTCACTTTTCCTAAGAAATTACTTTTCCCCAATTGGTACATTTTGCAAATAATTGAAGATGTGTGTGAACCATAATTGTAATAGGTTTGTCTTCCTCCCCCCTGAAGAGTTGCAGCTTCATGCTCTCACATGGCTACAGGTTTATTAATTTTAGACCCTAATATATTCTATGACAATTGCTTTTGAGATACTGACTTGCTCTCAGCTGAATGCTGGATAGCTTAATGAAACTGTATCACCCTAATTAAAATGCACCTAGGAAAGTATCACTGTGACCAGGACTTCCAAGATGGTTAAGACAAATTAATATTGTCAAACCCAAGAGAGATATTATAAATTCCTCTTTATGCTTCCTTTATGTCTTTCAAGGACAATTTACCCCCTACAGATACAACTGATGTTTCAAGTGTCTCATTGTCTCATTCTGCAAAATACTTTAATGCTCTACTTAGCAACCTCAGATGTGTTTTTCATTGTTTAATATTTCTTTGCTTCCCAAGAACATGACTTAACTACAACTTCCAAAATTATGGGGTGGATTAGGAATTAAGAAAAGATTTAGAATGACATGTGGTATTTTTTATTTATACTTTATGGAAATGTGGTGAACAATTTTATGAATAGTATGACCTTAAAAATCATCATATTTACAAAAAAATGTGTTTAAACTGTATTTCTTAGAGAGATAGTTTCATTAGAAAAGTATATTTGAAGAAAAAGTTGACTATTCAAAGTATGCAGATCAAGGTTATGTTTAAGTATCTTCTCTCCTTTTCTCTTTCTTCTATATAATATCTGTATATTAATATCTCTATCACTATACACACACATATATATGCATATGTATATACACATATATATATATATATATATATGTATTCACTGAAATATTTCAAATACTTTGCTTAATATTCACTTAAATATTTCACGAAAACATTGATGACAAATTTATAAATTCTTCATTGCCATGTCATATCTAACCTGAAGTCCTTCATTTTCATAGGCATTATGACATGAGAGAGGTTGTAGGGCAAGGCAAATAGAAGTTTTACTCTGGAATTAGAAAATCTCTGTTTCAAGTGTTGCTTCTGAAAATAATGGGGTATTTGATTATGGACAAGTACCATGACCTTTTAAGGTACCAAGGAACTCTCCACGATTATAAATTACTGATGAATTGCTGCCTTGTAATAGTCAAATTTCCTATATCAATGAATTTACTGGTCAACCCATCTTCCTCCACCCCACCAAAAGAATAATGGTTAAAAAATGAGAGAAATGAATTTGAATATAAAACAGCTCAGAAGATATTTATTCAGAAAAAGATGTAGAACCTGTCACTGAGTTTTTTCTATATCTTTGATCAATAGGCATAGAGACTAAAGGATAAATATTTTCATTGTTACCTCTAACAAATTATCTATGGAGATTATTTTAATTTAGCTGTTAGCAAATCTGAGTCACATAGATGAAAGTAAGTTGAAGTCTCACTATATTACTGTCCTGCTTTCTAAGATACAGATCACTATAAGCTTTATTTTTTTTCAGTTCTAGTAATGAAACACTGCTTACCCTTTTTACGTGGCATAAGGCAGACATAACTGATACAAAATTTTAGGCTATTATGTATCATGATAAAGTATGAGATATGGCTGTATATGGTGTTCAGAAATACAAGGAATGGGAACACAATCATGGCCTCCAAATATGAAGGAAATACACATCAAAGAGAAGCATTTCTCCCAGATCCATTCCTTCTTCACCTGCAAATTGTTGCTTTTGAAGTGAATTCCCCTCTTTAAGGCATTTCCTCATTAAATGGAACAGGACATGGTTACATATATGTATGGCATAGATTATACAATGTTAGAACCATAGGGACCTACACAGTTATCATGATGTCCAACACAGATGGAAAGAATGAGGTACATTCATGGCATCTCCTTAAGAACATATTAGGTACAAGAGCTGGGGAGTGTCACTGATTCAGGAAAATATTTTTCCATTTATTTGGAAATCATATAAAACAAAATATCCTTAAAAACATTAGGTTTTTCATTAAGGGTTAACTAATTTTTCAAATCTAAGTGATTTGTAAAAGAAAAAAGTAAGATTTTGTAACTTCTGGATTCTACCAAGGGAAAGAGGAGTAATATAATACTATTAACGTACTTATATCTCCCACAAAAATGCTAGCCTGCTTTATTAATATTAAAAATTACTGAGCACTTATTTTCTGAATACCAAGCTATTCAAAATTATAAGAGCTCCTACATTGTAAGAGTTTAAATTGCCATTAGTTTAAAAAATTGGGTTATAGATGTAGCAGGGCATTGCTTTGATGTGTGTGTGTGTGTGTTTGTCCTTCGTTGCCAAAGAAGATCATGTCATCAAAGAAATAATGACATGATTTGCACTTGACTTTGTTTTGAGTGAGGGAGGGCTATGTAGGTCACCAATCTCACTTCTCCTCCAGAGCCATCTGAATCCACTGATCAGATATTCATCAGGATGACTGGAGATGACCCAGGATGAGGCAATTGGGGTTAAATGACTTGCCCAAGGTCACACATCTGGTGAGTGTCAAATGTCTGAGGTGACATTTGAACTCAGATCCTCCTGATTCCTGCATTGGTGCTCTATCCACTGCACCACCTAGCTGCCCCCATTGCTTTGGTACACTTCTGCAGAAAGAAATGTTGTTCAGTTATTTCAGTTGTGTCTGACTTTCCATGACCCCTTTTGTGATTTTCTTGAAAGAAGATACTAGAATTGTTTGACATTTCCTTCTCCAGATCATTTTACAGATGAGGAAACTGAGGCAAACAGGGCTAAATGACTTGCCCAGGGTCAAACAAATAAATTTCTAAGGCCAAATTTATACTCAAGAAGATGAGTCTTCCTGACTACAGACCCTGCTCTCTGTCCACTAAACTACTTAACTGATCTTATTGCAAAAATGATCCCCTTAAATTGACATATTTACTCTAACCTATTGCTAAAGGAAACCAATGATCAGAGGCTCCTTCTTTGACCCTTAATTTCTCGGTTAAAAAAGTAGAAGAGTTACTCTACTTCAATCTAATTCATAGGCATTAAGAAATCGTAACTCATACTTCCAACATCCAATAACTGACTGAGTGTGTCTGTGTGTGAGTGGGTGAATGTCTTATATATCTCCATCCCTAGGGAGAAGAGATTAGATCACATTGAGGGAAGAGAGCACTAAGTTTAAGCTACTGACCTGAGAACCCAGAAGCAAGGATGATTGGTCATGCAATTCAGAAGGGTAAGGGGAAAAATGGAGAGCAATTGTGATTCTTTTCTTTGGTCAATTAAAAACTTTCTTGCCTCCACATGTTATGTCTGGGATGGATGGACTGGCTTAGAGGCTCAGAGTAAAGCTTAACTATTTGATCTTCACTCTGAAGAGGTGATAAAGTGAAAAAAAATTCAAATATATTCACTTGTAGAGACAAACAGGAGTCTTTTTTTTAATCACTAACCCATAGTAACAAATTGCTGATAAACCAGGTTTAACTTTTCTCCCTTTGATGAAATTTGTGACCCTCTCCACTTCAAACATACAGCCAATATCACACTAAAATTATATGTTGCTTTTACGTATTGCTTCCAATAGAAGTGTTCGTAACCTGATTTATGCATTCAGAGATAGGGAGTCAAAGAGGGAAGGGAAGGGCAAGAGACATATAGAGATGCAGAGATAGAAAGGGAAAAAAGGATAGATTCATTTTTGCTGTTGTGTGTAATAGCCTTTAAAGAGAAATCTGAGCATGGTTTATCCAGTGGAAAGAAGGCTAGATTTGGGGGGAGATGAATGGGTCTGGATTTCTGATTCTGCCTCTTACTACCTGTACTCGCACAAGTTGTTATCTCCCTGGGACTCAGTTAACTTATTTTTAAGAGGATCAGGTTGGCCAAGATGGAGCACTTCCCACATCAATTTTTCCCTTCCAGTAACACATTGTATCCCAGATTCGGCTCTGATATTTCCAGTGGCCCTTAGATATGACATATATTTTGGAAGGCAGAAAGTGAAGATTTGATTCTAACTCCAAATATTCTACAGAACAGACTACAGTGACTTCATCAACAGTGAAGCAAATTATACATGAATAGATAGGTTTGTAACTAGGAAAAAGTTTTGGAAGTTCAGGCCCTTTTGATCCCTCTTCTCTCTCTGATTGTCAGCAGAGCAGGAAACAGTGCTTTTTAGCTCTTTCCTTTTTCCCTGTTTTTTGATTGCTTTGTTTTCTGTTTCAAGGTCAATGTGGTTGGTGTGTTGACAATTTGGACCTACGTGGGTCCGACGGCTGTAATATTACTTAATTTCATTTGCAATGATGTTTGTGTAATGCTACCAAGAAATATATTTTTAGGACAGAGCCAAGATGATGGAGAGAAGCCAGAAAGTTGTCTGAGCTCTCTCCAGTTTCTCTCAGAAACATTAAATCAAGGTTCTAAATGGATTATGGAGCAACAGAATCCACAAAAAATATGGCATGAAACAATTCTCCAGCTTAAGATAACTTAGAAGGACTTCAGAAAAGGTTAGTCTCACTTGTATAAAAGAGGAGTGCAGTGAGGCACAGCTCAGCATAGCATTCAGGAAAGCTGGATGCTTTTAGTCACAGCACAAATTACCAATGAAGGCCCCTGTATCCTGTCTCAGAAGGCTAGTGGCACATCAGTCCAGCACATAAAGCAAGTTTCCAGCTCCAGAACTCTGGCAAAACATATGCAAGTATACCAGGCCACCACAGTGAAGTGGGCAGGCCATGACCACCTGAGGCCTCAGCATCGAAAGCCAGTGACCAGGCTCCTGGCCTCCAACATAAGGAGCTTGGGACAATGCCCTGAGTATCCCAGGAGCAGAACTCAACTTTTAAAAAGAGCAAAAACACCAAGAAGAGTCCTGACAATAGAAATCTATTATGACAGTAATGTCAAAATTTCTTTATATGAAACCTCATAGGGGAATATGAATTGGTCTCAAGTCCAAAAAGTCTTCTTGGAAGAGATAAAAAAGGATTTTGAAAATTAAGGAAAAGAAGTGAAAGAAAAATTGGGAAAAAGAAATGAGTTATGCAGGAGAATTATGAGAAAAGAGTGAATAGCTTGGAAAAGGAAGCATAAACATTGAATGAAGAAAAAAACTCATTGAAAAGTGGAACTGGCCCAATAGGGAAAAAATCCACTGATATAAATACTCCTTTAACATTAAAATTAACCAAATGGAAAGGAGGTACAAAAGCTAAGTGAAGAAAATAATTCCTTAAAAATTAGAAATGGACAAGTAGAAGAAGTTAATGACTATGAGACATCAAAATTCAGTCAAATATAATAAAAAAGAGAATGAAAAAATAGAAGAAAATGTAAAATTCCTCACTGGAAAACCAAATAACCTGGAAAATATATCCAGGAGAGATAATGTAAGAATTATTGAAGTATCTCAAAGCCATGATTAAAAAAAAAGAACCTAAACAGTATACTTGAAGAAAATATCAAGGGAATCTTTCCTGATTTCCTAGAATCAGAGGGTAAAATAGTCATTGAAAGAATGCACTGATCATCCCCTGAAAGAGATTCCAAAATGAAAACTCCAAGGAATTTTGGAGCCAAATTATCAGGTCAAGGAGAAAGTACTGCAAGCAGCCACAAAGAAACAATTCAGATATCCAGGAGCCACAGTCAAAATTATACATGATTTAGCAGCTGCTACATTAAAGGATTAAAAAGTTTGGAATATAGTATTCTGGAAAGCAAAAGTTTGAATTCCAACCAGGAATCAAATGCACAGCAAAACTGAACATAATCTTTCAGGAGAAAAGATGGACATTAAATGAAATAGGGGAATTTCAAACTTTCCTGATGAAAAAGTCAGAATTTAACAGAAAATTTGATCTTCAAATACCAGATTCAAGAGAAGCAAAAAAAGTAAATAGGGAAGAAAAAACAACAACATGCTATTCATTAAGATTCAACTGTTTAATACCTACACATGAAGATGATACTTGTAGCTCTTGAGAACTGTATCTGTCTTAGGGTCATTAAAAGGAGAAAAAATACGAATATACACATGCACACAAAGGATGTGGGTATAAGTTGATTTTGATTCGATGATAGGAAAAAAAATTAAGGGTTTAAAAGAAGATTGTACTGGAAGAAAAGGAAAAGAGGAGGCAGAATAAGGTAAATTATGTCACATGAAGAGGCACAAAGATAAAATTTGGTTAATTTGATTTTAAAAAAGAATGAAAAAAACATATGAAAAGGGTGAATTCACCACCAATGAATATGACATTATAGCAATAATTAGGAGATAATTTGCTTAATTCTATGCCAATAAATCTGACAACCTAAGTGAAATCAATAAATATTTACAAAAGCATAAATTGTTGAGATTAACCCCATTTTAGAAAAAGAAATTGAACAAGCCATCAGTGAACTCCCTAAAAAAAGACATCTCCATGGAGAGCTGGATTTACAAGTGAATTCTACAAAACATTTAAAGAAGAATTAATTCAAATACTATATAATCTATTTAGAAAAATAAGCAAAGAAATTTCTTTTGTGACAAAAAACATGATAGTGATACCTAAACCAGGAAAAGCTAAGACAGAGGAAGAAAACTGTAGGCCACTTTCTATAGTGAATATTGATGCAACTCTTTTAAATAAAGTATTAACATCAATTTAGCATAAGGATTATGCACTATGATCAGGTAGGATTTATACCAACATAAGGTTAGAATTTCCCTGCCTGGGGTGCCCTATACATCCCCCATAACCATGGGGTAATCTTTTGATGCCAAAGAAGGCATAGAGCTTGATTGATTATAGACTGTAGTTTAATCAATAATTATGAATATTTAAAATAGGGACAATCTGTGGTCTGGGGAGACAGTGTTTTGGATCCCTGCCAAAGGACTCCCCAAATTCCCATGGTTATTGTTGAAAACAGACAAAGGCAGGAGGAACGAGAGAGTGCATCACCACAGAGTGGTGGATATTTCTGATTTTCTGGAAAGTGATAAGCTTAGAAATTAAGCCAATATTATGCCCAAACATATGTTTGTATCAGTCATGTTCTGGTCACATATATGTCACAACATTCTTGCTATGACTTTGCTAGGTCATAGTATCTTAAGTTTTGACTCAATAACTAAAATATAACTGTAAATATGCCACCAGGTCTGGGCTTCCCCCTTTCACAGAGTTTAAGTTTTTATGACTTTTCACTTATTACTGCATTTTAGGGCTTTTCCCCAATACAATATATCCCCTAGGAACATAAGACTGGTTCAATATTAAGAGAACTATAAGCATAATTGACCATATCAACAACAAAATGAACAGAAATCATAAGATTATCTCCATAGATGGAGAAAAAGCTTTAGAAAAAATAAAATACATTTCTGTTAAAAACACTAGGTAGCAGAATAGAAGCAATTTTCCTTAAAACAATGAGCTATTACACATTTTGACCCAGCAATATCACTTCTAGCGCTATATCTCAAAGAGAACATAAAAATAGGAAAAGGTCCCACATGTACAAAAATATTTATAGCAGCACTTTTTGTGCTGACCAAAAACTGTAAATCAAGGAATGTCCATCAGTTGGGGAGTAGCTTAAAAAATTGTGGAATATGAATGTAAAGGCATATGATTGTGCTATAAGAAATGATGAACAGGTGAACTTCAGAAAAACCTGGAAAGATTTATATGAACTGATTCTGAGTGAAATGAGCAGAAACAGGAGAGCATTATGCACATTAACAGCCACAGTGTGAGAGAACTTTTTCTGATAGATTTAGCCCTTCACAGCAATGAAAAGACAAGAACATTCCCAAAGGATTCTTGAGGGAAAATCTCATCCACAGAAAGAACTATGGAATCAGAACACAGAATGAAGCAGACTATTTTCTCCTGTGTTACGTTTTGTTTTGGTTTTTGTCATAATTTCTCCAGTTCATTTAAATTCTTTTCTGCAAAATGACTAATGTGAAAATGTGTTTAATAAAAATATGTAGATTGTATGACATCTCAGAAGAGAGGGAGGAGGAGAAAATTCAAAACTTATGGAAGTGATTGTTGAAAACTGAAAACAATTTTTAAAAAAGTCATTTCTATTTAAAACCTTCAGTAAGCATTATATGTAATGGAGATAAGCTAGAAGCATTCCTAATAAGATCAGGGGTGAAAGAAGAATGGCTATTATCAGCACTATTATTCAATATTGTACTAGAAATATTAGCTTTAGCAATAAGAGAAGAAAAATAAATTAAATGAATTAGACTAGGCAATGAGGAAATGAAACTATCATTTGTAAATGATATGATGGTATACTTAAAGAATCCTTGATAATCAACTAAAAACTAGTAGAAACAATTAACAACTTTAGCTGAGTTGCAGGATATAAAATAAACTCACATACATCATCAACATATCTATATATCAACAAAGTCCATTGCCAAGAGATAGAAAGTGAAATTTCATTTAAAATAATAGCAGACAACATAAAATATTCAGAAGGCTCCTTGCCAAGACAAACCAAGGAACTATATGGATGCAATTACAAAACACTTTTCACACAAATAAAGCCAGTTTTAAACAATTAGAAAAACAATATTTTATTATATTAATTTATTAATATATTTTATTTATTAATATAATTTATTAATATAAACTATATAATTATAATTATATAATTATATTATGTAATTATAAACTAATTTATTAATATAAACTATATTAATTTACTTATTCAGTGACATACCAATCAAACTATCAAAATTCTTTTAAATATCTAGAAAAAATAATAAAAATCATCCATAAAAACAAAAGGTCAAGACTATCAAGGGAATTAATGAAAAAAATTCAGATGAATTAAAACAACTCTTAGATATTATATCATACCTATAAGATTGGGTAACATGACAAAACAGGAAAATAATAAATGGAGAAGATGTGGGAAAATTGGGACATTAATGCATTGTTGGTGTAGTTGTGAATTGATCCAACCATTTTGGAGAGCAATTTGGAACTATGTCTGAAGGGCTATAGAATTCTGCATACCCTTTGATCCGACAATACTACTTCTTGGTCTGTATCCCAAAGAGATCATCAAAAAGGGAAAAAGACTCACATGTTCCAATATATTTATAGCAGTTGTTTTTGTGGTGTCCAAGAATTGGACATTGAGGGGATGTCCATCAATTTGAGAGTGTCTAAATGAGTTGTGGTACAGTAATGCAATGGAATACTATTGTTCAATAAGAAATGATGAGCCGGTGAACTTCAGAAAGATCTGGACAGGCTTATGTGAACAGATGCTGAGTGAAATGAGTAGGATCAACAGAACACTGTACATAGTATGATGACTAACTTTGATAGACTTAACTCTTCTCAGCAATACAATGATCCAATTCAGTTTCAAAAGACTCAAGATGGAAAAATACTATCCACAGCCAGAGAAAGAATTAAGGAGGTTAAATGCAGATTGAAACATACTATTTCTTTCTTTTTTTGTTTTTTTGCTTTTGTTTCTTTTTTTCCTGTGGTTCTTCCCTTTAGTTCTAATTCTTCTTTACAATATGACTAATGTGGAAATAGATTTAATATGATTGTACATGTGTAGCATATGCAAGATTTTGCAACATTTTGGGGAGAGAGGGTAAAGGAAAGGGGAGATAATTTAGAACTCAAAAATCTTATAGCAGTAAATGTTGAAAACTAAAAACAAATAATTTTTTTTTAAAAAAAGGAACAGAGAAAACAGGAGAAGCAGCATATCTCTTTACAAGACACAACTTCAGATTTCAGCGTGTTATAGTGGATTGTGTGAGATAATGTTTACAAAGTACTTTGCAAACATTAAAACTCTATGCAAATGTTAAAAAAAAGGAAAAGAAATAGGGAAAGACTTGGACTTAGTAAGGAAGATCCTATACACCTTTAGAGAAACAAGATGACAGGAGGAAATAAGCATACTGTGGTCTTACATATGTGTTTGAGTTTATATGTGTGTATATATGAGTTTGTTTTTAAATACCTATGCATATGTATGCATATCTAGGCTTAATAGTAGCCTTCTTTAGGGTGCTGGGGGAGGAAAGAAGGGGAAAAATAAAGTGAAAAAATGCATAGCAGAGAACAAAAGAAAACCAATAAGGAAACAAAGAAAAGCTGGACAGCTTTGAAAGCAATATGTAATATTTATTATATAGATTTTCTTAAAATTGAAATTTATTTTTTCATATTAAATTCTCTCCTATGGTCTGCTGGGTATATGGATTTTCTTCTTTTTGCATTTTGTATTTAGATTTAAAATAATGAATCCCCCAAAATAAGAATTATATCTTTATTTATAGGGATTATTTTGATGGATCTGTAAAGCTTTTTTTTTTACAGAGCTAAGAAATTCTCCTCTCTCTATGTTAAAGACTTCAGTCTTTATTAAATAACTCCCCTATTCTAAAAAAAAAACCATACTTTGTCCCTCTTTATGTATATATCAATATCTATCTGTCTATATCTATCAATATATGTATATGTCTATCAATATCTATCTATATCTATACATCTATATCTTACTTTTTTTGAGTGGGTTCTTCCAGCCCAGTCAGTGTTCATTGTATGCATCTTTAAATTCTGGCAATTATCCCTTATTCTCTTTACTCACTTCCAAATAACAATTTAAGGTTGGCAAAATATTTTTCTCATAAAAACCTAGTGAAGTTAAGTCTCTATCAATAAAATTTATTGATGAGGAAACTTAGGTTTCATCACGTAAAATGATTTCTTCCCCAGGATCACTTAGGTAGTAAGAAATTTAAGCACTATTTGAACTCAGGAACTAACTTAAGTATGTCAGGAAACTTTGGCATAGCAGTTTAAAGAAATGACTGGCCAACTGTTGAGTATTGTTCTTGCTACTAGGAAATAAGAAATACAGGTAATGGGGAATAGAAAGTTATCTGGCCCTACAGGACAAAAGAGAAGATGGGGTAAGGGAAGGGAGGGATGATAGAAGAGAGGGCAGATTGGTGATATGGATAATTAGAATGTCCAGTGTATCGGGGAGGGGGGAGGGGACAAATGGGGAGAAAATTTTGGAACCCAAAATCTTGTGAAAATGAATGTAAAAAGTTAAATAAATTTATTAAAAAAAAAGAAATGACTGCAGTTCAAACTAGCTTATATTTTTTCTCACCTCATCCATCTTTGAACTATTCTCACTCCATTTAGATTAATGGATCTCTTCTTCAGGATGAGAGTAGGTCAAACTCCATTCTTACTTCTTTTTCTTGTATCTGGGAAAAATAACAAAAACAATAACAACAAAATATTACTGAAAAAAAATCTTACTGAAGGCAAAACAATGTGACCTAGTCTAAAGTTATTGATTTCAAAAATCCAGTCATAATATCTTAAAGCAATATCATCAAGCCTGGCATCTTATTTTCCTGATAAGGAAATGGAGACCAAGGGAACAAGGGACTTATCCAAAGGCACAGAAGAAATAAACAATAGCGTCAGAACTTGAACCCAGGTACTCTGAGTCCACCTCCTCCTAGATCTCAGTCTTGTTATGGTGAAGTAGTTTGAATAGCTCAATGAAACTATGGGCTGTTCCACACAGGGGTTACCAAAGACAAACAGGTCATAGTGGAGAGCTTTGACAAAAGGTGATTTTCTGGAGAAGGAAATGGCAAACAGTTTTAGAATCTTTCCAAGAAAACACATAGACAGTATTAAAATGCTTAAAAAAAAAGAATGACAGAGACTTTAAGTTGCTGATAAACATTCATATAGTCTAAGCTATGGGTTTTTTTTAATAGTAATGTATGAAAGTGAGAAGTGAAATATAAGAAAAGTTAAGTGCCTCCAAATGGATGCTTTCAAATTGGGATGCTGGAGAAGATTTTTGAAAGTTCCTTAGACATCAAGAATATGAAATCAAACAACACTTAAGGAAATTCACTCTAACTATTAATTGGTTGGACAAATACTGAAATTGAAGATAGGACTATTGGAAAAGACTGATGCTTAGAAAGATTAAAGGCTAAAGAACAAGGGCATGGAAAAGGATGAAATGGGTAGATAGTGTCATGAAAGCAATGAACATGCGTTTGAACAGATTTCAGGAAATAGTGGATGACAAAAGGGTCTAGAATTCCATGGTCCAGAGGGCCACAAAGATTCAGAGTGACTGAATAACTGAGTAACAGAAACTTGTAATCAAAATGCATCGGCTTTTCTTACTTTATTTCATGATTTCATAATCAGAACAGTTTCATATATTGTTGGCCTACATATCTGCTGGGACTCCATTTTATTTTCCTCTTCTTAATCTTCATTTTTCAGATTTTGTCGAAAGAAGATTTTTATAAAAAAAGCCATTTTGCTGAATAATTTGATTTCTTTTTTTGTAACAAAGTGGTAAAAAAAAAGTTATCAAGCAGTTATATATGACAGTGAATCAGCCAGCTGGTAAACCAGGTCACTAAGTACCTACAATGTGGCAGGCTCTGTCCGCTAGGGATTGAAAAAAAAAAAAGACAGTCCCTGCTCTCACGGACTTCACAATCTAATGAGAAACAACATGAAAACAACTGAAGTAGCTAGGTTGTGCAACAGCTGGAAAGATGGCACTTGAGTCAGGTTCATCTGAGGTCAGATATAGTTTCATATATTTATCTGATTTTGACCCTGGACAAGTCACTTAACCTCTGCCTCAGTTTCCTCAATGGAGATAATCATACCACCTACCTCACAGGATCAAATGATAACATGTTTGAAAATGCTTAGCACAGGTCCTGGTAAATAGTCAGTGCTTAATACATGCTTGTTTCCTTAATTTCATTTTCTAACTATGTACAAATAAACTACAAACAGGATAACAATGGTTGTTTTTAATGAGCATTGACATCTCTGTAATCACTGAACAGGATAATGTCTGAGTATGATTGATAGTCTTAGCATTTATCCCAAGTCACTTTTTCCTCTTTAGGTTTTGTTAGCAGGATAAATATTTTTTTTTCTTTTATGTTATCACAAAAATGGTTTTTGTTATGACTCCTAATAATTGAGCAAAAATATACTCAAAAAATCTCTCTTCACAGAAATACTGATTCAAATGTTTCAAACAAAACTTTTGTTAGTCACTCATTGACATATGAACAAAGAAAAACTTTTTCACTAGCAAGAGAGCATTTCAAATTGGATCATTTGGACCCTAATATTTTAGTTAAATTTTTTCAGTATTTTTTTAGAATCTCTCAAAATATTGGTCAATGAACAAGTATTAAGGGTTTGAAATATACTGGGCAGTGAGTAAGAATTGGGGATATAAAAATAGGCAAAAAAATTACTCTCACTCTTTAATGCTAAGCTAATATCTCAAAGACATCATTTTTATTGGTGTGGAAAATCCTTCTTATTACTACAGACCTCAAATGTCTATAACTTATAATCAGGTTTTCTTTTGGAAAATAGTTTCACCATTTCAATAATTAACCACTTGACTCTTCCTCTGCCCCTTTTCCATTTTGAAAATATTTTATTTTTTCCTGTAGATATCATCAGTCATAGCCATTGTCATCAGAGCGCGTATGATCTAACACTCCAAACTACGACAGGGAAAAATCAATCTCAGAGGCACAGTATATTCAAGGAGGGGAAAAAAATAAAGAAAAATTAAATTAGTACAATATGACATTAGGGGAAAAATTTAGTTCTCTCAAAACTCCCTGCTTTTATACTGATATTGGGTATCAATTCATAGAGGTGAACGTTGTATATTAAACTTGATAGCTTTTGTCAGTTGCAAACACTTGAAGATAAAATAATCAGAGAACAGTCAATAAACTCAATAAGAATCTCTTTACTTGCTTTCCCACAAATAAGGCATGTGGTAAGATTTGTCAGAAACCTCATCACAACAAAATTGTCTAAAACCAGGCCAAAGAGAAAAAAAGGCAAAAATATATTGTATTGTGATTGCTAGGAGTACAGGATATGTAGCTGTTAACCAACAAGTGACAGAAAGTTTAGAATGATTAATGAGGATGGAGGAGGGGAGTTGAAGTCAGCAAGTCCCAACTTGCAATATGTAACATTTTCATAAATTGTATGTCCCCAAAGGAGCCCCTTATTATGGTTCCTTCAGTACCAATCACATCAATTCACTGGGCACCTGCCACACGCCAAATTAGTGTTCCATTCCCGAGGCAACTCTGCTGAATTCTAGGCTTTACTGTACCATGGATAGTTCAGATAAACCATGTCATCAAATGACAGTTGCCCTCTATTTCTTCCTTGGTCTCATCACAGTCTGGCTCATACATCCTGAATTGTGGACTTTACCTTGGGGAGAGGGAGATTGAATTTTAGGACACCTTCTGGGTAGTGTCTGCTTTGAACCCTGTCTCCTCATCACAATATTTCCATTTTATTTTGTGCATTATCTAAATTCATAGTACTTGGATCAGAAGTTTAAAATTGGAAGACATTTTACGAATCCCTTTCCCTCCTTCTTTTACAGAGTAACTGAAGTCAATTGAGGTTAAATGAATTTCCAGTATCAAAGAGGTAGTTTAAATCAGCAAGTCAAATCAACACTCATTGATTAAATATGTTAGTCAATGTGGAGGTAAAAAGAAAGGCAATGAACAAGCAATACAAACCAAAAGCCAAAAAAAAATTATCCTCTCAAAGATTAAGTAGCAGAGTTGAATTTGGAACTTAATCTTCTGATTCTAAATCCAGTATTCTTTCCTCTCAATATTTTATCTAGAACTCTCAATAAATTAATTTCATGTATAATCAGAAAGTTTCCTAGGTCTCTTTTCAAGGTTTGACCTAAGAGTAGAACAGCGAGCTACATTTTGTAGTCTATGAACAATATAAAGACGAATGTGGAATCAGCCTAGGTCAATGGGGCAGATGAGAAGAGATTAATCGAGATCAAAGCTCCTAACAAGTGATACCTAATATTGACATTGTATTTTTTAATGTTTATTTTCAACATTCATATTTTTTTATTTTGAATTCCTAATTTTTTCCTTCCTTCTAGGCCCTCTCCCCACATTGAGATGGCAAGCAATATAAACATTAAACATGTGAAGTCATATGAAACATATTTCCAAATTAGCAATGTTGTAAAAAAAAAAGTAGGAAATATAAATTGGAAAAAAAAAGGTTCTTCCTTCATTTAGCATTCTTCAGACTTAAAGCATTGTCTTGGTCAGAATAGCCATGACTTTCACAGCTAATAATCCTTACAATAACGCTGTTATTGTGTAGAATGATCTCCAGGTTCTGCTCACTTGACTTTGCCTAAGTTTATGTTAATTCACAACTTGTTCAGTCATTCTCCAATTGATGGAGAATTCCCTCTATTTCCATTTTTTTTTTTGCCAAGAGCTGCTATAAATATTTTTTTGTATATATAGGTCTTTTCCCTTTTAAAAAATCTCTTTGGGATACAGACCCAGTAGTGGTATTGTAGGGTCAAAGTGTATATGCAGTTTTATAGCTATTTGGCCATAGTCCCAAATAATTTTCCAGGACGGTTGGACTAGTTTCCAACTTCCCTAGCAGTGTATTACCATTTCTTTCTTTCCATATCCTTTCCAATATTTTGTCATTATCCCTTTCTGTCAGTTAGTCAATCTGACAGACATGAGATGAAACCTCAGAGTTGTCTTAAATTGCATTTCACTAATTATTAGTAATTCAGAACCTTTTCATGTGACTATCGATAGCTTTGATTTCATCTGTGAAAACTTTCTGTGATCAGAGTATTATGAAGGCAGAGTGAAGCTGTAGAAACAGACACTTGCCTGAACTTCCCTGAATTACCCTCCAAAAAATTTTAAAATAACACCTCAAAAAAATTTCTGAGCAGCAGAACTAACAAAAGAACTGGGTGAAACAATTTTATAGCCCAAGACAACTTAGAAGGTTGGCAGGAAAAGTCTGTCGCACTGGGGTAAAAATGGAGTGGAGTCAAGCCCAGGAATGCCCCTACTAGCCTGAAGTAGGCCTGAAACAAGGGCAGCAGCTCCTGGAACTATCAGCCCACAGATGTTAAGGGGGTCAAACAACTGTTCATAAGGTTTTTACAGAGGACCCTTTGAGTTTGTTGCATAACTCACAGGCAGGTCTGGGTCACAGTACTAGAAGCATTAGCACATATTTGGCTACAGAGGAGCAAAGACCTTGGTCATAGTTCCAAAGGGGAAAAAGAGTGCTTGTGGTTGATCACAGTTCAGAACAAAAATCAGAACAGTGACTATATTTCTCCTCAGATCAAATAACTTTGGAAGAATTAAATATTTACTGACCCCAGAACTGTTTCTGAAAATAGCAGCACAAAAAAATCCTGAAACTTTGGACAGTCAGGATAACACTACATATGGCCATTTCTATATTAAAAGATCGGAGGGATTGGTCTATGATATTCTAGAGGGCAAAGGAAGCAGGATTACAATAAAGAATCATCTACCCAACAACACTGAATATAATCCTTCAGGGAAACATGGATATTTAATGAAACTGAGGATTTTTCAAGTATTCCTAATGAAAAGACCAGAGTTGAATGAAAAAAATGATTTTCAAATAGAAGACTCAGGAGAAGAAGAAAAAGGTAAACATGATAAAGAAATCATAAAAGATTCAATAGGGTTAAGTAATTTGCATTCTCATGTGGGAAGATGATACTTCTAAGTCCTAATAACTTTATCATCATTAGGGAAATTAGGAGTGTATAGAGACAGAGGGAATGAATGTCAGCTGACTATGATAGGATATCTAAAAAAGTGAAATTAAAAGATGAGAAAGAGGGAGTCTTTTGGGAGCAGATGTAAGAGAGAAATTGAAAAGGGATACACAATCCCACAAAGAAGAGGACCAAAAGAGATATAGCAGATGGGAAGGTAGAATCGGCAGATAAAACTTGAACTTTACTCTCATCTTCCAGTTGGCTCAAATAGGGATTAATGTACAGATTCAGTTGAGGAAAGAAATCTATCTTACCCAACAAGGACATGGGAACAGAAGAGGTGTTAAGAAAAGGGAAGGAAGACAGGGGAAGGTTTTGATCAGAAGTAAAACACTTTTGAGGAGGGACAGAGTGAATAGAGAAGGAGAAGGATATAGGGGGAAAGTGGGATGGAGGGAAATACACAATAATCATAACAATGAAAACATTTTTACAGAAAGTTTCTCTAATAAAGTCCTCATTAATCAAATATATGGAAAGCGGAGTCAAATTTAAAAGAATGCAAGTCATTGTAATTGATAGTCAAAGGATATAAACAGGTTTTTAAGGGAAAAAAAAACAAAGCTTTTTCTAGTCACAAGAAAAAATGCTCTAAATTATTATTGAGTAGAAAAACACAAAATAAAACAACTGTGTGGGACCTACTCACATCTATCATATTGGCCAATGTGACAGAAAAAGAAAATGAGGAAAGTTGGAGAGGGTCCAGGAAAATTGGGAAACTAATCATTGGTGGAATTGTGAACTGATTCAACTACTCAGGAGAAAAATTTGAAACTGTGCCTAAAGGGTTATAAAACCAAACATAACCTTTGACTTAGCAATATCATTTCTAGATCTGTACTCCAATGAGTAAAAAAGAAAAAAAAAGGAAAGAACCTTTATATATAAAACCAGTTAGAGGAGTTCTTTTTGTAGTAGCAAAGAAATGGAAATTGAGGGGATTCATTAATTGCTGGATGGCTGAACAAGTTGTGTTATAAAACTGTGATGAAATGCTATTGTGCTATGAGAAGGGCTGAAGAGGATGGTTTCAGAAAAACCTGGAGTTACTTGAACTGATGTGAAGTGAATGAACAGAATCAGAACAACATACACAGTAACAGCAATATTGTATGACGATCAACTATGAATGACTTGTCTATTCTCTAATACAATGATCTAAGACAATTCCAAAGGACTTAAGATAAAAAATGCTATCTACCTGCAGAGAAAGAACTGATGGTGTCTGAATGCAGATCAAAGCATTCTTTTCCACTAAAACTTTATTTCTTTCCCTTTTTGGTCTGTGTTTTACAACATAGCTGATAGGAAATAAGTTTTGCCTGACTGTACATGTATAACATATCAAATTCCTTACTTTTTCAATGAGGGAGGAGGGCAAAGAAGGAAAGAGATAATTTGGAACTTGATTTAAAAAATGATTATGAAAATGTTTTTATGTGTCATTGAAAAGATAATATTTAAATGGGGGGAATGGTTTGTTCTTATACTTTACTCTCAAAGAAATGGCTGATACTATGTTTTAAGAGGAACTCTTCATAGTAAATGGTAATCTAGAAAACTGGACCATTTTTGTTTAACTATTTAATCTGCTGTGAAGTTATCCTTTGATAATTAACAAATATATTTAAATTGTAAGAGCTGAAAGGATCCTAATAATCATTAAAGCTATTCTCATATTTTAACAATCAGAAAATTGGGACCTAGGGAAGTTAAGACATTTGCAAAAGTTTAAGCAACATAACAACTGAGAGGATACTAGAACCTGTGTTGCTTATGGCTCTTTTTAGCTACCTCCAAGTTATATTGCTACTGAAAATTGTTTTCTTTTAGCAACATCCCTTTCCTAGGCATTGTAATTTGTCTTAGATGTATGAAAATTATTGAAATCAGTCCAAAATATGTGGTCATTTCTAGAATGACTCTATTTTGAGTTATTCTTGTGAAGTGAGAATTATTAGAGGTAATTAGTTGGCAATTAATATGAAACATACACAGAAAATTATCTTTAAAGCATACCTAGAAAATGCCTTATGAGAAAAAGTCTCACAATCAACAGTTATTTTCTCGTCTCATTACTATAACTGATATTGACAGACTCTGACATAAATAAAATCAATGTCTGAATTTCACTTTTATTCTGCTAATTAACATCGTCCCATTTTCAAAATGAAAACTTGTTATCTCTGACTTTGAGTGATTTTCATCAACCTTTGCCTCCTTTTCTAGTTACTCTCTGATATAGGGAATCTCATAAATATGTGGCATCACTATTAGAATTATTTAAAAACATTTTTGATTAGTGTTTACCTTTGCTTCAAAGGAGATATCCAACCAATTTAGTGTCAGTCTAAACTTCCAGTAGTGTAGTTCCAGTGTACTTTGAATTAATTTAAGTCCAAAATTAAAATAATACTGTGCCCTGCTGAGCCAGTAGAAAGGGAAAAAAATTTTGAGCCTCTGAAAGTTGTTTCTTTAAATATGCTGAAAATTTGGCACCAGTGACATGTCTTATGATGATATCTTATTTGACAAATCCTCCAGGAACTTAACTTCTTTATAATGAAATCACTTGTATTTTTAAAGCAAAAAACAATAATTTTTGGAAGCCATATGGCTTGAGTTTGAAGGAACAGCAGAAAGAAAATGACATTTGTTTTGGTTTAAATATGACCAATGTGAGAATTTGGTGGTTGAGAGCTGGGGTGTTTAACTTATAAAAGCTCTTTAGACTTCTTTCACTGCACAGTGGTAAACAAGATTCTCACTACATTATTTTCTCTGCCTCTTCTTCCTAATATGAAAGCAAAATATTCCAGACCCTGGGTATGAAACCTAGTCTCAGCACCATTTAGAACTATAAGAATTTCATCCAAACATCTAAATTAGAAATATCTTCTTAGGCCATCTAATCTGACCCATAGCTAAGTTTGAACTCTCTTTATAATCTTCTTGACAAGAATTCCATTTAATAAGTTTCCTCTTGAAAACTTTCACTGATGGGAAACAATACTTCCTAAGGTAGTTCATTCCACTTCTGAATTTAAGATTTTCTTTATACCAATATGAAATAAATTCCTCTGTAACATCTATCTATTACTTCTGCTTTTATCCCCTGGAGCTTTAAGGAAAAATATATATTTTTTCTATATGATATCCTTCAGTTTTGTGAAGAAATCCATGGTAATTTTCCCTCCAAAGAATGGTAGGTTCAGAAGACATACTGGATAGATTGCAAAAACCAGAATCATCCTCTCCCCCCAATTAATAGCATCATCACCGCAGGCATAGAGTAGGCACCATATTGGCCTCGCCTGAAATCTCTTTCTCCTTAACTCAGCTTTAAAGCCATAAAATACAGTCTTCCAATTTTGCACACTGTTTAGAACTATTGGTCAACATAGGAGGAAAAAGGCATTCTGGTTTACTTGGTCCTTGGAGTAGTAGTTATTAAGCTTCAATATTTATAGGTTGGCACTTTCAAGAATTCAAAATCAGTTTTTTCTACTGTTGGGCATGTGTCTTACCACAAAAAAGAGAAGTTGTTCAGACATTCATATCATCCTTCCATCTGGCAGGAGATGCAGCTCCTGCTTCACATTTGTATTGATATAGTGCCAGCTCATCAACATCATTTCATAAAGTTAGTCTCATTTCTAACTTTTTTTTTGCTAATTTCTATCTTCATATAAACTTGGAGAAGAACCCTTAAAGAAAGCAGCACTCAACAGTGCTAGAGACTACAAATGTTTCTTTCTTCCTCAGATACTTGGGAGGGCTGCCTGCAGCAAAATGAATTTTCTTTGATTGTACAGAAGTTTCCAAAGCACTCAGATTCCTTCCTAATTCCCTCTCTTAAATCTTCAAGAATCTCTTTATTGTAACTGGGTGGAATTATTCCAATCAGCCTATACAGTTACCTGGCTACATCTAAGGCAGAGAGAATAGTTAGGGGTTAGTATATATGATTTCCTTAAGGAGTAATCACCTCTTGGGAATGAGAAGAGGAGAATGAGAGGGAAGAGTTCCTTATAGGAGAAGCGTATTTATTAAGTATCTATGGTGTGCGTAGGGTTCTGTGCTTTCTTGTTTTATCCTCATGCAATCTGTCTCAACCAGTCTTCAGTCCCTACTACTGTAGTCAAACTTCAAAAGTTACCAAAGCTCTACTAAGCAAACACAATGAGCTTCTCTTAGTCCTCATCCTCTTTGATGTCTCTATTGCATTTTATTTATTAACCTTCTCTCTTTTTCCATAGGCTCATTCTTTGGTTTCCAAGATACCACAATCCTGGAATTTTCTCCTTCTATGATTCCGAAGTCCTTAAGCCTATTGTTCAACTATATCTTTTCTTTAGCCTACTTCCCTTCTCTTTATACTATTTACTGTGACAATCTCTTGCATTCCCATAATTTCAATTCTTATTTATTCCTAAATGTTTTCAAAATTCAATACTGATACTTTTCACAAGCTCAAGACTCACATTTCCAGTTACCTTTGGACGGTTTTACATGAATACCTGCTCCACAAATCAAACGCAAAATGAATGAAAAAAAACTTTTCATCTTTTCCTTCATGTTTCATTTCTGTCTTTTTTACTTTATTTCTGCTTTTATTTTACTTTACTGATTCTGACAATTAATTTAGTAGCCCATGTTTGGAAATACCGCATTGCCTCTGATTATTTTTCCTCTCTCAAATCACTAATCTAACCACATAATCCATAAACTCACTCTTATATCTTGCCAATTTGTCCTCTCATTGCTAGTTTTACTGTAACCACCTTTGTGGCACAGTATAAAAATGCAGAATTATTATGTTATGCTTTACCCAGTCAGTAATCTTTATAACTGTAGAGTAGAATAGTAAGATATAACTATATTATTTAATATTCTCAATCAAAAATCAATTTATATAATTTCAATTTTTTCTGCCAATTCATTCAGCTTAGTACTTTCTTCCTCTGTGTTGATATTGTTTTGTAGCATATATCTAGTTCAGAGAGAGAAATGTTAAATTTTCCTACCACTGTGTTACCATTATTGTCAATATTCAGTTCATCTAACTTTACTTAAAAAAATCAGAATGTCATTTGTTGAATATTTAATATTATTATATTTCATTATTTGTATTGTTTTTAAATATAATGTTGCTTCCTTATTTATCTTGCTTGCTTACCAATTTTTATCATTGCCTCATCTAAATTCTTTTAGTTATCTAAAGTTTTATGGCCATTGCTCTACCTTCATTTGAATTCCATCTATAGCTTTATTTTACAAAAAGTTTTCCTTTCTTTGTACCAGTTTCTTGAGTATTATTTTCTTTTATGTCTCTCTATTTTTAATTGGAGAATTTAACCAATCACTTGAAAGGTTATAATTATTAAACTTGTTATTTTTCTTATTAAACACACAGATGTGAAGAAAACACAAACTACCCTGGGAGTGAGGATTTGCCTGTAGTCTCCCACTTCATTAAAGTTGATTGTTACAATAGTTGGGAGTTTCAGTGATCCTCCAGACCAGGTAGGAAGATTTGGAAGAAAGGTCCACACTCAGGGCAAGGATACCATGTATCAAGAATTGGTCCATGTGGCAGTCCTTTACTCTCATCTGACCATTCTCTCTCTCTCTCCCTCCCTCTCTCTCTCTGTCTCACACACACACACACATACACAATACACATTGTAGATAAATGGAAATTGTCATTATCTCATTATGTCCCACATTTTGTTGCCTGTAAAACTTTTAATCACCTGTTCTCAATATGTGTGTGTATTATATACATATATATATATATATATATATATATATGTATATAATAATTCTTCTGCCCTGTGCTCTTCAGATTTTAGATTCTTATTGTGCTTTATTGCATAACTGAATTAGTACCTTCTCCAGAGTATTAGTTAATCCTACTAGTCTATACTGATTTTATCACCTCTTAGAACTCACTTAATACTCTTTATCATCTCTTGCACAATTATCATTTATTATTTCATATAATTATTAACATCTACTAAGGACAAAGGTTCCCCCTAAACTGTATCTTCTTAGAGGCTACAATGATATATTTCACATAGAACAGCTAACACTTCTGTGTTGTCAGCAAAAATTTTTTGATACTAAGTGATGAAAATATCATTTTGAAAAGATCAGGATATAATTACTATGTGATGCAGCAAAATTATTGTAAATGTAAACCCATATTTTTTATGGATTAACTAAATATTCATGGAAGTGTCCTTACCCATTTTTGCCACTAGATAATGCTCATGTTCATTTATTGATAGTTTAACTGAGTATTGTTGCTTTTAGCAAGCGGCCGTGGGATATATATTCTAGAGAAAATTCTGAAGAAAAATGAACTTTTTTTATTGTTTTAAAATCGAATCTTGTACTCACAACCTATAGTTTTGTGATTGTTTTTTGGAACAATTAGTTCCAATTCTTTGTATAATTTGATACATGGATGGACACACACATATGCATATATACATACATATATACATACATATATAAACATATGCATGTTATCACATTCATCATATCCCAGATAATGACAACTAATATAACTTTAATAACTATTAATTTATATATACATTAAATATTTATAAGTGTAATTTACAAATACTTGAAAAATATCTGTTGAATTTTACATAAAGGTATATTTTCTCAAGGAATATTTTACAGTGTATCATATGTTTATGCTTACACAATTGAATGAAAATTGTGCTTACTTGTTGAATATAACAAATTTGATTTGTTAGTGCCTTTAGGCTCTCATTTCCTAAAGTATCTCCCAAGTATTTGTCAAAATCATATGAAATCCCTTGAAAGATATAATGACAAAGTTTTATACAACTGAGCTTTGATAATACAAAGAAAGGTATGGAACAGAACATATTCCATAGAGTTGTTTGTTACCATACGTGAGAATTTCTGGTATATAGTACAAAGGGAAAGGAGATGATCAATGAATGATGAAATTCTCCAGATGCTCCTATTTGTAGAAGATAATGTACTGATTGCATCCAGCCTTTGGAATAATGAAGAGACTTCTAAAAGAGTTTCATAATCATTCAAAAAACTCATAAAAACTGACCACATAGAAAAAAAAACCCAACTAAATGTGCCTAATTTTCCAACCTGATCATGCATTTGGACAGATGACCTATAGAACTAATTCATCAGAACATGAATAGACACTGCAGAAAAACATTTTGCTGGAACCAGAAATAAACAGGAAGAAGAGAATAATTCAGTCACTTGGGATTTTCTTGCAAAGATACTGATCTATTTGCCATGTTCTACTCCACTCCATTTTACTGGTGAATAAACTGAGGCAAACAGGGTTAAGTGATTTGCCCAGGGTCAAACAGTTATTAAGTACTGGAATGTAGATTTGAAATCAGGTCTTCCTGATTGTAGGCCTGGTACTCTATCCACCATGCCACCTAGCTGCTGTACATTGAATCATCTTGGTTTTAAAAGGGTCGTTAAAAAATATCAATAGGTTTTCTAGTGATGTAGTATGATTACTGTTCATAGATTACCATAGTTTTCAAAAAATTAAAGTATCAAAGGACATTAGAACGTGATATCATGTGTGTGAGTAGGCAAGAATGTTTTATAAGTGACAAACTGTGAAGGTGAACTGGCATAAAGCATATCAGGAGATTTATGACCAGGGAAGAAGTGGGGTTTGTCATGTAGCAAGACAGTCCATGGACTGCTTTGCTCTCCATATAATGTCAAGTGATCTAGAGGAAGATCCCCCAACACATTCAATGAGTATCCTTTAGAAGATTTATGGAAGATTATGGAAAAAATTTCACAGGATAAAAAGAAATATGACTGAATTGAAATTTGTACTGTTGAAGTGAGAAGTACCCATATAGGTGGTGAAAAAGGCCCTTCCACATTGTTCATTTTTTTAATCCCTCACAAATGACATTCCATTTGGGATGTCCATGACTGTAAAGTCTGACCTCGATGTCTGGCATATATTCTTTCTTCATCATGGCCCCTTAAAAATCTCTGTTTTTCTTGAAAGTTAAATCCATGTGTCACCTCCTTTAAGAGGGCTTTTTAGACCTCCATTCATCTTCTAGTGTTTCCCCTTCACCCCTAAATCACATTCTATTGACTTGGTATAAGTAAAAGTCCTCACAATATCCCTGGGAGAGATATTTCTTTCCAGCTGGGAGGAGAGGTAGGTAATAGGAGATCAAGATTGGAAGACAGGGTCTCTCCCAATACATTGGGAAAGTAAGAGGAGGAGAGAAGAAGAAGGAGGTGGTGGGAATCCCTAATGACTGGAGCAGCAACAAAACCATGGCAACTGGTAACAGTGAAATCTGTAGTCCCTTTCTTCAAACCCAAGATTATGTGAGAAATCTTGAGATACGACATGCACATGAACAAGTAGAGAGGTACATGGCCTTTATCCCACTTGTCTTGGCTGCTAGCTCTTGTACTGGGGTACTGAAAAAACAATTACATAGGAGAACTTGACAGATCTAATGCCCTTGCCCCTATCCTGAGTCATGTGACTAGACTTCATTTCAAATTACCAGAATTTTCAAAATATCGTAAAGACAATGTTTGGCAGATCTAACCTTATTTCTCAAAAAAAAAATCTGTAGCTGATGTCTAAATTTCCAAGCATCATCTATTCTCGTGAATGGGGTTTTCTGAAGGAGTGGCATAGCCCTTGGAAACTGAAAGAAAACTTTGCTTATGTAAGCCTAGGATCTCAAACCCCAGCATTGTTAGAAAGTTTTTGCCTCCTTACTGGAGGAACAACCTAAAGTTCTTTCCTAACTATACTTTTAAAGTCAGCATTACTATGAACTTAAGAAATTAAAAAAATTATGTTCCTTGTAATCATGCACATAATGGTGACTGAGGATCAGAAGTGGAACTCTAGGGTTGGGGTTAATTTTTTTATTGGTTTTATTAGCTCTCCCCCCTAATATTGCCTAAGAAATTTGATGCCAATATTATTAAGATTTAATTTTTATTTTTCAATGAATTTAAATTGGTACAACTATTTTTTACAACTTAAGTTGTAAGCATCATTAAAAATCCAATAGCCACTAAATTTGAGGGAAAAATATGAGTTAGACACCATGAATCTTATGCTGATATTAATATACTCTGAGTTTGCATTATTTGACTCATCTTGGTTTTGAATTGGTTCTCAAATCTTACCTAGGTTGACCCTTAATGAAGTTACAAATATTATCACTTGCTATTCAGTGCCATCAATTAGCAAGAATTTTTATTAGCACAGCTATTAGTGTGTCATTGCCTTCTAACTGTATTTGATGGTTATCATTGTCACCACTGATATGTATATATATATATATATATATATATATATATATACACATGTATTTATATATACTTGTACACACACACATAAATAGTCTGAATAACATTATCATAGCATTTCTTTTCATTTTTTGGTGATTGCTTAGATATTGAGACATTGGGATCCTCTGATAGTGTTGCTGGTGAAATATTGTGACTTTTAAATATTGATGTACATAAGAGCTTATTGATACAATGAGTAGGTTCTTGGTATGGGAATGAGAGCAGAGTAATATTTTTGAAGGACCACATTAGGGGTCATTAGGATATGGTACCTAGGAAGGGGATTAGGATAAGCCATTATGATGTGCTATATAAATGATCAGAGTTGTGTAAATATCACAAGTTAATGGAAAAAATCATATAGGGAAGAGTGACAGGACACTATCTGTTATTCTGTGAGGTGGAAGAGGTCTATAATAACACCATGACTCTGATGAGCAAGGGGGGCAAAACAGCACAGCAACTGAGGATCAAGCCTTAAAACACATCTGGATCCTCACCTGTTCAAAGCATTAAGTATAGACCATGGCAACAAATACAAGAGTGATGACAAGGCTATGTGTATTCAGGTAAAGAAGTTGCTTCTGGTTATGCCAGAAGCATAGCTTATACCTTGTCCAAGGCAAGATGCCTCCTTCAGACTTATGGCAGGAAGCCATCAGAGGAATAACCCAATGGCAAATTGATGGAACCTCATAGAAGTTATTACACAAGTTATTCAGCCAATTACTCTGTGTCATTCAGTGAAATCTCTCCTGAACATGGAGACCACTCTTCCCAAAGATTCCACTTAAAAAGGTTTCCAGGCTATCCATCTCTTCAGTTTCTTCTTGGGTGTATTCCTTTGGACTAGACTCCATATACCCCCAACATCTGTTACCTTCCCTCTCTCCCACTCTCGTTTCAACTTCCATTTATGTCCTGTCTTCCCCCACTACATTATAAGCTCCTTGAAGGCATGGACTCTCTGTGTTTTGTTTTAGTTTTTGTATCCTTGGAACTTAGTATGGTGTCTGGCACTTAGCAGTCACTTAATAAATAATTATTGACTGACTGATGAAAAAGGAGGAGATGCCCACTAGATTGAAAAAAAAAAAGGAAACACTACCTGAAGGCATATATAGGACTAGGTATATCATTGCAGAAAAATCCTGCTGGCACAACTTAGGAACTTTCTGAGAAGAAAGCTCAATAGTCCACCCCTCAGAAAGCAAAAATGGGAAACTTGCATTACCTTTGAGTCAATGATATTCCCTAATATGAAGTCCTCTAAGGCAGCATGGGCAGGCAGGAGAAGATGGGGCAATTCTGTTTATTGATTTGAGGGTCAGGGTATTTATAGACAGAAACTGCAAGTCTACAGGACATTCTACTCTTCTCCCCTCCTAGTAATTTGGCCAGTCTTATTGTCTTAAAGAATGTTAGCCTAAAGGGCGTCTATTTTACATATCCCTTGTATTCTGTAATTCACTTGTTTATCTCACAGAGATAGCAACATCTAGGGGGGCCTGGAGAGCCATTCTGGATGATAATGAGAACAGTCTCAAAGAACAGTTTCCCGGAAGGTCTATCCTGAACTTGCCAACAGCATTCCATCTTGGCCCTCAACAAATTGGGCAAATGGTAAAACACCAAAGGAAAGAGATTCTGCATTTGTTTGGTGAGAAGCCTTATGAATCTGGGTTCCATGTGCAGTCGGTGCTATACCACAGAGATTAATAGAACTAGGAACTAGGGGTAGTAATAGCAGGTAAAAGATGAGATAAGATTGGAAAAGCACCTGGGAGCCCCCAAGCACAATAATTTTATTAGAGTACTGTGGTTAGAATAGGAAAAGTTTCCTCTGTTCCCCAGGAAGAAGAATTCATTTTTTTTTGGTAAAAGTCAAAATATGATGTTTCTAGGATGTTATCAGATTCTGACTCTTTTGATGAAACTGCCTGGTCACCTAAGGGAATAAAAATTTACACCAGTGTGGACCTGTGACCCCTCTAACTTGGATTTCTGAAGGTTACACATCACAATTCCCTCTGCTTCTCATCAGATAAGTTCCAGGGAAACTAAGTGCCACTGTATCTATCCTTACTTTGTTAAGTGTGCTAACTTTTAATGATTTTCAAGTGCCTTCTTTCTTAAGCATTCAGTTCTGAAACTAAAAGAGAAGAATTCTGTCATTAGGCCCACCTCTAATATTTGGGAATTCATTTAATTTTGAAGAGTTTTCAGACCCTGTGAGCACCAGGAAAAATAGGGCCAAGAATATCCAGAAGGATATCCATTGGGAAGCTCCATATGTAAATGCCTTAGGAACTCAACCCACAATGTAGCTTGAAGATATGAGTAACTCTGGGGATGCAGAAATCGAAACAGAATCTCATCAGAAGACTTCTGAAGAAGAGCAGGGACAACATTGGTCTCCTTGGGAAATCACTACACAGAGAATGGAAAACACAGCAGAGTGACATGCACATAGCATCATGCGGGGACTACCAGGGAAACAGTCATTGTCTGTGACAGTGTGAGGGAGAAGAGAGAGAGAAGGAGAAACAGGGAGAGGAGGGTAGACAAGGACGTGGGGAGAGAGGGGAGAAGGGGAGAGAAAGAGACTGCCTGCCCACACTCAGCTAAATACATTCATGAAGAAAATGGGACTTTGGCACTTGTGAGGGTGGGTCTATCTCTCCCCCTATATACAACATATAGGTATTATATCTATATCTCTCTATATATTATATGTAGTTATTTAAATATGTAGGTTATATATACACACATGAGTGTGTATAATATTTATGTAAATATTTATGTGTATTCATGTTGTTACCTGTTAATATACCTGAAGCTACTCCAGGGGAGGGACTTTCATTTAAAAAAAAATATTTCCATTGCCTAACTCAGTACCTGAGATGTAGTATGTCCTTAATAAATTCCTGTTGATAAATTGATGTCATCATAGATGCACAGAAGGAGAGTCGTTAAGGGAATTAGAGAATGCCTTTCAAGGCAATATCTAAATAATCAATAACATATGGCTCAGTTAGGACCTCTTTCAGTCTTATTTCATAATTCCAGTCTTATTTTTAGGCATATATAGTTATTTATCATCTCAGTTTTCATAAATAGAGTTCCTCTTAGTTTATGACTGCTAAGTTTTATGGTTTTGTTCTCCAGCTAAATTCATTAGGATTATTAGCTAGCTGTTTCGTTAGAGGATGATTACCTACTTTTCCCACTTGGTCTGTACTCATTCTCTTAAGAAAGACGCAACAGATTAATGTCTCTTGGCACTCCTTTCATATGTAAAATCACCAGAGGAGATGAGTTAATTGGCACATGGCCTGGAATGGGAAAAAGTTCCTATGAGCACATGAACTAGTCAGCAAGTGGAATATAAGTGAGGAAAGCTTGTTGAAATCCAAAACAGCAGATGGAGCATAGATGAAAATATGGCAGGCTGAGTGGCCTGAGATGTTAAGACAATTGAACAAAACCAGATGGGGCAGCCTATGAGAGAACCAAAATTGGAGTACTTGAATATAAAGCTGTAAGAAACCAGAAGTGTATAAATCTATACTTCTTACAGTAGAGACATACTACCATTTCTTCAGGAGGGTCTGACCTAAGCTAAAATATCTTACAGTTCCATTTTAATGGAATGCAAGCACTGTAAATCAGACAATTTACCAAATAAGATACAGTTCAATTATGTAAATTGCACCCACTCTGAAGCTCAGTCCATGCTAATCCAGAGATAAATGGCACCACAGGAGTTACATCTAAGTTTTATACATATACATTGAATTAGGCTGGGACCTATATATTTGCTTCTATTTTGGTTTTGTAGATTAGGTCAGATTTTAAGAAGTTAGGGGGTTTAATTATGTTAAGCAAAAACATGAACTATAAGCTCTTGATTACTTTTTCAGAAAACCCTGAGAGTACAATGACCCAATGTCTCTACGATCATCTGTGATATTCCTTACCAGACACTTTCTGATGATTAGTTGACAAGTCAATACTTCATACCCAGGAGTGCTCTCATTTGTCTAGCATCTTTGATCTCTACATTTCATCAAAGTTAATTTAAGAGACATAATCCAGGCTGCTTCAGTAAATGGTTAAGATAGACCTCTGAGTGGTTATGATCGGATTAGGATTTCCATTCAAGCAATGAACATATTTCAATGGAGCTTACGAGGAGAAAAAAATGACATCTAATTCAATAAATGAGAAGGCTACATGCAAAGCTTCATTGATTTATTCACCCTTTATCCTCAAGCCAGTGCTCGAAAGATGTAATTATTACTATTATATCTCCATTAAAAAGGGAAACATTGAATTTTCACTGATGGACTAGTGCCACTAATTTGGATAGTAAACATTTCTTACCAAATTCAATATTTAAAGTAACCACAACTTGAACTGTTTGTTGTGCAAAGTTAACATTAAAAAAGATTCTGATTTTGCTTTTAGGCTGCAAAGGTGGAATTTTTGATTGTCATAACATGAATTTCCTTTTTACCAGAATCTCGCTCCTTTAAACAGATTATAAATTTGTAAAAAATGCAATAAAATCTAAATGATACAAATTGCAGAAGTCAATGATCATATACTTAAAATATAGACTGTTTAATAGCAAATTTTATTTTCCTCAGGCTCGGCTTGCACAATGGGCATTATAAAAGATTGCATCTACGAGCTAAAAAGTCAATTTGATGAGAAAATTATTCCAACTCTTTGGTTGCAATTTACAGAAAGCAATGTTTTTTATGGAAATTCTATCGTCATTTACAGGGTTGATCGTTATCATGTATACGGAAGACATTGTGTTAGGTATTGGGAAATACAAAGAGGAGTAAGACATGGTCTCTACCCACAAGGGACTTACTATCTAGTTGCAGAAGCAGACATCGAATCATGAAATCAAAGCATCTTAAGAATGTTAGAGGAGAGAAATAAATAACAATTCAATCCAGAATTCTAACATTGTCACTAGGGTAATAAAAGCAAACAGAAACTGAGAAAAGGAAGAAAAAATCACTGTGAGCTGGCAGCATTCATTTAAGAGGCAGGGTCCAAACTGAAACTCTGAGATGGCCAAGAAGTGGCTTCTGGCCTGGTTCCTGGCAAGATACAATAAAAGCTCACATGTAAAAGATGGGAAACCTAGTAGTGGAACCCAAAGTGTATCCAAATTTCTGAACTCACTGTCAATAGAGGTTAGTGTGCTTTTAAACTCAGTAATATAAGTCCAGCAGCCCCACCCTCTAAATCCACTTATGCTGGGTATCTCCTGCCTTTTGAGTCCTTGCTATGAATCATGGTAATGCCTACCCCAAAGCGGAAAAAGACAAGACTTATTATAAATGCCTGAAGTGAAATAAATTTCTTCAAAAACAAACCAATTTTTAGGTGTTATGGAAAGGCCCTGAATTTTTGCATCATTCCAGGTTTTGTCTCCATCCAGAGTTTTTCAGATTAATCTTAGACACTTAAAGAGTCAAATGTTTGAGGTATTTGAGAATACTGGTATTTTATGTTAAAATTATATGTTTATTTGCAATAAGGATGATATATAATAGCTTTAATTTTTTGGTGCCAAACATTATTTTGCCACCTTTTGTTATGAATTTAACATGGAGACACCTCAAACAAAGGTTTTTGTGCCATCAAATTTTCGAGTTTGATGATGGTGTGTGTGTGTGTGTGTGTTTCTGATTGTCTTATTTATTTAATCATGTTCCATATACATACTCTACACACAAAAGATAATAGGTTCATAGATTGAGAATGGAAAAAGGACCTCTGAGGTCCCTTATTTTACACATGAAGTTTCCAAATACCCATATAACCCAAATGACATTTTCCAAAATAATGTTGCTCCATGTTAACATCCTTAAGCTATTAGACATCTTCGTCACCATACAATCTTGCCCTCCCTATCACCATTAGAATCTCTGTGAGCATGACTCTGGATTCTGTTTCTTTCTTCCCGTAGTTTTCTTTAGCTCTACTTCCCATCATTTCTTTCCCTAGTAGCATTAAATATGTTTAGTTCAGCTTTTGTTTTCTGTAGGATTAACTGCACTCAATTAACTACTCTCATAGTTTTTTTAAAAAAAATTTATTTGCTGGGACCATCCAATCATGTTTTCTGCCATGTCTGCTTATAGTTGTCTTTCATATCTGAGGATAAAAGGAAAACTTTTGAAATACTAAATGTGTGTCATTAGCAGGACCCTGTTTCCAGTGAATCCATGGCTTTCCTTGAAACATTTACCCACAGATCCTCATATATGTAAATTGCATAAATAAAAATTTTCTATATCCTTTCTATGCAAAGAAGTTGCTCTAAATCCCTCTTATCCTGTATACTGTAAATTGGTAATAATATGAAGAAATCAGCTGAGGAAGGCTAAGTAGATGAAGAAATCTACAAAATGGAGAGGAAGGCATGGAGTCACATCCTTCCTCTCACCCATACCAGCTGTATAACTATGGTCAATTCACTTTACATCTCTGTCCTAGGCCATTCCCTAAAACTGTAACCTATAGACAGGAGCAGCCAGGTGGTACAATGGATAGAGTTCCAGTGCAGGAGTCAGGAGGACCTGAGTTAAATCTCACCTCAGACACTTGACAGTCACTAACTGTGTGACCTTGGGCAAGTCACTTAACCCTAGTTGACTCATCCTGGGTCCTCTCCAGTCATCCTGATGAATATCTGGTAACTTGATTCAGATGGCTCTGGAGCAAAAGTGAGGCTGGTTACCTGCATGGCCCTCCTCACTCAAAACAAAGTCAAGTACAAGTCATGCTATTATTTCTCTGATGACATAGTCTTCTTTGGAAATGAAGGATGAACACACAGTTTTACACAATTTATAGATAAGTGGTTACTTTTGGGTGGAATTTCCACAATGATTAAATAAAAATTCGCATTCTCTCTTCCCCCAACAGATTTTTTAAAAAAAGATAATGAAATCTTGTAATGTTGACTTTCAAGGTTTAGTGGTATTTCTTTTCTCAACGTACTTTGTACTTATAACAATATTTTGTCATATCATTTGAAACCAATAGACAAAGAAAGGAGTTTAAAATCTCATCTTTAGAAGATTCATATTAGTGACACTTATATACAAAGAGTGTGCCAAATACATTATTGAGCAAATGCATATGTACTAAATATGTGCATTTGCCAAAAATGTAATGTGTCAAATGTTAGATCAAAACAGTAGTCACAGAGACAGAACCATTAGACATAACAATAGACCTTGTATGTAAACAAATCTAAACACACAGAGGACTAATAGCATAAAAATAAAATTGATATCCCATAAAATCTCAAAATTTTTAGGAACTTTAAATCTTGTCCAGGTGAGATTCTACTTGAGTGGGCAATCCCCTATACAATATCTCTGACCTTTGGTTATACAGTCATAGCTTGAATCTTTCCAGTGATGAAGAATTCATTATCATGAAGGTCAATTGATTCCATTGTGATCTATTCTAATTTAACATTTTTCTTAATATCCAGTCAAAATTGATTACAGTGAACTTTCATTTACTGTTGCTTAAATTCTTAAGTACAAGATGAAGCGGGTATGATTAGAAAGAAGCTTTGGTAAAAAAAAATACCTAATATTTGGCAGTTTTAGTGAACTATAAACTCAAGATAAGTCAGAAATGTGATGTAGAATTCAGACAGGTAATGAGCTCTAAGACCTTATTATAGGGCAGTCACTGCGCTAAGCAATGAGAATACAAAAAAAAGTAAAAAAAAATAGTCCTTGCTTACATTTTAATGGCAGGAGACAGTATTTAAATTGTCACATACAAAATATGTGCAGAATAAATGGAAGATAACAGTGAAGAGGAAGGCAACATCATGTAGGTGGACTGGCAAAGTCCACTTGTAGAAATTGAGATTTCAGATGAATCACAGAGGAAGCCAAACATTCCAAGAGGCAAAGTTGAAGAGCAAATGCCATCGGTTGACAAGGTTTAGTGTCTAGAATAGGGAGGTAAGGCATTTTGTTCTTCTATTATCTATAGATGACTGTATCTAGTTCTGGTTGCCACAGTTGAAATAGGGCATTGATAAGGATTCTTAGCTATGGACAATGAATTTCTTTTTAAATGTATTTTTGTAACTTTTAATTTAATTGGTTTCCTTTTAATTTTATTTATTTAATTTTATATATTCATTAAATTCTTTGAGTTCTTCGAGAAGATGGTGAATGGCTGACCTGTTATGTTATAATGAACATTACTTTCATGCGTTCTTTTATGAGTTGGATTCTACTGTGCATCCTTCCAACTCTCAAATTCTGATTCTATGATTTCTAGTTTGTTAATTTGTTTTTCTTTCTAGGGTCATGCAAACAAAATCTAAATTGTCTTCTTCATGACAAATCTTTAAAGGATTGAAGAGACCTATCCTTTCCTCCACTGAGGGTTTCTTCCACGGTTTAATCACCTCATATTCCTTTAAAATAATCACTATACAGGATGGGTTTTCAACCCCTTAATATATGGGTAACACTCCTCTGGATACACTCGAGTCTGCCAGTGTCATTCTTAAATAATGATGTCAAGAATTGGAAAGACCTATGGAACTGATGCCAAAAAAGACTCATGCAAAAAATCACAACATCCTGAATTCAGTCCATTATAATAAAAATTAAAAATAATAGTTATAATGAAAATATTCATTCTGTATGCCCTTTCTTCTTCATTTATGCTTCCGGAGCTTCCCTATCAGAAATTGTAAACCCTTTAAGGAAAGGGAGTGAGAATGACTTTCTGACTTCTGCTTTAAAGGAAACATCTCATCATGGCCCCTCTTTCTGTGAAAGTGACTCTGCATTTCTTCTTCTTCATATTTTAATTTAGCCTTACTGACTGATCATTTCTTTCCCTAATACCCTTAAATATGTTTACTTTGGCTTTTGTTTTCTGCAGGTGACACCCAGTAATATTTTCCTTCATAGTTTTTTATTTGTTTTCTGGAACCAATTAATAATATTTTCTGCCATTTCTGCCTATAGTTGTCTTTTATACCTGAAAACATAAGGAACATTTTTTCAAATGCTAAATATGCATCATCAGCTCTGCTTCTGGTCCCAAAACTTCACTATTGCATTTATGCCATGAACCTGTAGACGTAAGCCTGTAAGATCAGTCTCCAATCATATTAAATCAGATTTAGTTTTCCTAAAATGTTTTTTTTAATTAACAGAAATCTATTTTCTCTCCCTCTCACCCCCCTCCATCCCATTAAAAAATTCCTAGTAATAAACTTGCATAGTCAAGCAAAACCAATTTCCTCATTAGTCATGCTCAAAAATTTTATGTCTCATTCTGCACCCTAAATCTAGCATAGGCCTTCTAAAATTATGAATGATCATCATGCTCACTGTAGCTCTCATAGCCTTCAGTGTTATTTGTCTTAACAGTGTTGTTATAGTATAAATTATCTTGATTCTCATCATTTCGTACTTCATCAGTCTATAAAAGTTTTCAATTGTATTTGTCTTTATAACATTTTTGTTTTAGTATAAATTGTTCTTCTGGTCTAGCTTACTTTATTTCATTGCTTCATACAAATCTTTCCATATTTCTGTGAAATCATTTAGTCCCTCATTTTTTTTTTACAGAACAGTAGTATTCCATCACATTTTTATACCACAACTTGTTCAGCTTTTTCTCTAATTGATGAACATTCCTTTAGTTTTCAGGTTTTTTTAACCACTGCAAGAAGGCTGCTACAAAATGTTTTGTAAATGTAGGACCTTTTTCTAATTCTTCAATGTCTTGTAGGTATAGAACTAGCAGCAGTATGGCTGAGTCAAAGAAAATGCACTGTTTAGTATCTCTTCTGTGGATAATTCCAAATTGCTTTTCAGAATAGTTATAACCATTCAAAGGGCATGAATGTGCCTGTTTTCCCCTCAGTCCCTCCAACATTTGCCATTTGTTTTCATTATCTGTGTTAGGCTTGTGGATATGAGATGGAACCTCAGAATTGCTTTAATTTATATTTTTTAATTATTTATTTTTTCTAGTTAGCTTTATTGACTTTTAGCCTATTTTCCTTCTCTATTGCCTGAAAATTGCATATTGTTCACAACTGTGAATTGGAACCTGGAATCTGTAATCTGTGGAAACTGTGTCTCAGATTTTGTACACATATTGGTTTAATTCCTCTCAAACCTTATCCCCCTATAATTGGATGATAATAAAGACTCTAGCCATACAGGATTGTTATGAGAATCAACTGAAATAATGTATACAAAAAGATGGGCAAACTTTCGGGTACTCAGGCCATTTACCAGGGTTACCACTACTCTTCCAGGTTCTATGTTTTCATTCATGTTGATTGGTTCCCTCTAGGTGCCTTTTATTACTGTGCCAATTCTTCCCATCCTTCAAGGATCTGGTCCACTCTTACCTTGCTCACTTCTCTAACATAATAGATGTAGTTCTCTCAAAGCCCTTCCAGTTCAGTTAGTTCTATATTCCTTTTCTTACAGATGAGGAAACTGAGGTCCAGAGTAGAGATGGGACTTCCCCCAAGGTCTTATATTCAATGTAAGAGATAGGACTTGAATTATGGGTCTCTCACTGCAAAACCAACAGTTTTTCTTATGAATTGTTCTGTCTTTAGTATTCTAGTTCTCACTGATTTCTTCTTGCTCTGAATTTTACCACTTAGCATCTGTATCACACAATTTAGCACTTAATGGTAAACTCTCTCATATTGTTTTCTAGTTATGCAACGCCTGCTAGTCATCTCTCTGACTACTTTATAAACTCCTTAAGGCATACCTCTCCCCTGTAGTGTATTTTACAACACTAAGGACATAAAAGACACTCAGTAAATATGTTTTGCTATCTGAAGGAAAGTCTAACTTTAGTGAACAAGATTCTTGCTGGATCCAAATCATAAGGTGGGGGGGGAGGGAGGAGCTATAATTCCAAAAGAACAGAAATTTCTAATGATCATAGTTTCCATAAGTTTCTGATTTTAAAAGTATAGGTCCTTTTCATAAAGAAGGCTCATAAACAGACTTTACCATGGCCTCAATTGAGAGCATATATCCCCATCCTTGCATGTAACAGTGACCAAATACCTGTAATTAAAGTATGGCTATTCCTGAACTTACTGGTGAATGCCAAAGGAAAAGGATTTACAAAATAGAGCTATACTTCGAATCAAAATTGTGTGTGTGTGTGAGTGTGTGTGCACGCGTGTGTATGTATACACACACAGAGGGAGAGGGCATCCGATATATCCAATATTCATTGAATGATATATTATTAACATTCTAATAGCAGAAGAAGAAGTGTATTCTGTCAGAGACTAAATGTCTTTAAAGAGTAATAAGAGAGTTAAATAAGAAAGATAGAGATCTTTGAGGATGGACTGGTTTTGTTCTAAGAGTTAAGAGGAAAAAGGAGAAAACAAGGAAGGAAGAACAGGGAACTTTGTAAGACAAAACAGAGTTCAAAATCATTTAATATCAATGTGATTCTGAGAAAGTCACTTCGCTTTTGTTTGTCTCAATTTCCTTATCTGTAAAATGGGAATAATAAGACCTTCCTCCCAGGATTATTGTGAGGATGTAATGAGGTAATATTCATGAAGTTCTTTTACAAAACTTAAAGTGCTATATTATTCCTAGGTCTTTTATTATAACTAATCTAGAAAGGATGGAGAAGGTTGTAGAACTTGGATTTTTCTTATAATTAAGATGCAGGAGAAAGCATAGAGGAAGGGATGGGCAGTAGGTGTCCAATGAACCTAACTCTTATCCGAAGCAACAAGGGATTAAAAATTCTTATCCAAGAAGCAGTTTGTTATAGGAAGACATTAAACAACAGGGAAACAAGCAGGTATAGGGGGTGCTAAAAGAGAGAATAATAAAATCAAACTTTATGCTACCGAAAGTGGAATTTAATGAAAGAGTTAAAAAGAAAGAGAACAATACCTAAGGAATTGCCTTAGATTATTTCTTAGACAAATACTTGAAAAATGTGACAAAAACATAATGGAATATTATTGTTCCATAAGTAATGAGGAAAGTGATGATGATGGAAATGAAAGAAAATAATGGATAGTATGAACTAACAAATAGTGAAAAGAAGAAAAATAGAGTATATTTTACACAGGGACAACAATATTGTAAAGAAAAAAAAGCAACTCTGAACGATTTAAGAACTCCGATCCAAGCAATAATGAACCATTTCTCCAGGGACACTATGATAAAACATTCCACTTACCTCCCCAAAGAGAGGAGATGAACACAAGGTGCAGAGACATACATTTTGGACATAGGCACTGTGGGTATGGATTCATGTTGCTTGACTATGCTCATACATTACAAGCCTTGATATATATTATTTCCTTCTCTTGGTTAATCAGTTGAAGAGCATATCTGGGGAGATGGAATATGCAAAAAGGGATCATGGTAAATTTTTTAAAAATTCAAAGAAGCAGGAAGGAAATTCAGAAGGAAGCACAGACAAGCAAGACAACTTTGAAAATAATGTCTAATTTATTGTATAGTTTTAAAAAAGCAAGTGGTATGAAATGGGAGTTTCATGGTTTCATGTAGGACTTTTACTTTGTATCCTGATATTTGTAGGAAATAGTTCTTTGGTTGGCATGCGTTTGAATCCAAAAAGAGAAACAGTGAAAAATATACAAAGGAAGACAAAAATGTTTAAAGTTAGGAAAATGAGGAAGGGAAATGAGATAGTGAAGGTAAAAGTAAAGGAAGCTAGGAAATAACTAAGATAGAGCTAAGGAAACAGAGAAAGCAATTTCAGGAAATAGGACAGTTGACAACATAGTGTGCTGCAGAGAGGTCAAGGACAATGAAGATCAAGAAAGTACATTACAATGACTCCAAGAAAAGCAGTCCAATGTAGCAAAGACAGGATTGTGGTTCTGAATCGAGGAGTGAGTGGATAAAGAGGAAGTGGATAAAATAATTGAAAAAATATCTTTAAAAATGTAGCATTGAAGTAAAGAGATAGTATAGTAGCTTGATGGGAGGGGAGGATTGAACAAAATTTCTTTTCTTTCCCTCTCTCACTCTTTTCCCCTCTTCCCCCTCTTTTCTTCTCTCTCTCTGTCTCACAAATTTGAAGATACTTGACCACATCATATCAAAAAGAATTTAAGTTCTACTATTGGCCAGGCACTACACTGAGTGCTAAAAATACAATGAGGAGTAAAAAAATCATTCTCTACCCTCAAGGACCTCAAAGTCTAATGTGAAAAACAACGAGGCAAACAACTCTGTACAAAGAAGATGTAAACAGGATACATTGGAGGCAAGTTAAAATGCAAGTCATTAACACTGGGTGGGACCAGTAAAGGCTTATTGCAGCAGATGAGATTTTTACTGATACCTGAAGGAAGCTATTGAAGTCAGAAGTTAGAGACAAGGGAGAGAGCATTAAGGTTTGGGGGATGCTTAGTGAAAATGCCTCGAGTATGAAAATGGAGCGTCTTGCATACGAAATAGAAAGAGGTCAATGTTACAGTATCACAGAGTATGTATAAGGGTAAAAAGGTATAAGAAGATTGAAAGTATGATCAGGGGTCAAGTCATTAAGGGCTTTCAAAGATAAAACAGTACAATTTTATATTTGATTCTGGAGGTAACAGTGAGCTTTTTGAATGGGGGTTGACTTGGTCAGACCTCCACTTTAGGAAAATCATTTTGACATCTGAGTGGAGGATAGACTAGAGTAGGGAGACTCAAGGCAGGGAAATCAATCAGAAGGCTATTACAGTAGTCCAAGAATGAGGTAGCAAGGTCCTTGGACCAAGGTGGTGGCAGTGTCAGAGAAGGGAAGGTATACAAAAAATGTTGAGAAGGTAGAATCTATAGGTCTTGGCCACATATTGGATATGATAGTATGAGAGAGAGTATAAAGTTGAGGTAACACTTAGGCTGTAAGCCTAAGTGTATGGCAGGATGGTGCTCCTCTCAATGGTACTAAGAAATTTAGCAAAAAGAAGTGTTTGAAGGGAAAAACAATGAGTTCTGTTTTGAATGTATTGACTTTATCATGTTTATAGGATTTCCATTTGGAGATGTTTTATAAGAAGTTGAAGATTCGAGACAAAAGTTAATAGGTTATGACTAAATAAGCAGATCTGGCAATCATCATCATAGATAGGATAGCAATCTCTAAGTACTGAGATTTAATTATCTATATGACTCTAGATCACCAAGCAAAATAACAGACAGAAAAGAAATGTGGACCAAGGACAGAGCAATAGCGGGAATTGGTCAGGCATGAGCCTAATCTGGATGAAGATTTGGCAAAGGAGACTGAAATGACGTAATCTTGTAAAGAGGAAGAGAACAAAGAGCCTAGGAGAAGAGGGTCATCTATAACACCAAAGGGAGCACAGAGGTCTCAAAAATAAGGATGGAGAGAAGGCCATTAAGAGATAACTGGTAGTTTAAGAAATACCAATTCCAGAGGTTGGAATCCACACTGAAGACTTAAGAAGAAAGTGAAGAAAGAAAGTGAGGGCACCAATTATGGATTATCCTCTCAAGGAATGTAACCACAAAAGACTGTATTTTGGAGGAAGTGGGGAGAAATCAGCAAAGGGCCCTACACAGAAGATTCAGTAAAAGAGATGATCGACATAGGAGAGTAGATTTCTAAGTTTGGAAACATGAAGCTACAGGAGTTTTTGCATAGCTTCAGTATCTTCAGTGAAAATTTCAGTGTTCTATACTGAGGATAAATGGTAGGTTTAAGAGTTAGAAAAGGGTGGTAAAAATTTGGTGCAGCAGTTTTGTGGAATTTGCCAAGGAATCCACTGGAAAGGATCAAAAGGACTGCTGAGTGACAGAGAGAACTCAGATGAGGTTAGATAGTATCAGTAGCTTGTAGATTCAATTAATATATTTTGTAATTTTCACAGCAATGCTCAGCAATATAGAGATAGTAATGGAGAAAATGGATAGTGGAGGTTAACTAGGGTTGAGATTTAGCATAATGGGAATAAAGAAAGGTCAGTAAAGAAGCAGAAGAGAGACATTTTAAAGTAGAGCTGAAATTATTTCAGTTCCTGACCACATAGACTTGGCAAGTTTGAAAGGTAATGATAGACTTGGATCATCAGGGAAAGGTCAAGAAATCATCATTTACAAAGAGAACACAAAGGAGATTCAGTAGAAATGAAGAAATGGTTTATGTGGAATCAAAGAATTACAAATTAGAGGAGCTTGGAGGCAATCTAGTTCATTTTTTAAATTTAATATGCCTGTGATTTCACTGGTATAGACAACCCACAGTAAAGAAATCCTTTTACCAGTGAAAATCAGCAGGTTGTCTGTAGTTTAGATTCCAAACGTATTGCCTGGACACTGAGAAGTCAAATAACTTTTCTAGAGTAACATAGCCAGCATTTGTCAGAACCTGGTAAAGAAACCAGGTTGTCTTGACTCTAAGACTGCCATTCATTATGCTATCCTGTCCACCCCTCCATGAAGAGAAACAAATTATTCTACACCATTCCAGACCAGGAAATACAAACTGATAACAAATTCAGGCTTTAAAGCTAGGTCCTTTAACTCTAAGATCAAGGATCATTTCCTTCTGCTACATAGACTCTCAAGATAAGAACTTGTGGTTCAAGAAGGGAATTTTCATTCTTGAGATCTTTAATTTCCAAGTGATGCTGTGCTTTAAGGAACATATTTGGGCAGCTAAAACTAAATGGACTTGAGGAGGCTGAGGAATGCAAAACCAGGGTTCTAGAAACATATTGAGTAAGGGGATTGCCATATCTTAGAATAATGACAAGGGATAGAATAGACAGGAAGCTAACAAGCCAGCTGGAGAAGTGATCAAGGAAGATGAATAAATGCATTGACTGTTATAGATGAGTGCAATGAATTTGAAGTCAGGGGAGCATAACTGGATTTCATGAATTTAAAAATGTGGAGAATGACTGCAGGTGGCAGGTTAGTTATCTCCTTTGCTGCCAAATATAAGCTCAGTAGGAGTAGTGACTAGAGAGAAGTAAAAAGAATCCCTACCTCCTTCTGATCCCTGGAGGATGTTTTGGTAGGAATGAATTGGGCTCACCAGTTTCATATAATTATAATTCAAACCCCTTTAGCAGGAACAGTTTACATTTTAATGATGATGAGCTTTAAAGTCGTTGTTATTATTTATAAAAGGCATCATAACTATAATCAACTGCTTAAACTGCCTCATCGCTAACAGCTTAGCCATACTTAGAAGTATTTGGCATCTCTTAATGAGCAACAAATGATAAAATGAAAGTGGTTTACAGATTGTTGCTGTGCATAACTTAATAAAGATTGTGGTTTAAATCATTAAAAATGGTGATGAGGTGACAGCTTTCATTTTACATAGTTTTATTTCTACAAATTATGGACAAGTATTATAGAGGATGAGGTGTTGGTGAGTCGCAACCTGCACCAGTGGAGGGAGTACTCACATTGCAAGATCATGGATTCATTAAATATTTTTTTAAGTTTAGAATAATGCAATATACTTTTTAGGTGAAGAATATAACATGCCTATGCTATACACATAGTGGGGCTGTGGAAAGGGGGAATACAAAGCTGGAAAGAGAGAAAGACTAACCACTTTCCCAGTGACTATGTTCTCCCCATATTTGTAGGATAGTTTTCACTGCTATTGGGAAATAAAGATATTTCTCAATTTTATCACTTTTTTGTGCTGTAGCTAATTTCAAGTGCACAAGTGATTGACTCATCTTTTTGGTAGGAACTTGATTAGCCTAAATTTTAATTAAGGCATCCATAAAACTACTTCAAAAATGTATTGGGAAGCTAATAAAAATGTAATGGACTTTAAGGGGGAGAGGTGGCATAATACAATAGACAGAATCTTGGTCTCAAATTCAGGAAGATACAGGTTCGAATTCTGCTTCTGGTGTTTACTAGATGTGTAACTCAGGCCAAATGATTCAATCTCATTAAGCTTTAGCTTCTCTATTTATAAAATAGAAATAATAATACCAGTAGTACTACTCAGAGTTGTTCTAATGATTTAAATAATACATGTAAAATAGTTTGCAAATTTCAAAATGTAACATAAATGTTAAGATAATGACCTCAGAGGAACTTCATGATTACAGATATATGAGGAAGGGGGAAAGAAAGGGAGAAGGAGAAGGGAAGCAAGGACAAATGAAGAAAGGAAGCAAAGAAACTGGGAAAGGAAAAAATAAATACATTTATTAAGAGCTTACTATATGCCAGTCACTGTGGTAAGTATTGAGAATAAAAATAAAAGCAAAAGCAAAGACAGTTCTTATCCTCAAGGAGCTTATATTCTAATGGCAGAAGAAACATAAAGGAGCTGAAAAGTAAGGAGAAGTGATGGTGAGGGTAAGTTTTAGTACATCAGTAAGATAATAGGAATAAATCTGTTGATTATAAGTAACTAATAATATTATTGTTGATAATAAGTCATGTTATCAATAAGTTATGTTGATTATAACTAATAATAGTATTAACTATCAATTAACGAACAACATTAATATTGTGATTGAACTGCCTTAAGCAAGCTATTTTTCTAGAAGTCATTCTTTCCAACAATGAGATAAACATCTGTGTAGTGTGATATGATAAACAACATGAGCATATTCTTAAAAGGAACTGATGAACACATGTAGACCCTCAAGACAGACCACTGATAAGAAAATATTATAAACAATTTTACTAGGAATTTTGAACCACATTATCCGTTAAATGATGTGGTAAGCAAGTCTACTAAAATCATGGTAAACCTACCTGAGATCTTAGCATCAGCCATTTCCTAAGTATGACTGTCTACTGTACTCCCTGTATTTGAAACTCAGAGGAATCCATGTGGCTCAAAGACAGTATTGATGGACTGGTGGAGATTTTAGAGACTTGCCAAAAGATTCCCACCTGCAGAGAGGTGGGCCTTCAACTGGACCGAGAGGAATCCTTATCTAGTTCAATAAGAAAGAATTCTATGGAAATCTCTAAACCATCAGACTTGTCAGGAGTGTATGTTTTTAGAATGTATCCTTTACAGACCTTGATTAAAAAAAGTTTGATTGCATGCTTGGAAAAATGTATGTCTAATTAGTATTTTCATTATATTAGTGTATGCAATGATAAATCAGAAATAGGTTTACTCTACATTAATTGGGGGGTGGGGAATGAAGGTAATAGCTTCTCAGGATTGAGAGTAAAAAAGCTGATGTTTCAAATCCTATCTTTTTTGTTTACTAGCTGTGCAACCACAGGCAAGTCACTTAATAGTGGCCAATAAATCACTACTGAGGAAATTCCTATTCTTATCTACTAAGGTGTAGATGGATATCGATTTGCCCATTGGAAGTTTCCAGTCCCTAATGAAATCACATGAAAGGTCAAGGAAGAAGACATATAGTAATGGAGGGTCAGTGGGCAGAATGGAACAGGGAAGCTATTACCAAAGCCAGGTGGTTATGGCAGGTATAAAAATCAGGGTCAGATTGGAATTCAGAATCAGAGAATACGAGAGTTAAGGAGAGAAGAGAATGTGGAGAGCTACTAGTTTAACTCTCACCCACATTTTGCACGTCAGGAAACTAAGACCCAAATTGAGAAGGGGAAAGTGATTTGCCAGAGGCCACTTCGCTAACTTAACGGCAAAGCTGGGACTAGATATGATATATTCGAATTCTCTGCCCGTAATTTATTCTATCACAAAATCACCTCACTTCTCTCCGGTTTAGAGTCCTCAGTGTAAAATACTGATCATGATAGCACCTACCTTCACAGGGTTATTTGGAGGATAACATCAAATGGGGCGAGAAAAGTAAAGCACTTTGCAAACCTTAAAGTGCTAGATAAATATTGGGTATTATCACTATTTCCCTATCATCTTATTTAAGTCTCACAATGACCTTATGAAGAAATTACTAGAGACATTGTTATCCCCATTTTAAAGATTGGGAAACAAGCTAGTAGAGGATGCATTGCTTGGCTATGATTAGACAGCTAGAAAGTATAAGTGGTAAGGTTTAGATCCACTTTTTTCTGAATTCAGATCCACTATGTCATCTATGATATAACATTACTTCTGAATTGCAAGAGTAAAGCAGTCAGGAAACTTGGAGTGTGCTTGTGATTCTGCTGCTTATTGACTTTGCAATCTCAGGCAAGTGATATCTATAAACTAGTGATGACACTTCCTTTGCCTACTGGATAGGGTTTTAATGGGGATCAGTTGGATGAAGCATGTAGTAATACTTTGTAGTCTGTAAAATGCCTCACACAAGTCTAATGGATTCCTACATAGGTCTATACTAAGTGCTTACTGCATACAAACACTGCGGTAGGAACTGGGTTACAAAAAGTATGTGAAATATTTTTCCTGATTCTCATAAAGGTATTTGTTATAAAGGCAAGTAAAATTAGGAGGGTGAGTAAAATAGCTTCTGACATAGATACATAGAGTCATATTTATCACAACATTCTTCCTACCTCTGTAGCATGTCACCACTAAAACAAATACTGCTACGCCACATGTGACCGACTAATTACTAAGCATTAGGTTGTTACTATAATGTGGGAGTATGTATGCTGTTCTGTTCAGATTTTGGATAGTTTTCTTGCATTACCGAATAGATGTCTCTTCAAGGCCATTGATTCATGCTCTAAATTGACCCAGAAAACTATGGCCAATGAAGCTATAATAGATTTTAAGAGCATAGCAAGTTGTAAAAAGAAATATCTACAAAAAATGAACTCACCATCAGAGAAACTATATCTTGGTTACTAGAAAGTATTCTAGGTCACTTTCAGAACAACAGAAGACAGACATACAAAAGAAAAGCAAAAAGGGACATTGAGAAATTTAGTATCACAGTAATGATGTGTCATGCACAAAGAGGCACTTAAAAAATTACTCTAGTTATTCCAAGTCAGACCAAGTTTTGCTGTAACTACATAAATTTATCTCTCAGAACTTGCAATTCAGGTGTACTTCTTACCATACGGCTCTCCTTCTATCTTCCAAACAAGGGCCTATCTTGTTGATATGTAGCTTTTAAATTACACAGGTACATCTTTGGAATAACAAGCAGGAGAGAAGATGGTCAACAAAAGGCAGGCAGCAGGAAAAGAAAGAGAAAAATAGAATGGAACACAGAAAGAAGGAATTAGTAAAAACACTTATTAAATCCTTACTTGGTGTGAGTTGTTGTTCAGTTATGTCTGACTCTGTATGATCCCATGGATTTTTGTCCATCAGATTTTCTTGGAAAAGATACAGGGGTAGTTTGCCATTTCATTCTCCAGTGTGCTCCCTTTTTACAGATGAGGAGTAAATGGGGGGTAAGTGACTTGCCCAAGGTTATACAGCTAATACGTGTTCTGAGCCTGAATTTAAACTCAGATCTTCCTGAGTCCCAGTTCAGTGGTCTATCCACTACCACCAGGTGTGAGGCATGATGCTAAACACTTGGGATTCAAATACAAAAGTAAGACAATGTCTGCCCTATGGAAGCTGACATTATAATGACAAGAGTAAGAAAATAGTGGCCAAGAAAAAGTTTTATGGCAAATCACTGAAACAGTGAGAAACCGTGGTTAAAAAAGCAAAAGGGGCTGGGTGAAACAAGTTCTGTGCTGGAGCAGACTTAATAGAGTTCCCTCACTCAACCATCAAAACAACTCAGTTTGAAAATAGGATCTCTAAAATGGATTGAGCTACCTTTTCGAGGGTGTGGGGGCCTGGTTTCCTGAGGTCCCATTCAGAGGGTTAGGGACAGAGAAACTTGGTCAGCAGGAAGGTTAATTGCAAGCTGTCTGAGAAAACACTCAGTAACCTTTATTATACTCCAACATGCTATTTCTTTGGACTATGATAACCTTTCATTCCTCCACTTATGAAAAACTTTTTGGTTTGTTTGTTTTTGTCTTGCTTTATTTTGTTTTTATGTTATATTTTCAGGCCTGCTCCTGTTTATAGCACTCGGTGACAAGTACAAACCATTCTGAAATGAGTTCTGATTTCTTTTTTTTATTAATTAATTGACTTTTAATTTTCAACATTCACTTCCATAAGATTTTGAGTTCAAAATTTTCTTCCCCTCCTTACCTTCCCCCACCCCAAGACTGATTACTATCTGATGCAGACTCTAGATCTACATTCATATTAAAATATTTTCATATTAGTCATATTGTAAAGAACCTGATTTCTTTTTTAACTTCTATAACAATGACACATATATTACTCTATTTCTTATAGGATCATATATTTTGACCTTGAAGGGACCTTGGAAGTCATTTATTCCACCCTCATCATTTTACAGATGAAATTAGTACGGACTTCTCCATTTAACTCTCATTTCCAGCAGCCGTAGCAATGCTGTTAACTTACCTTCTAGGTCAATGATCCATGGAACTCTTAGGGATCTTAGACAAGAAAGACAATGAAAAAAGATGAACATCTTTATTTAAAAATATTTGGCTTCCATTGCAATCCTGTGCATTTTGTTTTATTCATTTAAGAATATGATTCTAAGAAGAAGTCTATAGACTTCATCAGATTACCAGAAGGGTCAATGACACAAATAATTTAAGAACCCTTGTTTTAGGTGACAGGTAGTGTGGGAATTGCAGATTTTCTGATGCCTATGCAAATTGATGAAGAATTTGATACAAATTTAACATTTTATAATTGGAAAGGAACACTAAATTATTTCTCTTAGCCATACTATTATTTATATCAGTTAACATTCTTATATAAAAATAACGAATTAAGACGTTTCAGACTTCCCCCAATAGGATAAATGAAACAAGAATTTAGACTCATATGTAACTAATTTTACATTTTAAAATAATATGTACTTACTAAGTATAAGTATTATTGAATAAATTAATTAACAGAAATATTAATTGTTAATGGATAAGCAGGGCCAATATAATGAAATGAAAATTTTACATAAGCTAATTTATATATTCAATACCATTCCAATTAAATTACCAGAAATGTTTTACTGAATTAGAAAAGAGGGGATACCCATCTCACGATCATTTTTCAGTAAGTAGGCTGGTCTACGGATGCAAAATGGAGTGAAAGTCTAGTTTCTGCCCACTATAAAGGAAGGCAATAGGAGGAATTTTATATTATATCCTCTAGCCCTCCAATTAGAGTGGAGAAGAGGCTGAGGGAGGTGATGACAATGAAAGCTTGTGTAAGCAGTATGGTATGAGATTAGAATTGATAAACTATTTCTGTGAGGTGCATCCTGTTCAGTGGACTTGAAACCAGGCAAAGTAGAAGACATGCAGTGGAGTAAGAATATACATACATGTATATGCATGTATGTGAGCATGTATTTATATTTTAGTAACTTAATGGAAACAATGTTCTTTATCTATTGTGTATACATTTGTAGTTTTGCTTGAAACAGCTTTTGGGGTAGCTAACTCCAAAGGACATGGTATGTACACATAGAAGACCCAAGTAAAACTATCTGTAAGTAATATATAGACACAGACTAATTTGTAATTAATTCTATATTTTAAAATAGTATGTACTTATTAAGTATTAATATTATTGAATAAATTAATTAATAGGAACATTAATTGTTAATGGGTAGGCATGGTCAATATAATAAAATGGCTTTTAAAAAAAATTAATTTATTTATTTTCAATTTTCCACAATCACTTCCATAAGTTTTAAATTTTCTCCCCCTCCCTCCCAGAGATGGCATGCACTCTTATATTGGTTTTACACATATATTCTTATTAGACACATTTTCACATTAGTCAAGTTGCATACATGAATTAAAATAAATGGGAGAAACCGTGAGAAAAAACAAATCAAACCAAAACATAACAGAAGAGAGAATATACTGTTTCATTCAGCATTTCAATTCCAAAGCTTTTGGATGGCTTTTTCTCTGGATGTGGATGGCATTCTGCCTCAAGAATCCTTTGGGAATGTTTTAGGTTATTGTATTGCTGTGAAGTGCTAAGTCTATGAGAAACTGTCTTCTCATACTGTGTGTAATATTCCCTTGGTTCTGCTCATTTCACTTAGCATCGGTTCATATAAGTCTTTCCAGGCTTTTCTGAAGTCTTCCTGTACATCATTTCTTATAGAACAATAATATTCCATTACATTTGTTACCATAGCTTGTTCAGTCGTTTCCCAATTGATAGGCATTCCTTTGATTTCCAGTTCTTGGTTACCATAAAGAGAGCTGCCATAAATATTTTTTGTACATGTGGGATCTTTCACTCTTTTTTGTGATCTCTTTGGGATACAGGCCTAGAAGCTATATTACTGGGTCAGAGTATGCAAATTTTGTAGCCCTTTGGGCATAGTTCCAAATTGCTCTCCAGAATGGTTAGATCAGTTAAAGCTCCAACCAACAATGAATTAATTTTCCAATTCTATTACGTCTTCTCCAACATTTATCATTTTCATGTTTTGTCATGTTAGCCAGTCTGATAGATGTGATGTGGGACTTCAAAGTTGTTTTGATTTGCATCTCTCTAATCAATAGTGATTTAGAGCATAGTTTTAATTTCTTCCTCTGAAAACTACCTGTTGATATTCTTTGACCATTTATCATTTGGGGAATGACTTGTATTCTTGTAAATTTGACTAAGCTTTCTGTATATTTTACAAATGAAGCCTTTATCAGAGATATTACTTGTAAAAATTCTTCCCCACTTTTCTACTTCCCTTCTAATCTTGTTTGCATTGGGTTTGTTTGTGAAAAACCTTTTCAATTTAATGTAATCAAAATTATCCATTTGCACTTCTTTCTCTTGTTTGGTCATAAATTTCTCCATTCTTCATAAGTCTGACAAATACACTATCCCTTGCTCCCTAATTTGTCTTTAGTATTAGCCTTTATACCTAGATCATATGCCCATTAGGACTTTATTCTTATGTATTATGTCAGGCATTGGTCTATGCCCAGTTTCCCCCACACTATTATCCAGTTTTCACACTAGTTTTTGTGAAAAAGTGAGTTCTTATCCCAGAAGCTGGAGGCCTTGAGTTTATCAAACAGTAGACTGCTATTCTGATTGACTACTGTGTCTTGAGTGTCTAACATATTCCACTGATCTACCCCTCTGATTCTTAGTCAATAGAAAGTGGTTTTGAGGATTGCTGCTTTATAAAACAATTTGAGATCAAGTAGGACTAGGCCACTTTCCCTAGCATTTCTTTTCGTTAATTCCTTTGATATTCCAGACCTTTTATTTGATAATTTTACCTAAACTAATTCACATATTCAATGCCATCCCAATTAAATTACCAAAAATTGATTTACTGAATAAGAAAAAAGATAACAAAATTCATTTAGAGGAACAAAAAGACAAGAATATCAAAATAAATAGTACAAAAGGAATTTTAGCCATACCAGTTCTTAAACTATATAAGACAGTAAGGATCAAAATTATCTGATACTGGCTAAGAAATAGAAAAGTAGATCAATGGAACAGAACAGATATGCAATTTACAACAACGAATAAATATAGTAGCCTTGTAGTTGGCAAGTGTAAAGACTTAAGATTTTGGCATGAGAATTCAACATTCAGTAACAATTGTTGGGAAAACCGGAAAGCAGTATGGCAGAAATTGTGCACTAACTAATACCTTACATCATTTACCAGGATAAAGTCAAAATGGATACATGCCCCAGACATTAAGAGAGCTATTACAAGAAAATTGGAAGTATTTGGCACAAATTACTAATAAGTTTTATGGATAAGTGAACAATTTATCCATAAACAAGAGCTAGAGTGAGGTACCAAATGAGTACTTTTGTTTACATTGAACAAAAAATGTTTTATACAAACAAAATGAATGTAGCCAAGATCAAGTGAAAGTAGACAATTGGGCCAAAAATTATAGACAGAGTCTCAGATAAAAGTAACATATTAAATATATAAAGAACTTTGTAAAATCTATAAGAATATGAATTATTCCTCAAGAGATAAATGATCAAAGGACACAAACAGTTAACTTTCCAAATGAACCAAAATAATTTAGAGTCATATGAAAAATATGCTCTAAATCATCATTAATTAGAGAAATTCAAATGAACAACCTTGAGATGTTATTTACACCTATCATTGTCTAAAATTATTGAAGAGAAAAGTGACAAACGTTGGAGGAGATGTGAAGTAATTGCCACCCTAATTCATTTGGGTGGATTGTGAACTGATTCAATCATTTTGGAGACCAATCTGAAATTACACCCAGAATTATTAAATTACTATACCCTTTGATTCAATAATATCACTAGAACATCTATTTCCAAAGATAATTAGGGAAAAATGGGAAAACAACCTATATGTTCTAAAATAATTTTTTCTTTTTTAAATAAATTTATTTAACTTTTTACATTCATTTTCACAAGATTTTGGGTTCCAAAATTTTCTCCCCATTTGTCCCTTCCCCCCTCCCCAATACACTGGACATTCTAATTACCCATATCACCAATCTGCCCTCT
>CM053770.1:114268303-114310744 GCA_028658325.1 Potorous gilbertii | reverse complement strand
CAAATGGGGAGAAAATTTTGGAACCCAAAATCTTGTGAAAATGAATGTAAAAAGTTAAATAAATAAATTCATAGAAAAAAGAAGAAACTATGTTTTTCATGGGTAGGCCGAGCTAATATAATAAAAATGAAAATTCTACCTAAATTGATTTACTTATTTAGTGCAATACCAATTTTACTATCAGATCTTTATTTTCTAGAGCTGGATAAAATAATATCATAATTCATTTGGAAAAACAAAACGTCCATAATATCAAAGGGACTAATGAAAAGAAATGCTTGGGAAGGTGGCCTAGTACTACCCGACCTCAAATTGTATTATAAAGTAGCAATTATCAAAACCACTTGGTATTGGCTAAGAAACAGAAGGGTAGAGAAATAGAATAGACTTGGCACTCAAGACACAGTGGGCAAGGAATATAACAGCCTCCTGTTTGATAAACCCAAAGACCCCAGCTTCTGGGATAAGAACTCCCTGTTCAACAAAAATTGTTGGGAGGACAATGTGTGATAATGAAGAACCAACATGGCTTCCATAAGAATAAGTCATGATGGTCTAATGTCATCTCCTATTTTTGATAAGATTATCAATGAAAAAAAGGAAATGCTATAAACATAGTTTATATAGATTTTAGGACAACTTTTGATAAAGTCTCTCATAGTATTCTTTTATATATGACTAAAAATATAGATTGAATTATAACTTAATTATATGGATTAAGAACTGACTGGAGAAGACTTCTGGATATAAAGCCAAGATGGCAAAGTAGAGAAAGTACTCACTTGAGCTATCCTAACATTCCCCTCCAAATAACTTTTAAAAAATGCTTCAAAACACATCAGATGAAGCAAAAATGCTTCAATTCTGGAATGGTGGCACCAACAAAGGGTACAAGTGAGACATTTTTGCAGTCCAAGGCAACTTAAGAGATACCTGTGACAATGGGAAGAAGGCTGGCCCAAAGCCCACACTTATGATACATCAGTGGTGGGACCAGGTGGTAGAAAAAGAAGCAACAGAATCTTCAGGAATTCTCAAGCCAAAGAAAGCAAAAGGAACTGACAACAGGGCAGAAAGAGAATATATAGAACTTTGCTAGAACCGCACTTAGGGCAAGGTGCTGTTTAGCAAATCCTTTGCTATACCCACTTGTGTTCAAGGGTAGAAAGGAGCACTTTCATTGAAGAGGTAAAAGAAGTTCTGAAGGGTGGCATTCTTTTGATCACCTGAAGTCCCAATACTGGTTACAAGGGAGGAGCCCTGAGGAGAATTATCAATTGCATTTGGAAAGGATGCTAGGTAAGGACCAGAGTGCAAACCAAGAAGAACAGAGACCATCATTATTCCCAGAACATGGCATGGAAATATTGAAAACTTCTAAATCTCCACAGCTAGCTCAAAACAATGGTGTGAAAAAAAAATGAAGCTTGAGACAATGCCCCACCAAGAATCCCTGGGAGAGCTATTTTTTTTTCAAAAATAAAATAAAAGGGGTGGAGCCAAGATGGCAGAGTAGAAAGACTCACATATGCTGGTTCCGAACACACAGCCCATGGATCTCCTGCAAAAAGAACTCCCAACATATTCAGGAATAGCAGAAGCCATGCAGCAATGGGGTGAAGGAGATTTCCAGTCCAGAGAGGCCTGAAAAACTGACCCCAAAGGATGAGAGAGGAGCTCAGCCCTAACCTGGCCACATGGCACGGAGAGGAACAGATGCAATAGATCCAAGTGGGCTTCAGGGACGGAATCTCCAGTATCTGCGAAGGGCCCTCCACCCACAGATGCACAGGTCAGTGAGAAAGACATCTGGCTGGGCTGAGAAGGGAGCGGGGTGGTTCCATGACTCGGGCCCCCTTGGGAGGCAGCAGCAGAGGCAGAGGGTGGCCAGAGGCTCCCAGAGCAAGCAGGAGCTCTGCAGGAGCTCCATTACAGGAGGTCTCTGCATAAAACCCCTGAGGGAATTGAGCCTGGGAGGCAGCCCTGCCCCCACCTGAGCAACAAAATTAAGCTCCCATTGAATAGCAGCCAGGCCTGCTGAAGAAACCCCTGAGGCTGGGGAGCAGCACTTGAATCTCAGACCCCAAGCACTAGCTGGGTGGATCAAGGCCAGGGTGGAGAGGAATCTCAGAAGTCAAGTAACTAGCTGGGAAAATGCCCAGAAAAGGGAAAAAAAATAAGATCATAGAAGGTTACTTTTTTAGGGAACAGATAATTCCACCCTTCCTCTTTGATGAGGAAGAAAACTGCTTACCATCAGGTAAAGACATAGGAGTCAAGGCCTGTCTATCCCAAAAAGCTTAAATAGATATCGGGCTCAGGCCACAGAAGAGCTCAAAAAGGATTTTGAAAATCCAGTTAGACAGTTGGAGGAAAAAATGAGAAGACAAATGAGAGAGATTCAAGAAAAGCATGAAAAATGGGTCAATACCTTGATAAAGGAGACCCAAAAAAATGCTGAAGAAAATAACACCTTGAAAAACAGGCTAACTAAATGGCAAAAGAGGTTCAAAAAGCCAATGAGGAGAAGAATGCTTTCAAAAGCAGAATTAGCCAAGTAAAAAAAGAGGTTCAAAAGCTCACTGAAGAAAATAGTTCTCTCAAAATTGGAATGGAAAAGATGGAGGCCAATGACTTTCTGAAAAACCAAGAAATCACAAAACAAAACCAATAGAATAAAAAAGTGGAAGATAATGTGAAATATCACATTGGAAAAACAACTGACCTGGAAAATAGATCCAAGAGAGACAATTTAAAAACTATGGGAGTACCTGAAAGCTATGATCAAAACAAGAGCCTAGACATCATCCTTCATAAAATTATCAAGGAAAACTGCCCTGATATTCTAGAAACAGAGGGCAAAATAAGTATTCAAGGAATCCACAGATCACCTCCTGAAAGAGATCCAAAAAGAGAAACTCCTAGGAACATTGTGGCCAAATCCAGAGTTCTCAGGTCAAGGAGAAAATATTGCAAGCAGCTAAAAATAAACAATTCCAGTATTGTGGAAATACAATCAGGATAACACAAGATGGGATTCCATGAAGCTGAAGTAAGCACAGGTTATATTCTAAGCATGGGGAACAACAGGAACAAAGGTACAGAGTTAGTTGTATAGGGGAAATAGCAAGAAAACCACTTTGGTGGAAGCATGTGAAGAGAAGTAATATACAGTAAGGCCAGAAAAGTGGACTGAAGTTGAGTTATGAAGGCCTTTAACTGTGAGTTTAAATTGGATTGGATCCTAGAGGTAATAGATCCACTGACCCTTACTAAGAAAGGAGTAATATGGTTAAATGTCTGTTGTAAGAAAATCATTTTCACAGGTATGTTGAGAATGGGTTAGAGAAAGAAAGATGATTAGATAGACTAATTGTGAGGCCATTGTACTTCTTCAGGAAGAATTTGAGAAACCAGAGTGGTAGCTGGGTAGAGACAAGGGAATAGAAATGAGAAGTGGTGTGAAGGTAGAAGTGACATGGATGACAATCAATTAGATGTATATTGGGAACTAAGGCAGAGTGAGGAGTTGAAGAACATATTCACGTTGGAAACTTGGGTACTCTGTGGTGGAAGACTAGTAATACTCTCGACAAAAATAGAAAAATTTGGAAGAGGAGAGGTAGTAATGTGATCTATTTTGAACATGTTGAGTTTGAGATGCATAAAGGATATCCAATTTGAATTGTCTGAGAGGTAGGCATCATGTGAACTGGAGCTCAGGAGAGAGATTAGGAATATGTATGTAATATATGTTTGTGTGTGTATATACAAACCTCAATATACATACATGTATGCATGTATATGCATATGTATGCATAATAATATGTCATATGCATAGGAATAATATTTCAACTCATTGGTGGATCAATGAGAGAGTATAGAGAAAGATTAGCAATGTAATGATATGGCATCTTCCAACATTGAATACTTTGATGTATGATCATATATGCCAATACAACAGAAAAGAAATGGTTACTGAATATTATTTTAGGATGCATTTCTTTTCTTTTTAGTATTGCTATAGAACTTTTTATGTGTTTGATGATAGATTACCTTTCTTCTTTTGACATTTCTATGGTAATATTTCATGTTATGACTATGAATAGGGTTGCCAAGTAGCACATTAGTTCCCTTCTTCCCCCAGAAAACACCCAAACATGCACATATTCAGTAGAAGATGAGTTAATATATATATTATATATAATATAATAATATATTATAATGGGATATATATATATATACACATGTGTGTATCTATACATACATAACGTGTATGTATACTAAGGCATGCACTATCCCAAAAGAGCACCCCATTTTAGTTCTTTCCTCCAAAGGGCTAGAGCAGGTCACAACTAACATTTGCATATGATTTAAAGTTTATAAGGTACTTTTGCCATAACAAACCTATAAAATAGGTAGTTCAATAATCATTTCCCACATTTTTAATATAAGCAAACAGTCTCAGAGAAATTCAATGATTTGAGCATGATCACAAAGCTGATAGATATTGGTCATGATGTGGACCTAGGTCTTCTGAATATATGTTCATTCCTTTTCCTACAACAGAACACCTCCCCCTGTATAATTTGGAGGCATCTTTATAATACAATCTGGCATGCCATGTGTTAGAGAAACAGATTTGAAATAGAAATGTGTGGTCAGATAGAAAAAGGAAATTGGCAGGATTAGCTATATTTGGCCACTTTATTTTATATATTAGTACAATCAGGCAACAGAACTAAAGAAAATACAAAGACAGAAAAAAAGAACACTTTAAGAGTATAGGCCTTGGAGCATAGGAGAAATGTTTAAGGGGGCACCTGAAGCAGGCCAAGAACTTCAACTTCTACCATCATAAAAAGTCAAGGAAGTGAATCAGCTGAGGAAAAGATTAAATCCATTTGTGAAATTAAAATATATTTACTCAAATTCCTCCTGTTCTTTTTCATCACAGTTAAGTTGTAAAGTCCTGGTGGGAAAGTTATATTTTTGCACTGCCCCCTAGGTGGACTTGTAATATTACAGGAAGAAGGGTTCTACTTTCAGAAAGAAATTTCAGCCAATGAGAGGGCATGTAATCATTGACATCTTTTCAGATTTGAAAAGAGTATGATTCCTGTTCCATGGGAAATGCTTTATTCTTATTGGGCAAAAATAATTTCCCTGCATCAATAAACTTTTGAAATTGCTTTATATCTGAATAAAGTATAATTAATAGTCATTTACCTTAGCTTTGGAAACAGAACTCTAACTTGTTCTTTGAAGCAGTGAAAAGAGAAGACAGAAGCACTTGGGACCATACCAGGATCCCATTACCATGCAAATGAGAGTATGAACAGGTTTTCTGACCAGTGCCCTGCTGTCAGAGTTCTTAGAGTTAATCATTTTCATTTTAATAATTCCTTTTTGTGGCTAATATAACCTTATTCATTAGGTGGTTTTGAAAATTTGATATCAGCATTAGGAAGCTTATCACACTAAGTCATAATTTAACAAAAAATAACCTTTTAAAACTCAGGGAAGGTAAAAATGGATGTATCTTGTAATAGTATACTTATATGGATCCATCGGAGTGTATTATGTGGTAAAGAATTTCAAATGACCTGCTAGGGAATCTAGGTACTATTACCCAAGGTAAAACCTCAGGCATTCAATTAACTTCTCTAGGCCTCAATTTTTTTCCAGTTATTGAATGGTAAAACATACCTCCCCATTTCAAAGAATTCTTTTGAGAATCAAATCAAAAGTTAATGATTAAGAGACTACCTCAAAAATTGGCACATAATATCTTTGGTCCTCAGTTTCCAGAATTTGTGAGAGGGAATGGAACTAGATGATCTTCAAGCCCTCTTTTCTACTCTACAATTCTATGATTGTATTACTCTGTAATGTTCCATTTTGAGGGGGCACATTATTTTACGTGATTAGAGTTTTGTAATTTCAATAGTAATATATGGAATTATTCCCTAAAGACCATACGGGCACTTCAGAGATAATCTGAGACACATATGAAAGACATTTTTTTTTCATTTCATTTGATTAAAAAAAAACATTACTAAATACCAGTAGATTTATTGTTAACTTAAGAAGTTAAGTAAAAACAGTGGAAAATACATCCTGCAGTTTACTCAGGAAACCCCAATGTCACTGATGAGAATGTTCTGTGGAAGCAAATTCATTTCCCTCTAAATGACATTTGGAAACTTGCTAATGGCAAAGAACTGGAGAATGTGATTGCCCAATGAGTCATTTTGTCATTTCAGGGTGAAACTGAGCACCTTGCATGGCAAGTGTTTGAGAAACACACTTGACAAGGTGAGCTTTCACCAGCCACGAGTAAAGTACCTATTATTAATTTGGAAAGGGGAGGGATAACAGTCTTAAAAATTATAGGCCCATTTAAATAACCAAATGTGCTATAAAGATATATGCCAAGATTTTAGGGACAAGACTTGAAAGAGTTATGGGTAAATTAACACACAGAGACCAAGTTAGATTTATGAGGCATGAAACCATTACAGATAATATGAGGAAAAGTTTTACTTTAATGCATATTGATAGCAATACTAAAACACTGGTGTTTGCAGAATATGTTGGTATCCAGAAAGCGTGCAACAGAATTCAGTGTAAATAGCTAAGCAAATATTAAGCCATTTTGGTTTGCAGGAGAATATTTTTCATGAGGCATTATTAACAATATTGTAATAGGAAAAAGACAACTAAATGATATCAAACATCTCAGTGAAAAGTGATTATGCAGGCAATTAATAGTATGCGTCCTACTATACGAGTGCAGTTTACATATATATATATGTAATACATATATATTTTTATTTTGATCTAATAGATATATGTATAAATATATATAAATCACCATAAACATATGTTTATGGTGATTTATATATATTTATACATATATCTATTAGATCAAAATAAAAATATGATTGTATACCTATATGTATATAGATACATATAATTATTTATTGGATCAATTTTAAATGATGTTTCCTTTTGGTGAGTTATAATAATGCTAATGCTACTTATAGCTACTTACATCTATGAAATTTTTTATGGTTTGCAAAGATTTGTATCCATCATGAGAGTTGATCCTCACAATAATCCTGTGATGAAGTACTCCATTGTAAAGAGGAAACTGAGGCCCAGAGCAGTGAAGTGACTTGTCCATCATCCCAGTAATTTTGGAGAGGAGGTGATATAAGAGCTGAACGCAGGTCTTCCTGTTTCCAAATCTAGTGTTTTATGTAATATGCCACAAAGCTTTTAGACATAGAAATAAAAGACTATCATCTGAAAAACAGGCTCTAATGTACCATTACTTTATCTGATGAGTGAATATCCAAATCATCATAAGTGTTATTAATTTCCCTAATCACAGTCGGCAGGATTTTGCAAGTAATTAGATTATAGATATTAAAAATTATGAGGGTTTAAACTTTTGAAGGGGAGTAGAATATGCAAGATTAATATAATCGCCATTTTTCAGTATCAAGGGCATATTGGAATAGGTTAGGTTAAACTCCCTGCAATTATATGTAGAATTTCCTCATCTTTATGTTTTCCTCTAATATCAGGCTGATTTTGAACTTTCCTATAAATAGTGTAAGGTTTATACATAGACAAGACTTTGTGAAACTACTTCCACATGAGCAATTAGTACTTTGCTCTCTGGGTATGGTGTCAATTTCATTTCTTTGTTATGTAGTCCACTGCTTGCCATGTGTAGTACTTTCTGAGTCTTTTCTAGAAGAAAATATTCTTGGTATTTAGGGATTTTTTGAGTTATTCATGAGTCTTAACATTCTCTCATTTAGAAATCCTCTTTGTCTTTTTAAAATGGTGTTCATTGTTTTAAGTCACATTTATTTTCAAATGTATCTTTCCTCCTTTCCTTATAACAAAGAATAAAAAATAGGGAGTGGGAAGAAATTGTAAAAGCCAATCAATACATACCACATAATGTCTAACAATATATGTAGGATGCTAAATCAATAGTCCTGCATCTCTGAAATGAAGAAAGGAAGATATGTTTTCTTAGTTCTTCCTCTGGTACAAACTTGGTCATTGTAACTTAAGGGACTAGTTTTTATTCTTAACATTGCTATTGTTATAGTTGCAGTGTATATTTTTCTTGATTCTGTTTTTAAAAATCATAATCTGTTCATTCATGGTTTCCCATGTTTCCATTAATTTTACATATTTGTACTTTCTTAGATTTACATCATATTTCAGTTGTATTTATGTGGCACTATTTGTTTACATTTCCCCAATCTCTTTTTCATTTCTTTGCAACCCCAAAAACAGTTAAAATGGACATTCTGGTATATAGAGATGTGTTTTTCAGGCTTTGACTTCCTTGGGTAATTAATATGGCAGTAAGATTTCTTTGTCAAAGGGGAGCAGTGAAATTAGGTGCTACATTAGTACAAATAATGAACCCACTTAAGTTGGAATATGTATTCAACCCAATATTTGAAGTTATAATTATGAAAATATGATAATTTATTCCATATGCAAAATGCATTCCAATAATAATATTTCAGGGGGTTATTATTCACAGTCATTACAACTTAAGTATATTTTAGTCATTTTCTTTATATAATTCTAAATTTCTTTGCAGAAAGGTTGAAAAATCCTTAGTCTTACTAATTATAAATTAATGTGTCAGTCTTACCACATCTCTTCCATCATTCACCATTTTAATCCATTTGTTTTAGCTTTGCCAATTATCTAGATGTGAGGTAAAATATAAAATAGTTTAATTTTCTTTTTATTACTAGTGCTTTGGAATAAACTTTCTTATAATAATTTATATTTTACATTATCTTTTAAGAAGCTGATTCAAATTCTTTGACAGATTATCTTTTTTGGAATATCTATTCCTTTATGTCTGTGTTAGTTTTTTATCTATGTTAGATATCCAACCCTTATCAGATATATCTAGTACAAGAATGTTTCCTTAATTGATCACATCTCTTCTTATCCTAACTGTGTTGATATGATTCTTGAAATAGCTCTCTTCCCTTTATATGTAATAAGAATTATTTGATTTATCTCATCCTTTTCTTCTTTGGTTAAGAATTCTTTCTCTGTCTCTCATTATAAAAGTAACTTATTCTGATCTCTATTTTTCTATCATGTGATAGTTTATATTCATAAAGTAGATCCATATTTAGCTTATTGTATGGTTAATGGTATGAGATGTAAGTTTAAATCTAGTTTCTCAAAATAATTTTCAGATTTTTTCATTGTTTTTCTTTTTTACAAAAATTTATTTTAGACTCAAATGCTAGAATATAAATACAGAATAGAAAAAAGAACCAAACATATATCATAAACTTAAATACTGGAACTTAAATACAAGGTTAAAAAAGGAAAAAAAAGCATGTCTTATGCATAACAGAAGAAGAGAGGATTCAAATTATATAGCAATATATTTTCATTTCATGAAAGCCTATAGGATAAATACTTGTATTGAAAATTGTCCATTTTTTCTTTACTTCCTTGTAAGTTCTTTAGTTCTCTGCTTTGCACTTCTTTATTTTGTTATTTTTTCTCTTCCCCACCCTCAGAAGTCTACAATAAAGTTTAGACATTTCTTTATAGGTCTAGAAATATACATACAGACATACACTTTCACCAACATACTCTACTCTTGATCTTTGTTTTTTATGTTTATCTCTTGTTTCCTATCCCTCCTGCCTCCTCTACTTTACTTCTACCCACTACCTTGTCCTCCTGTTACTTACTTACCCACCTCCAGATGATCCCTCCCTTATCCTCTCAATCCTATAAATCTAAACACCTTGCTATACCCCACTTTTGCCTATTCCCTCCCCTTCACCTCTCTTGTCCTTTACCCCCTCCCTATGCCTCTACCATTTTATTTATTCTGAATTTGGAAGACTTTTATACTCTTCTAAATATATATGTCTTATTCTCTCTTAAATTCATTCCTGATGAAAGTAGGTTACCAGAACTACTCGCTCTCCTCCCCTATCTAATTCCTCTGTATTGATTCTTTCTCTTGAACCTCATTAGTATAAAATAATTGCTCTTTTTAAGTGTTCCTAAATGGTTTTACTTTTTAATTTCACATCCTACTCAGGATTCCCCAATCTTACTTAGGAGCTATCTAATTATTAATCAAAATCTCAGACATATATTTACATTACACATTTACACACAGACACACAGATACAAAGGCACACCGAAACACACACACACACACACACACCCACATCCACACTGCCCCATATATATACATATATATATATATATATATATATATATATATATATATATGTATATATATATGTAAACAATATGTCCTTTTGAATCCCTTATAATTTGTCTTTGGTATGTAACTTATATTTCTCTTGCTTGTAAGACAAATCTTCGATTAAGCTGATTGATGAGTTTTTGTTTTAACAAAGTCTTGAAAGTCTGAGAGTTTATCAAATGTCCATTTTTTCATTCAGGATAATACTGAACCTTGCAAGGTATGATATTTTTAGCCAGAGCCCCATTTCCTTTCCTCCTCAATATATTATGTTCCAAGACCTGAGGCCCTTTAATGTCTCTGCTGTTAGGTTTTGTGTGAGTCTAATCATGGCACCATATTTAAATTATTTAAATCTTTATGCTTTTAATATTTTATCCTTGAGTTGGGGGTTTCAGAATTTGACTATGATATTCCTATGAGTTTTCCACATAGGATATCTTTCAAGTGGTGATCAATGGATTTTTTTCTATTTCTACTTTCCCTCTTTTTCTAATGCATTAATACAATTTTCTTTAATTATTTCTTGAATTTCTTGAATTGTTTTTATCAAGATTCCTTTTTTATAATCAAAACTTTAAGTTAATCCAACTAGTTTTATTTTTTCTCCTCTAAACCTGTTCTCCAAAACTGTTTTTTCTTATGTTTCACTTTTTTTTCCTAATTTTTCATTATTCATATTTTGGTTAATTATGTCTTGTTTTCTTATAATTTCTCTGGCTTCACTTTACCCAATTCTAGGTGTTATTTTTGTCTTCTTCTTCTTCTTGTTTTATTTATTTATTTTTAGATTTTGACATTCATTTCAACAAAACTTTAAGTTTAAGTTTCAATTTTTCTCTCCATCTCTCCCCTTCCCCCCACTTCATAACACCTTGCATTCTGATTACTGCTTCCCTCAATGTGCCCTCCCTTCTATCACACCCCACACTTCCCTTATTCCCATCTTCTCTCTTTTCTTGTAAGGCAAGATAAACTTCTACACCCCATTACCTGTAATTCTTATTTCCCAGTTATATGCAATAAAAATTCTCAACAATCATTTCTAATACTTTGAATTCCAACTTCTCTCCCTCCCTCCCTCCCTTCTCACCCATCCCCACTGAGAAGACAAGTAATTCAATACAGGCTATATTTGTGTCGTTTTGCAAAAGACTTCCATAAGAGTAATGTTGTATAAGAGTAACTATATTGCCCTCCTTCCTACACTACTTCCCCCCTTTTTATTCTATTCTCTCATTTGACCTTGTTGCTTCCCAAAAGGGTTTAATTCTAGTTACTCCCTTCTCCCATTTGCCTTCCCTTATATCATCTCCCTCACCCCACTAGTCCCCTTCTCCCATACTTTCCTGTAGTGTAAGATAGATTTTCATACCAAATTTAGTGAGCATGTTATTCCTTTCTTAAGCCATTTGTGAAGAGAGTAAACTTCACTTTTCCTCTCTCAACTCCTCCCTTTTCTTCTCTTTTGAAAAAGATTTTTCTTATCTCTTTTATGAGTGATATTCTATCCCATTCCATTTATCCCTTTCTCCTCCCAATATTTTCTTCTCTTACCCTTTATTTAATTTTTTTGTGGATAGCATATCTCTGATTCAAATTAACTTGTACTCTCTGTCTATATATGTATGTGTGAGTGTGTGTGTGTGTCTGTGTGTTTGTGCAAGCATAATCCCTCCACCTATTCAAACACTGAGAAAAGTCTCAAGAGGTACAAATATTATATTTCCATATAAGAATGTAAACAGTTCAGCTTTAGAAAGTCCTTTATGATTTCTCTTTCCTATTTACCTTTTCAAGCTTCTCTTGATTCTTGTGTTTGAAAGTCAAATTCTCTATACAGTTTTGGTGTTTTTATCATGAATGCTTGAAAGTCCTCTGTATCATTGAATGACCATTTTTTCCCTTGAAGTATTATACTCAGTTTTGCTGGGCAAGTGATTCTTGGTTTTAATCCCAGTTCCTTTGACTTCTGGAATTTCCTATTCCAAGAACTTTGCTCTGTTAATTTAGAAGCTGCCTGATCCAGTGTTATTCTGAATATATATTTCCACAATACTCAAATCTTTTCTTTCTAGTTGCTTGCAATATTTTCTCCTTGACCTGGGAACTCTGAAATTTGGCCACAATATTCCTAAGAGTTTCTCTTTTCAAGTATCTTTTAGGAGGTGATCAGTGGATTCTTTCAATATTTATCTTGCTCAGGGCAGTTTTCCTTGATAATTTCATGAAAGATGATGTCTAGCCTCTCTTTTTTGATCATGGCTTTCAATTAGTCCCATAATTTTTAAATTGTCTTTCCTGCATCAATTTTCCAGGTTCGTGGTTTTTTTTCCAATGATATGTTTCACATTATCTTCTATATTTTCAATCTTTTGGTTTTGTTTTTTAACTTCTTGGTTTATTTTATAGTCATTAGCTTCCCTGAACTCTGCTCTCATTTTTAAACAAATATTTTCTTCAGTCAGCTTTTGAACCTTCTTTTCCATTTTGTGAATTCTGTTTCTTTAAAGCCTTCTTCTCCTCATTGGCTTTTTGGACCTCTTTTTCCAATTGAGTTGGCCTATTTTTAAAACTGCTGTTTTCCTCAATATTTTTTTGGTTCTCCTTTAGCAAGATGCTGACTTGCTCTTCAAGCTCTTTTATGACCTGAGCCCATTTCATATTCATTTTGGAGGTACTAGAGTCAGAAGTCTTGACTTCCTCTGACAACATGCATTATTCTTCGTCATCCAAAATGATGGAAGGAGATACCTGTTCACCAACAAAGTAATCTTCTGTGGTCTTATTTTTTCCCCTTTTTTCAGCATTTTCCCATCCAGTTACTTGACTTTTGAATTCTTTGTCAAGAGGAGGATCCTAGTGTTCCTCCTCACCTCAGGACTGTGCTCAGAGCTGAGATTCAAATCAGCTGCTCAATTCCCCCTGGGCTTTGGGTGGGGATGGGGCTGCCACTGAGGACTGAGGTTCAGATGCCCTGCTCAATTCCTCCAGAGACTTTAAGCTGACCTGCTGGGACAATAGAACCACTGCTTGCTGCCTCCTCTGCCACTGCCTAGGTCCAGTTCTGGGGGGACCCCAACTCCCTTTTCACCTAGCTTGGAAAGCCCTCCTACACTGACCTTTGAAGCTTACTTTGTCACTTTTGAGTTGAGAGATCTGTTACCCTCCCTGCTGGGGACTCTGCCCCAGAGGTCTATTCAGGTCTTGTTTCTCCCTGTGCTGCATGGCCAGGTCTGGGCTCTGCTCTGCTCAACACCCCATGGGATAGACCTTTCCTGTTGGCCTTCCAGGTTACTTTTGGCTGAAAATGTCTTTCACTCTATCATTCTGTGGCTTCTGCTGCTGTAGAATTTGTTGAGAGACATTTTTTATATGTATGTTGTGGGCTATTGGGGAAGCTCTAGAATATATGTTTTTCTACTCCACCATCTTGACTCTACCAACCCCCACTCCCGGTTATTTTCATCTTTATATTTTTCGTCTTTAAGATTCTGAATTGCCATACCAATCAAACTATGAGAAAATTATTTTCTAGATTTGGAAAAAAATAATATCAAAATTCATCTGGAAGAACAAAAGGTCCAGAATATCAAAAGAACTAATGAAAAGAAATGCTCGAAAAAGTGACATAGGTCTACCAGATCTCAAATTGTATTATAAAGCAACAAGTATCAAAACCACTTGGTAGTGGCTAAGAAACAGAAGGGTAGACCAGTGGAATATGCTAAGTACTCAAGATGCAGTAGTCAATGAATATAGCAATCTACGTTTGATAAACCCAAGAATCCCAGCTTCTGGAATAAGAACTCACTGTTCGACAAAAATTGCTGTAAAAACTGGATAACAGTGTGGCATAGACCAATGTCTATGTACACAAGCATAAATTCCAAATGAGTACATGATCTAGGTATAAAAATTTATACTATGGACAAATTGGTGGAGCAAGGAATAGGATATTTATCAAATTTATGGAGAAGGGAAGAATTTTTGACTAAAGAAGAGATAGAAAGCATTATGAAGTGCAAAATGAATAATTTTGATTAAATGAAACTGAAAGGATTTTGCACAACCAAACCCAATGTAATGAAGATTAGGAGGGAAGCAGAAAATTGGGAAAGAATTTTTTCAACTAGTGTCTCTGATAAAGGCCTCATCTCTAAAATATATAGGGGACTGATTCAATTGTATGAGAATACAAGTCATTCCCCATTTGATAAATGGTCAAAGGATATGAATAGGTAGTTTTCAGAGGAAGAAATTAAAGCTATCTATGGTCATATGAAATATACTCTAAATCACTATTGATTAGAGAGATGCAAATGAAAACAACTCTGAGATACCACATCATGCCTATCAGATTAGCTAACATGACAAAACAGGAATATGATAAATGTGGGAGAAGATGTGGGAGAGTGAGAACACTAATTCATTGTTGGTGGAGCTGTGAGCTGATCCAACTATTCTGGAGAGCAATTAGAAACTATTCCCAAAGGGCTACAAAAATGTGCCTACCCTTTGACCCAGTATTACCACTTCTAGGACTATATCCCCAAGTGATCATAAAAATAAAAAGGGTCCCACATGTATGAAAATATTTATAGCAGCACCCTTTGTGGTGGCCAAAAACTGGAAATCAAGGGGATGCCCACTCATTGTGGAATGGCTGAATAAATGGTGGTATATGAATGTAATGGAATACTATTGTGCCATAAGAAATGATGAACAGGATGACTTCAGAGAAACCTGGAAAGACTCATAGGATCTGATGCTGAATAAGAGATGCAGAACCAGGAGAACTTTGTATGCAGCAACAACACCAGTGTGTGAGAATTTTTTCTAGTAGACTTAGAACTTCACTGCAATGCAAGGACTTAAAATATTCCCAATGATTTTTTTTTTGCTTCACAAGGAAGACAAACTCTCTGGGAGAGTGAGTCATTTTCAAGTTCCCTGGATCAGGTCTGAATCTTCCTGCTCCTCATGGAGAGTTGTCTTGTCTTTCTCATTTCATTTATTTATTTATTTACATTTATTTAACTTTTTACATTCATTTTCACAAAATTTTGGGTTCCACATTTTCTCCACATTTTCTCCCCATTTGTCCCCTCTCCCACCCCAATACACTGAGCATTCTAATTTCCCCCATCACCAATCTGCCCTCTCTTCCCTTGTCCCTATCTTCCCTTTTGCCCTGTAGGGCCAGATAACTTTTTATTCCTCATTACCTGTATTTCTTATTTCCTAGTAGCAAGAACAGTACTCGACAGTTGTTCCTAAAGCTTTGAGTTCCAACTTCTCCCAATCCTTCCCTCCCCAACTATTTCCTTTGGGAAGGCAGGCAATTCAATACAGGCCATATCTGTGTAGTTTCGCAAATGACTTCCATAATAGACATGTTGTGTAAGACTTACTATTTCTCTCCATCCTATCCTGCCCTCCATTGCTTCTATTCTCTCTTTTGATCCTGTTCCTCCCCAAGAGTGTTAATTTCAAATTGCTCCCTACTCCCATTACCTTTTCTTCCATCATCCCCCCCACTCTGCTTATCCCCTTCTCCCCCTCCTTCCTGTATTGTAAGATAGGTTTTATTACGAAAATGAGTGTGCATTTTATTCCTTCCTTTATTCGAATGTGATGAGAGTAAACTTCTTGTTTTTCTCTCAGCTCCCCTCTTTTCTCTCCAGTAAAAAGTCTCCTGCCTGCATCTTTTAGGAGGGATAATTTGCCCCATTCCACTTCACCCTCTCTCCTCCCAATACATTTCTCTGTCACTGCTTAACTTCATTTTTTAAGATATGATCCCATCATATTCAATTCACTCTGTGCTCTCTTTCTCTCTGTGTGTTTGCACGTGTGTGTATATGTTGTGTGTAATCCCATCAACTACCCAGATACTGAAAAGTTTCAAGAGTTACAGATATTGTTTTTCCATGTAGGAATGTAAACAGTTCAACTTTGGTAAGTCCCTTATGACTTCTCTTTGCTGTTTACCTTTTCATGTTTCTTTTCATTCTTGTGTTTAAAAGTCATTTTTCTTTTCAGCTCTGGTCTTTTCATCAAGAATGCTTGAAAGTCCTCAATTTTATTGAAAGACCATATTTTCCCCTGAAGTATTAGACTCAGTTTTGCTGGGTAGGTGATTCTTCGTTTTAATCCCAGTTCTTTTGACTTCTGGAATATCCTATTCCACACCTTTTTATCCCTTAATGTAGAAGCTGCTAGATCTTGTGTTATCCTGATTGTATTTATACAGTACTTGAATTGTTTCTTGCTTGCAATATTTTCTCATTGACTTGGGAATTCTGGAATTTGGCCACAATGTTCCTAGGAGTTTCTCTTTCTGGATCTCTTTCTGCTGGTGATTGGTGGATTCCTTAAATACTTATTTTGTCCTCTGGTTCTAGAATATCAAGGCAGTTTTCCTCGACAATTTCATGAAAGATGATGTCTAAGCTCTTTTTTTTGATCATGGCTTTCAGGTAGTCCCATAATTTTTAAATTGTCTCTCCTGGATCTATTTTCCAGATCAGTTGTTTTTCCAATGAGATATTTCACATTTTGTTCCATTTTTTTTTCATTTTTTTGGTTTTGTTTTGTGATTTCTTGGCTTCTCACAAAGTCATTAGCCTCCTTCTGTTCCATTCTAATTTTGAGAGAACTATTTTATTCAGTGAGCATTTGAACCTCCTTTTCCATTTGGCTAATTCTGCTTTTTAAAATATTCTTCTCCTCATTGACTTTTTTTCAACCTCTTTTGCCAATTGAGTTAACCGATTTTTGAAGGTGTTATTTTCTTCAGTATTTTTTGGGGTCTCCTTTAGCAAGGTGTTGACCCGTTTTTCATGGTTTTCTTGCATCTCTCTCATTTTTCTTCCCAGTTTTTCCTCCACCTGTCTTATTGTTTTTCAAAATCCTTTTTGAGCTCTTCCATGGCCTGAGTCCATTGTATATTTATTTTGGATGTTTGGGATACAGAAACCTTGACTTCTATATCTTTCCCTGATGGTAAGCATTGTTCTTCCTCATAGGAAAGGAAAGGAGGAAATATCTGTTCACCAAGAAAGTAACCTATTATGGTCTTATTTTTTTTCCATTTTCTGTGCATTTTCCCAGTCAGTTACTTGACTTCTGAGATTCCTTTCCACACCCACCTCATCCCCAGATCCACCCGGCTAATACTTGGGGTCTGAGATTAAAATGCTGCTTCCTAGCCTCAGGGCTTTCAGTGGGGGCAGGATTGCTATTCTGTATGAGATTAAGTTCAGCTGCTCAGGTGGGGGCAGGGCAGCTTCACAGGGCTCAGTTCCCTCAGGGGTTTTCTGTGGAGACCTTCAGCAATGGATCTGAGCCCCTGCTTGCTTTGGGAGCCCCTGTCTGCTGCTGCCTCTGTTGCTGCCTCCTGAGGGGGCCTGAGTTATGGAGACACCCTTCTCCCCTCTTGGTGAGCCAAACACTCTCTCTCACTAACCTTTGGCATCTGTGGGTGGATGGACCTGCATGGGTCACTGGAGATTCTGTCCCTGAAGCCTGCTCCGATCTGGTCCTCTCAGTGCCACGTGGCCAAGACAGGGCTGGGCTTTTCTCTGGATCTGGTGCACGACAGACCTTTGGTGTTGGTTTTTCAGGGCTCTCTGGAACAGAAATCTCCTCCACTCCGTTCTTGTGCAGCTTCCACTCCTCCAGAATTTGTTGGGACTTCTTCTTTACAGATATTTTATGGGCTGTGGTTTTCGGAGCTAGCATATGTGAATCTTTCTACTCTGCCATATTGGCTCCTCCCCTCTGTCTATTGCAATGATTTTTTAAGGCAAAATGTCTTCCACATCCACAGAAAGAACTATGGGATTCAATCACAGAATGTACCAAATATTTCTCTTTTGTATTATGTTTTGGTTTGTTATATAGTTTCTCCCAGTCATTTTAATTCTTCTACGCAGCATGACTAGGGATATATATGTGTCTAACCTATATAAAATTGTATGTCATCTTGGGCGGGAGGAGAGAGGGAGGGGCGAAGGAGGGGGAGGGATGGAAAAAAATCTAAGTTATATTGTAATGATTGTGGAACACTGAAAATTAGAAAAAAATAAAAAATGGTTCTGAATTACATTTTCTAATTGACTTTCCTTTCATAACCTTCTTGTTTTTCTTGGATTACTCTTTTTTCTTTAGTTTTTTCCTCCATCTCTGTCATTGGGTTTTTAAACTGTTTCTGGAGGTCTTCTAAGAATTCCTTTTGTGCAGGTGACCATTTGATTCTAATCTTTGGGGGGTTCTCTACTTCAAAATTCTCCTTTGAACATTAACGGTGGTCATCTCTATTCCTATAATATCTTTCTATGGTTGGTTTCTTTCTCCTTTGCATGTCAATTCTTTTTTGTGGTAGTAGCTTAGTTTTTGTATTCACCTCTAGTCCTGGGATATGGGAAATGCTGCTTTTTGCCTCAGATCTTCAGTTCACCCTCCAGTCAAATCTCCAACCTCCTGGCAGTGCCCAGAGCCTGGGGCTTTCTGCTCCACTGCTTCTGCATTCACCAAGCATGGGCTGAATCCTTCTCACCCCCAATCTCTTTGCAGCACATCTGGGACCGGTATTCCTTATCAGCAGAGGTTTTTTCAATCTTTCCAAGCAAAAATGCCCAACTCTCCTCACTATCCCAGGAGTGAAAGTTCCTTTGCCTGGGACCAAGGCAGCCTCTCAAACCAACTAACCCTAAGGCTTGCTGCTTGTTTAAGCCACATGCTGCTTGCTTTTAAAGTGGATTAACTTTCCTATAACTTATTTTGTACTAACTTTGAATAAGAATTAACTTATTATTTCTTTCTATATTTTATTATTTACATACAAAAACATATATTATATATATATATATATATATATATATATATATATATATATATATACACACACAATGCTGATTACTTTTGAAATATTTTGTATCCTGATTCTTTACTGAATATAATCTTTGAAGCAGTTTTTTTGTAGATTCCTCCATGTTTTTAACTATAATGGTTGAAAATATGGTTATTTTTGAGTTCTGTCAAATTTAAGCTTTTTTTCTTTCTCTTATTTTATTACTATTATTATTATAACTGGAATTATTTTAAATAATAGTGGGAAATAGGGCATCCCTGCTTTATTCCTTTATTTTTATTCACAAAGATTTGATGGTTTTCCCAATGAAATAATGCTGTCTTCTGGCTTTAGACATACATTTTTATAGTATTAACATTATAACTTCTTTTCTTTTCGAGATGTTTTAGTCTTTTTCTGGATTTTTAGAATAAAAGAGTGTGAAATCTCTTTTCATACTGCATCTGCTGATATGCTTATTTTTGTTAGTTTAAAGATGAATATATATTTGTGTGTGTGTGTATATATATATATATATATATATATATATATATATATATATATACACCCACATATATGTATATATACAGAGAGGAAGAGACAGAGAGGGATGGAGACAGAGGGGGAGAGAGAGAGAGAGCATGAGAGTGGATGTGATTCAGTGGAAAGAGCATTTGCCCCAGGGTGATATGACCTGGACTGAAATCCTACCTTTGAAATTTGTGATTAAACAAGTCATTTTATATCTCTGTGCCTTAGTATCCTTTCCTATACAATGTTGGCATGGACTTGATGATTGCTTAGGTCCCTTTAGATTTATGATCCTATGATTTCAGGAGCCTATGAACCATCCTGAGATCCTTGGTCTTAGCTACCAACTTTGTAACAATGATTATACATACCAATAGACAAAAATATATTTTAATTTTTGTTTAATTTTTTAAATCAATATTCATTAACTCTACTGTGATGTAGTTGTCATTCTTTCATTTATCACTTTCTAGTTTTGGTTCACATTTGTTTCATAGAGTTAAGTCTTACCTTCCTAATGTAGTTTTACCTACTGTCCCTCTTGGTCTTCCATTTTCTCACCCCCTGTCTGTGTGTGTGTGTGTGTGTGTGTGTGTGTGTGTGTGTGTGTATATATATAATACACATATTCATATGAATATACATACATAGATATGCACACACACATTTATACATAGATATGCATACATGCACATACATACATGCACACACACATTTATATCTTATGTCTACCTAGTTATTTACATGCTATCTCACTCATTCTACCATATGTTCTTTAATGCAAAGTTTTTCATCTTTCACTGTATTTCAAGTGTGAAACAAGGTCCCTGATACATAACAAGCATTTGATAAATGCTTTTCAACTGCCATTTTTCATTTTAAACCCATTAAAGAGAAATGGATATACTTATCTGGATAATTTTACCTGGTTTCCCATCATCTATCTTTATCTCCACATCCTGTACAGCAAATGTGGCATAACCTTCAATTATCTTACTGGTGATATTTTAACTTATGCTTATCATGAACACCACAAGCTAAGATTTTTGTGTTCATAGAAGTATAGCATTCATTCCAGTTACATAGTGAAATAAACTTCACCAATTCTATTGTTTTATTTTTCATTTTTCTCTTTGCCTTTTTAGAAGAATTAATGAGTCATCATTCAACTTAGCTGCAAAGTTTTATAATTTTAACTTGATAGGAAAGTCACTGTTGAAGTGCTCAGTTTCTCAATAGTATGTAAACTAGTTAGGGATTAGACATAGATCTCATATTCAGAGTATCATATTTAGTGATGATCTAAATACCATGTGACAATAATGTTACCCTTTATTGTCACTGAGAAAGGAGAAGGAGATTTTATAGGAATGAGAGGCATATCTATACAAATCTCTCTCTTCTTCCTTGTCCTCCTCCTCTTTCTGTTTGTGTATGTGTATATATCCTTTGATTTATTTCATGAGTTGTCATGGGAAAAAAAAGTCTCCCAAACCATATAAAGGCAAATAATCGTATTGTATTTAGTTTAGTTCCTAGTCAAACAAAAGACTCAGTTTGTCAGTAGGAGACTAAATCTTGTCAACACTAAAGAACCTTCCAGAGGTCATTTTCTGGTGGCAAAGCCTTCTTTAGCTCAGATTCCCATCCTTGCAATAAGGAAAGATTTCTTGGAGTAGTATTTAGTCAAGTCTTCTATTCTGATACAATCTAAGAGTAATTTATTTAGCAACAGCTTTAACAAAAACACTGTATTGGGCTCTAGTTATATGATGAATGGAAAACATTCTCTGCCCACAAAAGTTTACATTTTAATAGATGGTGAAATAAGATACAAATATCAATGGATAACTATAAGGATGATGACTTAAGAAAGGATAAAACAACTAATTACTAGGGAAATCTTCAAATATGTGTAATATATGAAACATGAACTGAAACTTAAAGGAAGCTAAAGGCACTAAGAGGGAGTGATGATGAGGAAATACATGCCAGGTATGGGGCATAACTTTTACCAAATCACTGAGTTGAAGCATGGCAAACTATGTTTGGAGAATAGGAATTAGTATAATTTGGCTGGGATGTAGCACACATGGAAGAAGAGAAATGTGAAATGTATGGAAAGTAGTCAGGAAAAATATGAAAAGCTTTATTTTCTAAGATGAGGAGTTTGTATTCTATTTTGGAAGCTATTCAAGGTTTTTGAACAAAGGAATTAGACATATTTTAAGAATATTGTTTTGGTAACTGAAGAGAAGATGGAATAGAGAGAATAACTAGAGGTTTCCATTAGAACTTTGTCCTAACAATTCAGGTTAGTGAAGCCAAGTGTTTGACCAAGGGTCTTTCTATACACCTAATGGAAAGGCAACAGACACAAGATATAGTGGTCTCGATATAGCAGAGTGAGAAGAGCCCCAGGTTGACTGAAGCAGAAGCAACAATGCAAATTTTCAAACATATCAGCACAGCATGAGAGTCCTGTAACTGATTGAGAGAGGAACACAGGGTCTGTGGCAGCAGTTGCAATAACTTCTAGGGAGATCAGCTTACAGATTAAATGTTTGAAAGTCTCCTACTTCAACTTTTGGTTGCCAAGATGGTGGAGGAAATGCTAAGTTCTCTAACCTTCCCCTTGTTGACTTTGAAAAACCCCTAGAATGTTTCCCCGGAAAAAATCTTGGAATAGTGGAATCAATAAAGGGGATCATCAGTCTCTAAGTTCAGAAGGTTAAGAAGATCAATGAGAAGAGTTCCTCTTGATGTGTATGATGGGGACCAGGGCATGACCAGGGGTGGCTCAGAGAACCCAGTGGACCAGTTGGAGATCCTGAGCCCCAGTGCAGATGGGTGCTCACCAGCCACTGAATCAGCCTGTGTTCTAGCTCTGTTCTAGGGAAGGAGAACTCCTATGGCCAAACTGTCCCTACCCCATACCTGAAGCTGTGAGCTTCAGTGTAATTGCAGGGAAACTCAGAAAGACTTCATCTGGCTTTAGCCTTGGCATATACCAGACAGTTCAGCACACAAGTAAGCTGAAGCATTATATAACTTCTAGATGAAAGAATAAGAGGCCACAACATACAAAGTCAGTAATCAGGCCTCAAGATCTCAGCACAAGAAACTTGGGACAGAGGCCCCTGAGTTTCAGAAGCAGAGATCCACTTTAAAAGCCAGGAAAGAGGCAATCACCATGAGCAAGAAGCTAATCAGGAAAGCAAAGACCACAAGAATCTTACTATGGGGAGAGAGAAGACAAAAACATGAATTCAGAAGAGGGAAGAATTGACAATATACCCACATCTGGACCCTCAAAAGGGCATATGAATTGATCTCAAGCCAAAAAGCATTCTTGGGAGAGCTCAAGAAGGATTTTAAAAGCCAAGTTAGAGAGACAGAAGAAAAAAATGGCCAATGATTTTAAAAATATAATTGATAAAATGAAAAAAATGAATTAACTGAAGAGAACAGCTTCTTAAAAAGGAAAATTGGTTAAATGAATAAGGAAGCACAAAATATAACTGGGAAAATTGGACAAATAGCAAAAGAAGTACAAAAAATTACTGAGGAAAACAACTTGTTAAGGATTAAAATTGGGCAAATAGAAGCTGATGACTCTATGAGACATCAAGAATCAGTAAAAAAAAAAATCTCAAGAAAGAAAAAATAGAAGAAAATTTAAAATATTGCATTGGAAAAACAACTCACCTGGAAAATAAAACTATGAAAGAAAATCTAAGAATTATTGGTCTACTGGAAGGCCATGATAAAAGAAAAGAGCCTGGATAAATCTTCCAAAAAAAATCATCAAGAAAAATGACACTGAGGTCTTAGATTCAGAGGGCAAAGGAATAATTGAAAGAATCCATTTATCGCCTCCTAAAAGAGACCCCAAATTGCAAACACCAAGGAATATTGTTGCCAGATTCCAGATCAAGTTAAGTTGAGAATACTGCAAGCAGCCAAAAAGAAACAATTCAAATATCAAGGAACTACAGTCAGGATCAAATAGCACACATTGCCGCCTCTACATTAAAAGATTGGAGGAATTGGAATATCATATTTCCTAAGGCAAAAGAGCTGGAACTACAACCACGGATCAGTTACCCAGAAAAATTGAGCATAATCTTTCAGGCAAAGAGATAGACATTCAGTGAAATAAGGGATCCCCAGATCTTCTTGATGAAAAGGCCAGAGCTCACTAGGAAATCTGATTTTAAAATACAAGAATCAAGAGAGGCATAAAAAGGTAAACAGGGGAAAATGTTATTTAATATGAGCAGACTGTTTACATCCCTATATGGGAGGATGATACTTGTTAATCTTGAGAATTGTATATTTATTATTACATTTAAAAACAATATGCATAGAAAAAGGGAATGGGTCTAAAGTAATGGATGTGAAGATGCAAAATATAATTAAAGGGTGTGAAGGGATGGTAATGGGAGAAGAGGAAAGTAGGAGGCAGAAAAGGGTAAATTACATCACAGGAAGAGGCACAAAAACATGTTATAGTAGAGGGAAAGAGGGAAGGAAGATGAACATTGTTTGAGCTTTACTCTCATCTGATTTAGCTCAAGGAGGGAACAACACACTCAGTTAAGAATAGATGTCTAAGTTGCCTTACAGGCAGTAGGAGAGGAAAGGGGAAAGAAAAAGGAAGGGGGTGTTAAAAGGGAAGGAAGAAGTGGTAAAAGAAAAAGAAGAAGGATGGCTGATAGAATGGAAGGAGGACTAAGGAAGGTAGTGGTCCAAAGAGAATGGCAATAATGAGACAACTTACTAAAACTAATTGGATTCAGCAAAAGCAGTTCTTAGGGGAAGTTTTGTATCCCTGAATGCTTACATGAATAAAATAGAGAAAGTAAAGATCAATGAATTGGTCATGTAACTAAAAAAGGTAGAAAAAGAACTAACTGAAAATCTCATGTTAAATATCAAATTAGAACCAAATGAGAAATTAATGAAATTGAAATTAAGAAAACTAAAAGTTGGTTTTATGAAAAAAACATAAAATTGATAAAACTGTGGTCAATTTGATTAAAAAAAAAAGACAAACACCAAATTACCAATATCAAAAATGGAAAGGGTGACCTCACCTCCAATGAAGAGGGAATTAAAACAATAATTAGAAATTTCTTTGCCCAACTATATGCCTGAGAATTTCACAATGTAAATGAAATGAATGACTATGTAAAAAAATATAAATTGCCCAGATTAACAGGAGAGGAAATAAAATATTTACATAGTTCCATTTTAGAAAAAGAAATTGAACAAGTTTTCTATGTATTCCCTAGGAAAAAAACTACAGGGCCATATGAATTTACAAGTGAATTCTATCAAACATTTAAAGATCACTTAATTCCAATACTATATAGACTATTTGGGAAAATTGACAAAGAAGTAGCCTTACCAAGCTCTTATTATGATACAAATATGGTACTGATACTTAAACTAAGAAGAACCAAAATAGAGAAAGAAAATTGCAGACCAACTTCCCTAATGAATATAGATGGAAAAATTTTAGATACGATATTAGCAAGATGATTAAAGCAACTGATTGTGAGAATAATACATTATGATCAGGTTGGATTTATACCAGGAATAAAGGGCTGGTTCAATATTAGGAAAACTATGAGTCTTATTGATCATATCAACAACAAAACTAGTAGAAATTATGTGATCATTTCAATAGGTACAGAAAAAGATTTTGACAAAATACAACACCCATTTCTATTGGGAACACTGGAAAGATAAGAATAAATGGAGCCTTCCTTAAAATAGTAGGTAGTATCTACCTAAAACTATCAGTAAGCATTATATGTAATGGGGATAAGCTAGATGAATTTCCAATAAGATCAAGGATGAAATAAGTATGTCCATTATCACCACTGTTATTCAATATGGTTCTAGAAATTTTAGCTTTAACAATATCAGAAGAAAATGAAATTGAAGGAATTAGAATAGGCAAAGAAGAATTGCAGATGACATGATGATAGACTTACAGTATCCTAGAGAATCAAATAAAACTACTTGAAATAATAAAAAACTTTGGCAAAGTTTCAGGTTACAAAATAAACTCACATAAATCATTTGCATTTCTATATACTACTAACAAAGCCCAAAAGCAAGAGACAGAAAGATAAATCCCTATTTAAAGTTTCAGTAGACACTATAAAATATTTGAGAGTTTACCTGCTAAAATAAATCCAGGGACTATATCAACACAGTTACAGAACACTTTTTCCACAAACAAAGTCAGATCTAAGTTACTGGAAAAAAAATCAATTATTCATTGATAGGCCAAACTGATATAGTAAAAATTACAATTCCACTTAAATTAATTTTCTTATTCAGGGCTATACCAATCAAATTAAAAGCAAATTATTTACTAGATATAGAAAAAATAATATCAAAATTCAGCTAGAAGAACAAAGATCCATGGAATTAATGAAAAGAAATGCTAGGGAAGGTGGCCTAGCTATACCAGTTAAGTTGTATCATAAAGCAGCTGTCATTAAAACCACTTGGTAGTGGCTAAGAAATAGAGGGGTTGATCAGTGGAGTATATTATGTACACAAGACACAGTAGTCAGTGATTATAGCAGTCTAGTGATGGATAAATCCAAGGACTGCAGTTTCTGGGACAAGAACTCACTATTTGACTAAAACTGATGGGAAAATGATAACAGTGTGGTAGAAACTGGGAATAGACCAATACCTGATACTTTACACAAGAATAAAGTCCAAATGGATACACAATCTAGGTATAAAGGCTGATAATATAAACAAATTAGAGGAGTAAAGAAGCTTATCAGATTTATGTAGGATGAAGACATTTATGATCAAACAAGAGAAAGAAAACATTATAAAATGCAAAATAGGTAATTTTGATTACATTAAATTGAAAAGTTTTTTTGCAAAAGCCAATGCACCCAAGATTGGGAGGGAAGCCGAAAAGTGGGAAAGAGGTTTTACAATTAGTTTCTCTAATAAAAGCTTCATTGTAAAATATATTAAGAACTTAGTCAAATTTACAGGAATAGAAGGCATTCCCCTATTGATAAATGGTCAAAGGATATGAATAGCCAGTTTTCAGAGGAAGAAATTAAAGCTATATTTAGTGGTATGAAAAAATTCTCTGAATCACTATTGATAGGGAGATGTAAATCAAAACTACTCCGATCTTCCACATCATACCTATAAAATTGGCTAACATGACAAAACAGGAAGATGATAAATGTTAAAGAAGATGCGGGAGATGTGGTGGAACTGTGAGCTGATCCAAGCATTCTGGAGAGCAATTTGGAAGAATACCCAAAGGCTATAAAAGTGTACATACCTTTTGACCCAGTAATATCACTTCTAAGGTTGTATCCCAAAGAGAACATAAAAATGGGAAAAGGACCCACACATGCAAAAGTATTTAGAGCAACTATCTTTGTGGTGACCAAGAACTGCAACTCAAGGGAATGCACATGCCCTCCAATCCCTTAATGTAGAAGTTGCTAGATCTCATGTTATCCTGATTTTATTTTCACAATATTCAAATTCATCCTTTCTGACTGCTTGCAATATTCTCTCCTCGACCTGGGAGCTCTAGAATTTGGCTACAATATTCCTAGGAGTTTTCCTTTTGGGATGTCTTTCAGGAGGTAAGTGGTGTATTCATTCAATATCTATTTTGGCCTCTGGTTCTACTATATAAGGGCAGTTTTCCTTGATAATTTCTTGAAAGATGTCTAGGTTCTTTTGTTGATCATGGATTTCAGGTGGTCCAATAAATGAAAAATTGGCTCTCCTGAATCTATTTTCCAGGTTAGTTGTTTTTCCAATGAGAGATTTCACAGTGTCTGCTATTTTTTCATTCCTTTGTTTTTGTTTTATAATTTATGATTTTTCATAGTCAGTTTCCATCTGCTCCATTCTAATCTTAAAGGAATTATTTTCTTCAGTGAACTTTTGGACCTTCTTTTCCATCTGGCATATTCTGCTTTTTATGGCATTTTTCTCCTCATTGGGTTTTTGGATCTCTTTTGCATTTGTATTAGTCTATTTTTTACAGTGTTATTTTCTTCAGAATTTTTTGGGTCCCCTTTAGCAAGCAATTGACTCATTTTTTATGATTTTCTTTCATTTCTGTTCCCAATTTTTGCTTTACTTCTCTTACTTGATATTCAAAATTCTTTTTGAGCCCTCCCATGGTCTGAGATCAATTCATAATGTTTTTGGAGTGTTTTGATGCTTTAACTTTGTTACGTTCTTCTGTTTGTATGTTTTGATCTTCCTAGTCACCAAAGTAAGGTTCTATAGTCTGATTTTTTTCCCGATTTTTGCTCATTTCCCCCACCAATTACTTGACTTTTGCGCTCTTTGTTATAGTACTTCTTTGCTTCCAGTGAGGGTGAGGAGTGCACTTTCAGCTGCTTGATGCCCCCGCAATCTGTTTGTCTAGAGTTCCAGAAACAGCTGCTGCCATTGGTGTTTTTGTTGTGACTGCCACAGGTTCCTCTGCCCCCTCCATTCTTCTAGGGCTGGGGTCAGATCACTCTAGTATCTCACACAGGTCTGACAGGTTTTTTCCACTGACCTTCCAATTTCTCCTGGGCATTTTGGGGTTGTGAAGTCTAGAAACTGCCACCAGTGTCAGAGATTTATTCCCCTTTGCCCCTAGGCCTACTTTGGTCTCCTCTGTGCTACTGCAGTGGACTATGCTCTGCTCCCTGTGTGACACAATAGATGCTTAGAGTCAACCTTCCAGGCTGTCTTGGGCTGAAGATTTGTTTCACTCTGTCATTCTGTGGTTTCTGCAGCTCCAGAATTTGTTTAGAGTCATTTTTATAGGTATTTGGCTGGACTTGGAGGGAGAGCTGTAGCAAGTCCATGCTTTTGCTCCATCATCTTTGCTTCATTCTGATCTCTTTCTTTAAAGCCAGATTGCCACAGTATGCCTTGTATCCTCCCCCAGGAGGTGCTCTCTTTTTTCTCAAGTTTTTTTAGATTAATTATCTAGATATCCACTTTGACCTACCTAATCAGTATTATGCCTTACTCTGTTCCCTCCCACTCCTGTCCCCCTCTTTCTCCTTGCAGTGGGAGAAACTACATACTATCATATTATATTATATAATAACATATACGGTATGTCTCTATATTATCCATGCTTATGTAAATATATGCAACATACAATAATACATACTATATAAAGCAGTCATATACTTAATATCATGTACTAAATTATCTATATTTTATACCTATATACATCATATATGTGTATATATACATATATGCACATACATTTATATAGGTGTGGATATACTATATAAAATACCATATTTGATACTGTGTCTCCTTGAGGGTAAGGAGTACTGTATCATTTATATCATTTTCACCTTTGTAACAATGGACTTCTACAGTACTTTGTGCGTAGTAATTTAATACACAATAGACAAAAATGAAATTAAATATCTCCAGAAAAGTTCTCTAAAATAAAATATCTGCTCTATCAGTCTGGTATTGCCTAAAATTCTAACTTAAAAAATAAAGAAATGTCTTTTTGGAAAATTGACACATTAAAAACTCTCAAGATACTTATAAATCTACCCTCTCTCTCCTCTCCAAAACGAATTTTTTATTATTATTAATTATAATAACCAGTTTATGATTTATTTCAGCAAGAGAGTTTCCTGAAAGCAGATTTCAATGGAAGAATTCTGAAAATAATTGTTTAAAAGTTAGAAATCTAGAGTGCAATCACTCACCATCACTACTTTGAATTCAGAAAATAAGATTTCTCCTTCTGGGACGTATACTATGCTTACTTACATATGTTTTTTCTTTTTACAATACTCCTCCAGAGGGGGAAAATACACCATAAGAGCAGAAGGATAATTATTGCATTTTCCTGAATGTGAAGATATGCTCAATTACACATCTCTTCTTAGGTATTATAGCACAATAGGGTTTCTTATTATGGTAATGAATTGTCATAAAAATGTGCCATTCATGGGGGAAAACATTTTTCCTTTTCAAATTGCTGAGATCACTTTGTATCTTAAGCATACTTGTACATTTCCATTCATTAAAATACCCACTGAATTTGTGCATTCCTATTTATGATGTGGTAGAGGTATGGTACGAACTAAACTTTATTCAGAAGCAAAATCCATTTCCTGCAGTCCCTATTGCTAGAGTTCGTAGCAGTTTCTCCTCCCTTTCCCCTCTGTACAACCTCTCAAATTTACAAATGGAAATTGCTAAAGTATGAATGGAGACACCAGTACTGGGACCTGGTGCTGTTATACTATGCAATACTCTTAGTTGTACCAGTCCTTTACATTTGCAGTAGTGTTTAAAGGGGTAACTTTGGGTCTCCTACTGGATTAGAAATTCACAAATTGACATTATCTATATTATTTTGCTCTTTTTTTCTCTTTTTGTTAAACATTTCTTTATTCTCATCTACACTTCACCAGGACCCCATCAAGACCTAGAGTGTGTTTGATACCTCTGTTTTAGAGAGTTTAATGACAAGTTCCCACTATGTTCTATGTCCTCTATGAGTCTTCCTTCCAAAAATTGAAGTCTGAAGTGATATTACAAGGCAGGATGATGTTTTGAATAGTGGCATAGACAGGTAGTTAGGAAAAGCTATTTTCAAACTCACCATGATACTAATGTATCATGAACCCTCCCTATAAGGTCTTGGTCAAGTGTCTTAAACTCTCTTAGGTTTTAATTTTCTCATAAATCAAATTTTACTCAGTTGTTGTAAGGATCAAATGAGATCAGGTATGTACGTGTTGTAAACACCTTTTATCACTATGTAAATGCTATACATGGTTATAATCATTGGAGTGATCTTGCTTTTCATGAAACACTTTGTCTAGATGTCCTTTGAACCAATTATATGTTTGTTATTATTATTTTTAATGAGGAGAATGCCATTTATTTACATGAGACTGGGGGGAGCAGATAAGGAAGAGATGAAGCTTCTGTTCTCTATGATCATGGTCTCCAATCCCAAGCACAAAAAAATGGCTTCCTCACCACTTTCTATTTCAAAAGGTGTTTTCTGGCAAAGAGGACAAAAAGAAGAACTTGGGATGGGGGGAAGAATGTAGAATCAAGAAAGACATAGGCTCAGGATTCAGAGACTAAGGGTCCCCATCCTTCTTGTATCCTATCATCTCAAAGCATTTAACCAAATCATAGAGGCTGGGGTGAATTTGTATATGTGGGGGATAGGGGATAGTTAGGTGATATCTCTGCTACTTTTGAAAGGGGTATACTCATGCTTATTTGGCATCAAAACTTCTGCATATCATTTACTCCCATCCTCCTCCAAGACTGGCAAACCCCCATTTCTTTTGGGGGGATATGGTTCTGAAGCTAGAACATGCTGTGCTATGAGAAATGATGCACTCAATGATTTGAGAATAAAAACAAATGTATAGACTCTCATGAAATAATGAAGAGAAAATAAGCAGAACAAAAAGATCATTGTATACAGTAAGAGCAATTTTGTTTTAAGAATAACTTTGAGTAAATAAGTCATTTCAAGTATTATAAATATCCAAATTAGCTACAAAGGACATATAAAGAAGATGCTACCTGAAGGTAGTGAAAGAACTAATAAACAAAAGTGTATGTAAGAATGATGTTACATACACACATATACAACACGTCTAATGGTAGCTATATTTAAGGTGGTGGGGGGAAGGAAGAAAATAACCAAAGAAATTTATATGTCATTTAAAAGGAATAGCATGTTGTATATGAGATGTGTAGTTTAATATGCAATCATCCTCTTATTATACTGTATCATGGAAATGCTTGTTTTATTTTATAAACTAAAAAAAATAACTTTCAGTGACTATGTAATTTTGAATATTATATAAACCCAAATCAATCACAAAGGACATAAGAATATGTATCTGCATCCAGAGAAAGACTTGATAAGTAGAAGTATGTATAAAATATTTTACATGTATGTGTGCATGCACACATATACTACATACATATGTATGTGTGTATGTATATATACATTTATATATATATTATATATATATATATATACAAGCACACATATTTTTGTCTAATGGTATGATGGGGGAGGAGAGGGAAGAAAAAAGGAAAAAATACATAATAAGTTTATTGTATATTTAAAAAGGAATAACAAATTTTTACATAATACATCTGCAAATTCATGTATAATAAGGTTTTTTATTATACTGTTATTTTAATACTTGTTTTAGTCCATAAATTAAAAATAAAATGAATTTGATATTGTTGAATAAAGTGGAATTGCTCTAAGGACAAAGACATTAAATTGGAAGGCATAATTTTATGTTTTACCAAAACACTAGAATTCAAATGAATGGTGGGAATTTATTGAATTCTTTAAAAATGAGTTTCTTAATCAAAAATTTTTTCTTATATCTTTCTCAAATAAAAAAATAGAATCCTTCTTTAAGATTAATTGTTAAATCTCCCTAAAACATCCTTGAGTTTGGGAGTTTTATCTGGTTTGGTTTATCATTCTTTTGCTTTTTTATATTTTCTTTGAAACATGTTCGTGACATCTGACAAAATGAACTTATGTTTACACCTAGCAGCAAAACAGATGTTATAGACTAAGCTTAGCTTTTAATACTCTACTTATTTTTCCTGCTTATTTGAGAATTCAATCTAAACTAAAAATAGCTATGTTTTTCTAAACTGCACAGTCTCAAGACTACATTGCATTCAGTCATTGAAATTTATGGCCTTTATTGCTTAAAAACTATAAATAGTTTTTTTTAATTCTCTGTCTTCAATGACAGAAGTTTGAGATGCTTCTGATAATATTCCCTTCAGCATATGACACACTCCACTTGCTAGGAAAACATTAAAATATTTTCATAAGCTATTCATTCCAGTGAAAAGTTTAGGTTAGTTGCAGTTATGAGACCCCCAAGAGCCACAAAAGTCTCAGATTGACAGGAAATAGCAAATAAATCACCACATTAAAGGTCATGCACAGAATTTCTGACAGTATGAGAAACCATAGTATCAGAAATCAATGGTGCATTGTCATATGTTGGAAAGTATCACTATTCTTTTGGAGCTCAGTGTAAAATTCAAAATAAATGCATGTTCTTTGGAAGTCAAATGCTCAGGAAAAAAAGGTGTTTTCATTTTAACAAAAAAGTAAATTAATATAGAATTTATCTCTCTTCTCCCCTGGTTTTAGGAAGAAAGAAATATACCTTTCCTGCTTCACAGTCAACAATCATGTATTAAGCATTTACTATTTTCCAGGCCCTATGGTAAGCACTGGGGATACAAGAAAGGTGTATTCCTGTATTCAAGGAACTCACTTATAATGATGGAGATAATATGTAAACAATGAATGTTTCATATGTGGATATGTATCCACACACACATATATATGTATGTACACATTAACACATTGCATGTATGTACCTGCCTATATGTATGCATTATGTGTAATATATAATTTATATTGTATATATTATATATGGGCACTATGCATGTCTGTCTATATATGTGTGTATATATGTGTGTGTTTGTACACATATTTATATGTATTGTGTACATATACATATATATCTCTCTGAGATTGTATTTTATATACACATATACATGTCAGGCAAGACATTAGCATTAAGCATGGGAAAGGGTTATTTTTGCCATTAGTGATATTTTAGGTAAAACCCGAAGAAATCCATGGAAACCAGAAAATGGAGATGAACAGGGATAGCATCATAGACATAGGGAACAGCCAGTGAAAATGGTTAGTTGGAGTATTGTATGTGAGGAAGAGTAAGCAGGCAGGTGTCACTGTATTGTGGAGGAAACTTTAGGTTAAGAAGACTGGAAAGGTTGGAAAAGGCCAAGCTATGAAGAACTTTAAAATGAAAGGAATCTCTATTTGATCATGAATTTAATGGAGATCTTGTGGAATTTGTTGAAGGGGGGGAGATGAAATGGTCAGACTATATCCAAGAAGATTATTTTGGTAGTTTAGTAAATGATGGACTGGAAAGAGAAATGAGGCAGGGAGACTAACCCGTGATCTATTATGATAATCAAGATATGAGGTGATGTGTTTTGTACCAGGGAGGTGGTAATGTTAAAGGAGAGATGAGGACATATAAGAGAGATTGTAAAGGTAGAATGTTCAAGATTTGATAACTGATTGGATATAATGGATCTAGTGAGAAGTCAAAAATAATACTGAGATTATTATGATGTTGGGTGACTGAGAGGATGGAGTTGCTGTCTATGGTGATAATAAAGGAACATGATAGAGTTTGAAGAGAGATAATGAGTTTAATTTTCGACAACTGGAGTTTAAAATATTTACAGGACATTCCATTTGAAGTAAGTTGAAGGTACAGAACTGAAGGTTGGGAGAGAGGTCAAATTTGGATAAATCAAATAAATCTGAGAATCATCTGCTTAAAGATAACAATTGAATCCGTAGGAACTGAAAAAATCACAAAGCAAAACAGTATATAGGGAGAAGAGCCATAGACATGACTTAGGTTAGGATCTAGCAGAGAAGTCTGAAGAAAAGTGTGAGATTGGTAGAAAGAGAACCAAGAGAGATCCGTGGCATGAGAACCTAAAGAAAAGAAAATATGTAAGAGAAGAGGCTGCAGAGAGCTCAACCACTCATTTCCTCTGTTTTCTACTTTTTAATTTTTTTTTGTTTTTCCCCAGTTTTTTACTTTAAATCACCCCTGTTGCCTGAAAACCTAAATACAATGTAAACAACTTGGTCATCTGTTTCAATCATTGAATCTTATTCAGTTTTCTTCACTTTTATGGCATTCTTTTCCAGATGAAAAAACCCCCCACACATTCTTATTCCCATTGTTTTTATTCCCCAGAAAATCTCTCATAAAACAATGTTCTTCTATTTACTCTTTAATGTAATGGTGGAATAATTGACAATTCCCTTTAGAACTGATGAAGTTTTGTTAAAAAGCATATTACTGTAGAAAAATATTTATAGCAGCTCTCTGTGGTGGCCAAGAACTGGAAATCAAAGGGATATCCATCAATTGGGGAATTGCTGAACAAGTGGTGGAATACGATTGTGCGATAAGAAATGACGAACAGGCGGTCTTCAGAGGTGCCTGGAAGGACTTATATGAACTGATGCTGAGTGAAATAAGCAGAACCAGGAGAATATTGTACACAGTAACAACCACAGCACTGTTTCTGGTAGAGCTAGCCCTTCACAGCAGTGCAAGGAAATAAAACATTTTCAAAGACTGTTAGGGCCATATCCAGAGAAAGAACTATGGAACTGGAAAGCAGAATGAAGCAGAATATTTTCTCTTGTGTTATGTTTTGTTTTTGTTCTTCATGGTTTCTCCTATTCATTTTAATCCTTGTATGCAACATCACTAAAATGAAAATGTGTTTAATAAGAATATATGTGTAGAACCTGCATAAGATTGCATGCCGTCTTGGGGAGGGAGCAGGGCAACAGGGAAAAAAATCTAAGACTTATAGAACTGATTGTAGAAAACTGAAAGCAAATTAATTTTTTTAAAAAACTGTATCATTTTATGATATATGTAAGTGTAAATTCAAAGATTGCTTATTGTTTAAGTTAATGCTTTTGTTTGGTTAAATAAAAAAATCTAAAGGTGCTCGAGGATAAATTATTTGGCCAAGTGGGCCATTTATTCCCTTAGTTGACATCCCATGTTACTGATTTTAAATTTTATTATTCATTTGTGTTAAAAAAAAGAAAATTAAAACTTATGTACAACTATGTATAGCTAAACTTATTTAGGGACTGTATGGTGAGGGTACACATGAGGATCAATAAGTTTATTGGGTACCCCTAAATGTTTAGTTTTCACTGTAATAGTTTACTTTTCTATAATGGCTCTATTTCAAAATATTATAATTTAAATAACTGTATTGGCATTTTTCAATATCTTCACGTCCAAATACACATTTAACAAGAATGTCATTGCCTTCTCTACTCAGAATGTCCAACCATGGCAAACCAGTTGCAGGAAGAGAATTAATTTTCTCAGTTTTGATTCAGGCACAAAGTTCCACAGCATTCATTTACTTTTCTTTTTGTTCATCCCAATTTATTGTTGTAATCTTTAATATTATTTGTTTTCTTGTTTGCCTCGATTGATATCAGTTTCTATATCTTCTAATGCTTCTCTGGATTCTTTGGATAATTATATAAAACCTCTTATTCAAATTAATTTTATTCTGCCTGGACATTTCATGTTATTTTTGTTTTGCATATGTATTACTAAAAATCTGAAAATGAATTGAGATCATAAAGTTTATACTAATATATAAGGTTAAAATAAAATCATAAAATAAATGTATCTATGAAAATATTTTGATATATTTTAAGTTCTTCATTTGTCTTAATAGTATAACCATTCCATGATATAATCTTTAATTTTCATTCCTACTTAAACTCTTTTCAGATGTTTACTATTTTTTTACATTTTCTAGATTCTCTCTTTATCCCAGTACCTCTCTCTCTCTCTCTCCCTCTCTCTCTCTCTCTTTCAGAGAATCATCCCTTGTATCAAATAATATTTAAAAGATAAAAACACCCAATCCAATCAAAACAGCAGAAAAAAATCTGGCCTGACTTGTAATACTATGCACCTATGGACCCACCACCTCTTATGCAGAAGGATGACAAGTGTTGTTTTTCTTTTAAGCTTTCTTCTTTGGAGGAAAACTTTCCTTTTTGCATTTTATATGATTTTTAAATCATTTTTTGCGATGATTTCTCTTTCAATTTGCATACTTGTACTTGTGATAATTTATAGAACTGATGCAAAGTGAAGTGAGCAGAACTAGAACATTGCAAACAGTAGCAGCAATATTGCAAGGATTACCAACTGTAAAACACTTGGCTGCTTCAGAGAATAAAATGATCCAGGCCAGTTTTAAAGGATGCATGATGAAAAACGCTATTCACCTCTAGAAAGATAATTGAACTTAACATGCAAATTGAAACATACTTAAAACAATTTTTCTTTCTTTGTTTCTTTTTCTTTCCTTCCTTCCTCTCCGTTTCTTTCTTTCTTCCTTCCTTCCTTTGTTTCCTTCCTTCCTTCCTTCTTTCCTTACTTCTCTCTCTCTCTCTGCATTTTCTTTTGCAACATGGCTAATATGGAAATATACTTTATATGATTTCACATGAATAATTGATATATTACTTGCCTTATCACCGGGTCAGACATGGGGGCAGGACAAAGGGAGAAAATTTGGAGTCCAAATTAAAAATATATATCTAAAAAATTTTACATGTGATTAGAAAATTGTTAATTAAATTATTAAATTAAAATATAAAATATGATGTAGTCATTTTATACATTGCTTTTATAGCTTTGCTCACTTCAATTTGCATTAGATCATATAAATCTTTCTATGCTTCTCTGTATTCATCATGTTCTCCTGATTGGTTTCCCTGACTCAGTTCTCTCTCCATCCTAGTTCATATTCTTGTCAGTTGTCAAACTGATTATCCTAAAATAGGCTTGCACAAACTGCAGCCTGCAGGCCACTTGCACAATGCCAAACGATTTGGGGGCCCCATCATTTTTCATGGGCCCCCCAAATCCTTTGGTGGGCCTCAGGTTGTGTAGGCCTGTCCTAAATTATATGTCTACTCATTTCTACCTACAATCCAATAAACTCGCGTTCCCTCATCACTTCCAGGATCAAATATAAAATTGGTGTTTAAAGTTCTTAACAATTTGTGCTACATTTCCTTTTCCAGTCTTCTTAAAACTTACTCCTTTTCCATTATTTTGAGATCTAGTGACACTGATCTCCTTGCTGTTTCTTGAATGTAATACTTCTCTTGACTTAGTGTTGTTTTATTTGCCCATCTATCATACTTGGATTCTCTCTTTCCTTATCTCCTTATCCTGACTTCCCTAACTTCCTTCAAATACCTCCTATAAGAAATCTTTCTTGATTCCCCCTTACTCCTAGTGCCATCCCTCTATTGTTTATTTCTAATTTTATCTTTGTATATTTTAAATCATTCAAACAACATTTATTAAGCACTTACTATGTACCAGACACTGTGCTATGTGCTGGGGATCCAAAAAGAGGCAAAAGGCATTCCTTCCCCCCACCACAAGAAGCTTACAATCTAATGGGGGAAACAACATGCAAACAAATGCAAAGTAAGCTATCTACAGGATAAATAGAAAATAATTAATAGAAGGAAGGCAGTGGAATAAGTGAGAATAGGAAGCCTTCCAGTGTAAATAGGGATTTTAGTTGGGAGTTAAAAAGGAAAACAGGGAAGTCCACAGTCAAAGAGAAGGTAAGAGGCAGTCGGAGAAAATGCCAGGAGTCAAGAGATGCAGCATCTTTTATGGGAAAAAACCTAGAGGCCAATGTCAATGGATTGAAGAATACCTGACAAGGAGTAATGTGCAAGAAGACTGGAAAAGTTAAGAGGGGTCCATGTTATAAAGAGTTTATAAAAAGCATTCCTAATAATTCATTTTATATTTGATCTTAGAGGTAATAGGATTTTATTGAGTAGAGGAGACATGGTTGGGCACATTCTTTCAGAAAATCACTTTAGTGACTTAATAGAGGATAGATTTGAGCAGAGGAAGAGACGACAAGCAGGTAGACTCACTAGTAGACTATTACAGTAGTTCAGGTGTAAGGTGATGAGGGTCTATACTAGAGTGATGGCAGTCAGTGGAGAAAAGAGGGCATAGTGGAGAGATATCAAAGGTGAAATCAGCAATCCTTGGTAACAAATTCTTTGTAGAGAATGTGAGATAGTGAGAAGTCCAGGATGACTCCTAGGTTCCAAGCATGAAGGACTAAGGAGGATTGTCTTGCCCTCTACAATAATAGGGAAGACAGGAAGGCAAGAAAGCTTAAGTGGAAATATAATGAGTCCAAGACACTTAAATGGCTCAGTAGATAAAGTACTGGACCTGGAGTCAGGAAGACCTGAGTTTAAATCCAAATTCAGAAATTACTAGTTGTGTGACCCCAAGCTAGCTATGCTCTGTTTGTCTTATTCTAGTGGAGAAGGAAATGGCAAATCACTCTAGTATCATTGCTAAGAAAAAAACATCATGCACATTATTGTTATGCTACGGTTCATGGGGTCAGAAAGAGTCAGACACTACTAAACAACAATGACATAATGAGTTCAATTTTGGACATGTTGAGTTTAAGACATCTATCTACTCGACACCCAGTTCATGATATCAGAAAGGCAGCTAGAGATGAGAGATTGGAGGCCAGTATAGAATTTGGGGATGCGTAGGGAGATTTAAGAATTGTAAGCATAGGGAAGGTATTGATGAGATCACCAAATAAGGTAGTTTAAGGGAAAAATGCAAAGGGCCCAAGACAGAACTCTGAGGGATACCTATGACTGTTTGCAAGTTGTCTCTTCCAATAAACAGACTGTGAACTTCTTAAGAGCAGGGCAACTTCTTTTGTCTTTCTTTGTGCTTAGTACAGTGCCTAGTGTATAATAGGTATTTAATGAATGCTTATTAAGTGGCTGTTTACAATATCTTACAGAACAGTAATATTTTATTATGTCCTTGTACCACAATTGCTTACTTAATCTCCAATCTAAAAGTATTCTTTATTTCCAGTTCTTTTCTATAATAAAAAGTATTCCCCTAAGCATTTTTGGTGTATTTTGATCCTTTCTTTTTACCAATGACTTCACTGGAGTTAAGTCTATGTAAATCTCTATATAAATAAGTCATATCTTAAATGTCTATATAAGCTTAATAGTAAAATCTTTTGGTCAGAAGGTTTGGACTAATATGGTCTGTTGTTAGTGGACTTGTTATCTATGATTAAGTGATAAAAACTTTTTAGTATATTAAGGTTTACATAAAGAAAACATCTTTTTTTGGTCAGAATTTGGCTTTAAGGATTTGAGACATTTAGCTAATGCAAAAATGGCATTTGAATGTAGAATTGTGTACAATAGCAAAAACAACTCAATCTCCTTTCAATTTACATGATTATAGCTCAGACTATGTGGAAAAAGTAGAACTAATAAATAGTAGGGCGATGAGTTTTCTGTGGATAATAAATTTCAAATAATTATTTTTGAACTTTTAATCAAATCATGCATGCTATGTTGTTTATTTCTCGTTAATATCATTTTCATTAGTAACCTTTGTGAATGATTTATATTTAAAATGCTTTCAATCTTGTACCATTTTATAATTGTGGGACACAAATTGCTTAATTGGAGTATCTATAATTTTTTTATGTTAATGTACGAAATGTTTTCTAGCCTTTCAGAAAGGTAAACGCACAGGACATATTTCTAAGAACATGATTTAGAGGCACACAATTATTTTTCACTGTTTTTATTTCAACAAAATGATCCTTCTCCTTACCCGTCTGATCACTTCAAAGGAAGAATGTTAAAAACAACAACATAAACTACCGTACATCTACTCTGTACAAAGTCAAATAAGAAATAAAGTTCTTAACTTGGATTCAAGAAGACCTGTGGTCAAATCCTACTGTCTGATGATGGTGAGTCACTTGACTTCTGTATCATCTGTAAAATGGGGATGATAGTGTTTTATTTTTGAGCATCAAATGAGATAACATATGTAAAGCACTTGCAAAGTTTTTCGTTACAGCTAGGGTGGTTGTTATTTTTGTTGTGCTCTTGTTGCTATGCGAGGAGACAGGGCTTTCATTGATCCTGTAATCAGGAAAGCAAGCTTTCAAATTTAGCTTCTTATACGTACTAGCCATGTGACCTTGAGTAAATCACTTAACTTTGTCCTGGCTCAACTGGAAAATGAAAATAATAGTAGCATCTATCCCAAAGGATTGTTGGGAAGATGAGATAATTTTTGCAAAGAGCTCTGCAAACTTTCAAACGCCATGTAAGTGCTAGTTAGTATTACTAGCTATTATGACATAAAGCACTCTGCTCTTGAAATGCTTTATTTCTATTATTGGTTTGTTACTATTCCAGATAGGTTTTTAAGAGTGATATTTTGGCAGCAGAATGGATGTGTAAGGATCATTAAATTCAATATTAATAACTAATTATGTTACTCCTCAAAAAGACCTCATTTCTACTCGGATCATGGAGGTAATCTTTAATTTTTCTAGAAATTCAAACCTAGTGACAGATTACTTCTCCTACTACCGTTCTGAGGCAGCTAGATAGCTGAATAGATAGAGCACTGTGCCTGGAGTCAGGAAGACTTGGGCTTAAACATGTAGGCTTAGACCTTTATTGATAGTGTAATCCTAGGCAAGTCACTTACTCTCTGCCTTAATCTAGTGAAGAAGAAGATGGCACACTGCTACAATATCATTGCCAAGAAAAATGCAGACAGTATTGGCAGGATGTGGCCCACAATATCACAGTCAGACACGACTGAAGGACCAAACAGCAACATAGGACCATCCTAATGAAATTCTCATGACAAGTGGGATGTCCACAAAGTGACACATTATTTGGTAATAGAAATCCATTTCTAAAGTATATGAAAGTACAAAATGACCATCGGTCCTTGTAGTCACCTACCACCATGATGGTATCAGAAAAGGGAGGAAAGAAAAGAGAGGATTCTAAGAAATCAAATAAAAAAAAACTACAAATATTAATTTGACTTTTGACATGTGAGATCTTTTTCTATTTTGATCAATGAAATGATTTGTTACTATAGGAAATTAATTATGTCAACATTCATATGTTTATTTCCAAAAAACACAAGGAAGTTGAAACCAAATGGATGAATCCCTAGAAAATTATATTCATGGTAGCTATAATAGGATTTTGTTGCTTTAGCTTAACTTTGTTATCGTTTCATAGATCATTTATTCACCCCACCTTGTAGTTGTGATGAGTGTGCAAAAAAAAGATTGACATGGAAGTCATTTCACTTTATGCACTATCGCCTATTGCAGGGGAGGAGGTAGGTGTGGTCTGTAAGGGACTTGGGGAGATAAAACTAAGTCAACTTACTCATTGATACTCGGTTATTTCAGTGATTGGTAGGCTTAGGCTAAGTTTGAAAAAATTGTTGGAAAAACAATATGGGTCAGGATGCAGAAAGGAAAGAGATCAAAGGCTTATAAAGTACTCTGTATATTATGAAAGCTTTCACCCAGAAAAAAATCAGAATGTGCTGGAAATTGGAAACTGGAAATTCCCAAACAATGTCATACAATGTGAACTTAAATTTATGAAATGCTTTTTTGCCATTCAAGAGTTATCTCAGACAATAAGGCTAACCTTTTGAATGTTGGGCAGATCCTTTACAGAGGATTTATAGGAGGGCATGGACAAAAATTATACACTAAGTAAAGTTGTGAATAGATTTTGATTTACACAGGTATTAGGGGTACTCATATGACATTTTTATGTATCAAAGGTTCACTGAATTCCTGAACCAAAGGTATCTGAAGAAATAAAAATGTATTGTTATTCAAGCTGCCTCTTAGATATCTCTTACTGGATATCCTATAGACATCACAAACTATGTATTTACAAAATAGAACTAATTTTCCATTTTTTGGCCTTTGTTTATATGCCCAATACTTTTCAAATGCCCACCACATACTCCATGCTTAAAGTTGGACTCACTGACTTAACCTTTTAAATTTCAGATAAAAATATCTGGTTCACAAGGGTCCAGGGCATTTCCTGATTACACATGGTAAACATATATAGGTGTTTTGCCTCTTT
>CM053770.1:114248064-114267803 GCA_028658325.1 Potorous gilbertii | reverse complement strand
GGGGTCTGGGATTCAAATGCTGCTCCCCAGCCTCAGGGCTTTTGGTGGCAGGCTTATCTGCTGGTTCTCAGGTGGGGGCAGGGCCGCCTCTCAGCCTCAGTTCCCTCAGGGGGTTTTTACAGAGATCCTTTGTAATGGAGCTGGGGTGGAGCTCCAGCCTGCTGTGGTAGTCTCTGGCCAAGCTGCCTCAGCCTTCGCCACAGCGGCCGCTTCCCAGGGGGTCCGAGTCCCGGAGATCCCCCGCTCCCCTCTCAGCCCGTCTCTCCCACTGACCTGCGCGTCGGTGGGTGGTGGGACCTTTGCGGCCGCCCGGAGATTCAGGTCCCTGACACCTGCAGGGCTCTGCTCGCTCCTCTCAGTGCCGCGTGGCCGGGCAGAGCTCTGAGGCTGGGGCCGGGGGAGGGGAGCGCTCGGCAGGACAGGACTCCGCTCCCATCCAGGGTACCTTTGCGGTCGGTTTTTCAGGGCTCTCTGCAACGCAAATCTCCTTCACTGTGTTGCTGTGCGGCCTCCACTGCTCCAGAATTTGTCAGGAGTTCTTTTTACAGGAAATCTATGGGCTGTGGGTTCGGACCTAGCATAGGTGAGTCTTTCTACTCCGCCATCTTGGCTCCGCCGAGAAGGAGATTTTAAAAAGGAGAATTAGCCAAATGGAAGAGAAGGTTCAAAAGCTCACTAAAATAATTGGTTGAAAGAGACAATTGAGTTCAAGGAAATGAATGACTATGACATTAGCCAAGAAGTTAGTAAACAAAACCAAAAGTCTGAAATAATAGAAGATGATGTGGAACATCACATTGGAAAAATAACTGACCTGGAAAATAGATCCAGGAAAAATAATTTTAAAATTATGAGACTACCTGAAAGTCAGGATCAAAAAAGAGTCTAAGCATTATCTTCCATGAAATTATCAAGTAAAACTGCCCTGATATTCTAGAACCAGAGGGCAAAATAAATATTGAAAGAATCCACTGATCACCTCCTGAAAGAAACCTGGACAGAGAAACCCCTAAGAATATTGTGGCCAAATTTCAGAATTTGAGATCAAGGAGAAAATACTGCAAGCAGCTAGAAAGAAACAATTTGAGTGTTGTGGAAATACAATCAGCATAACACAGGATCTGATAGCTTCAACATTAAGGGATCAAAGGGCTTGGAATGGGGTATTCCAGAGGTCAAAGTAACTGGGATTGAAACCAACAATCACCTACCCAGCAAATTTGAGTATAGTACTTCAAGGGACTAAATGGTCATTCAGTGATATAGATGACTCAAGAATTCATGTTGAGGAAAAGACCAGATTTGTATTTAAAAATTTGACTTCCCAAGACAAGAATCAGGGGCTGCATGAAAAGGTAAACAGGAAAGAAAAGTCACAAAAGACTCTCTAAAACTGAACTGTTTACATTATTACATGGAAAGAAAATATTTATAACTCTTGAATCTTTTCTCAGTATTTGGGTAGATGGAGAGATTGTACATAAGCATGCACATATATAGACAGAGAGTACAAGGTATGCCGAATCAGAAGAGATGATATCCACACACACACAAAATAAAATAAAATAAAAATTAAGGGGCAAGGGAGGAAATTCCAGGAAAAGGAAAGGAGAAATGGAATGGGGCAGGCTATACCTCATAAAAGAGATAAGAAAAATCTTGTTCAATGGAGGAGAAAAAGGGAGAAGGAGAGAGGGGAAAAATGAAGCTACTCTCTCCTCATGTGGCTGAAGGAGGGAATAATATGATCACTAACTTTGATATGAAAATTTATATCACTCTACAGGAAAGCAGGGGAGAGGGTGACAAGTGGGGTGAGAGGAATGATAGAAGGGAGGGTAAATGGGAGAAGGGAGTTATAGAAAAAACACTTTTGAAAAGGAATAACCTTAACTGTGGGGGGATAATAAGGGGGGATACAGTAGAACAAAGGGCAATTTAATTAGTATTACAAAACAAAATTATTATGGAAGTCTTGCCAAATTGCACATATTTAGTCTGTATTGAACTGCCTGCCTTCTCAGTGGGTTGGGGAGATGGGGGGAGGGAGAGAAGTTGGAATTCAAAGTATTTGCAACAAATGTTGAGAATTTTTATTGCATATAATCGAGAAACAAGAAATACAGGGAATGGGGTATAGAAATTTGTCTTGAACTACAAGAAAAGAGAGAAGATGGGGATAAGGGAAGGGTGTGATAGAAGGGAGAGTACATTGAGGGAAGGAGTAATCAGAATGCAAGGTATTAGGAAGCAGAGGGAGGGGAGTGATGGGGAGAAAAATTGGACATGTTACAAAGTGAGGTAAAAGCAATTGTATTAAAACAATTGACTGAATTAACTACTGAAAATAAATCAGTGACATCATTAGTTTGGAGGAAAGAATTTTAGTCTAAATTTCCTACAGGAAGGTAACCTCAGGTAAAATTTGGCATTGATGGAAAAATTAAGGTTTTAATGGTAAATTTCATTTTATGATTGCTATTTAATCAGGAACTGGAACATATATAGAAAGAGATGTAAGCTACTTAAGACTTGGCTCAAAAGATGTTCCTTAGCCAAAGTAAAATTATAACCATATTTAATACCTGGTTATTGGAACTTACCATTTTTAGATGCTATGGGACTATTAAGTGATTGTTTTTCTGAATATAACTCCAGGTATGGATAGCAAGAAAGACAATCTGAGCCTCCAATCCATGATGCCAGTAAGGTGGTGAGGTGCTGGTATGAACTGAAAAAGGTGATCTCATGGGAAGGGAAGATTCAGTCTGGGCTGTGGTGGGATTCTCCTGACTCAATTTCCCCACTGACGTCTGGCAGACTTTAAGCCTGATTGAATGCAAGTGGACAATCTAATCCTGCCTGGAATTGACATGAAGCTAGGGAGATATTTTATCCCTGCAATATCCCTACTCTTGGTGGCAATTTCCTATAGTCAAAAGGTTTGTAAGCTTAAGACCTGATCTATTAAATTATAGATTATTGTGAGTGGAACATCAGAGGTTAAGTCTAAAATTAAGCTATTAGGCATAGGACTTTAGACCAACAATAATAAGTTAGGGTCCTTTAATTCTCAGTAATAGTGTGGAGACAATTAGGTCAAGAGCTTGTGAAGTTAGCAAAATAAATATTATTTGTGTCTCAGTTGGTTAATGTCTAAAAAAAATTCTTTTGTGGTCCATATTGTAAATGCTTTAAAAAGAAGTATCACCTGACCAAAAGTTTGAATTGTTTTATCTGCTATAAACTGTGTTAAAAATGAAAAATAAAATTTAAAAAAAGAAAGAAAATGTATCTTTTCAGTGATTCTCTCCAATCATTCTCCCATTCTTTGGGTGAACCAACTCAAAATATCTGTGACCTTCTGCTCAGTAAAATCCTCCATTACCCCACCAAATGCTGTGTGACCCCCTTGATTCTCTTCTTGTGTTTCTGCCTGAGATATCACCCACAGATCCTTTCTCTTGTGACTTTTTTGCTTCTTTTTGTGAGCTAAACTACAAACAGCTTTCTCTACCACCTGAGACCATCCAGCTTGCTCTGTTAAAGCAGAATTTGAGTGCTGCAGCTGAAAAAGTCTCTTGTACAAAATAGTCAACTCCCTTTCTGTCTGTGCCTTCTCCTCCAGCTGCTTATCTCTGCTTTTACATATAATTCCATGGCTTCTTAGCAAGGCCCAGTCAATCCTATGCGTCCCTGCCATTTCTTTCCCTGGTTCTATTAGCATTCCCTGAAAACATCTAAGTTTCTAGGTTCTCCCTTCTGTAGACTTGGTTCCCAGTTTTCACAAAGCCCTGTGCTTTTAGTCCATTTTATTGCTAAAGAGGAATAAGTCAAAAGCTCACACCCTGGGGCATCCATTTCTTCCTCTGTTTCCTCTGCCTTTCTATCTCCAAATAGAAGTCTAATATTTTGTCATTCCACCACCATCACTCAATGCCAATGTGATATTCACAGTGCCTCCTGTGGCCATGAATATCTGGGCACAATTGTGAATCACAAAATACAACAGACCTTTCCACATGGAAAACATAACCAAAACATTTATTCAGACACCAGAAAGCCAAAGCTATCACAGCAATAAAAATCTATACATAATAGCAATGCAGAGAACAATACCATCCCCAAGACTGCCCCCTGCTAGCCTTCCCACAAACCAGGTCCCTTAGATAAATCACAAGCAGGCTTCCCTTAAACAAAATGCCCTTCTCACAATCACACTCAGCAGGTTTGCATACATCCTTCAGTTCTAACTGCTCTCATGGCTAACTTTCTCTCACCTCTGTTCTAGCTCTGCTTCTTCCTGTTCCACCCCTCCTGTTCCACCTGTTTAGCAAACTCCTCCCACCACAGGCTCCATGTGACTCAGACTTCATGTGACTCAGGCAGGTCACATGGGCCTATTAATGGATGGGAAATATCTTCGCATTAAGAAATAAAATTACATTAACAATAAGCAAAAATAAATTATCAATTCAGTGTGCTGCTCCAGAATAAAATTTGAAACATTATTTTAAAATTGTTTGGAGAGGAAGATTGGGAAAGTTTGGCTGAGTGCTTCCTCTATAGCACTTGCTTTCCTTCTCAGAAGTCAAAAATGTTTGATTGTTTATAATTATGGAGCGCTGAATGAGTCAAATTTGATTGATTTGCATGTTAGTTTCACTGAATTATTTTGTTGTTTTCTTAGTGGTGATTCTAATTGTCATGGCGGTTCTCATTTTCATCTTTCTCATTCCTTATTATAAAGTATGGGTATTTATTAGGCAAGGACAGGGACATTTTGAGAAATCAAACTGATTTTTTTAAAGATGTTTAGAATTTAGTGAACATAGAAAGTAAAATCATGTTTCTCTTGGAAAAAAACATACTGCATATTGGAAATTAAGACCTCCATTTCAGTTATTCTATATGAAGACAGTGAACTGTGTGACCAGAGAAAGTAAGGGTGAGAATAGTGACTGGACGTATGCAAACACAGAACAATGATGGAGACAAAGAGTTTTAATGGCTCTGTGGTGTGGGTTTTTAAATTCTCAAAAAGAGTAATATTAAAAAACATTATGGAATAAAAAAATGAAAGGTAACAAGAAAAGTGACAAGAATACATCTTTAATTACTGTTTCATATGCCTACATTCCCGTGACTATAAATTTTATGAATATGATCTAAACATATAGAAATCATATTCTAGCTAAAATTCATCACTCAATGTAAGAGTGAACTATTTGTAGCCATTAGAGTGACTGAGATCTATAAGGAAAATATTATCTCACTGTGTTTTCTTGTTTATTACCTATCAAAAAAATTTTACACAGTGTCTTGCAATTCAACATTAAAGATTCTCTTCAAATAAAGTACTTCTGTGAATTTGTTAAGATCATTCATAATAAGTTGCTAACAGGACCTACAAATACCACTCTATTCAATGACTTTCTGACACAAGTTATAAAATAGAGGTTTTATTCATAGTTATTCTGAATTTCCTGAAAATATATTATATCCTATACAAACAAGAATCTCCTATAAAAGATGAGATTGTGCTGACATTCTTTTTTATGGGTGACATTATTGTGATTGCACCAAACTCTGAAACACTTCAAGAGCTATTCAAAGAGACCCAACCCCACTCAAAAGACATTGTCATAAAATTTAACAAAATAAAAGTCAAGAGGATGAAAACATCATATCAACCAGATATATTGTTGGATGGGCCACACATTGAGTTATTTAATAAATGGATATGTCTTGGAAAACTCTGCAGATGGACACTAAGCCCAACCTCTTTTTATATGGGAGGACTTTCAGTTACTACTTTTTCAGTTGCTTTCCTTTATAAGCTTATCTTTTTGCTATTGTTATACATTCAGTGATATGATGTGGTTGTGAATCAAGGAATAATCTGATCTCATACAAATTGCACATTACACATAGGGAAACATAGATGTGAATGGTGGGTGCACGTAGCCTGCACCATATTGCAAGAGCCAGTTTACATATGTTGAGTAGTATATATGTGTGTGCATGGGTGTGTGTGTGTATGTGTGTGTGTGTGTGTGTGTGTGTGTGTGTAAATATAGCTACCTGTATGTATGTATATGCATACACATATATATGTGTTTATATATATATATGTAGGACAAGAAAATTTGTGCTAGGCATATATAAAGAGCAACTTGTGGGTGGTCAAATTGTTCCATAGATATCCACAAAATAGTATAAGATCTGGATGCATGCTTCCAAGATTTTCTAGAGGTCTTCCATCAGCCATTTTTGGAATAATATAGATTAAATGAGACAGCATATGTAAAATACTTTGCAAACCTTCAAGTGCTACATAAATACTAGTTATTATAAAACTCATAGTGGATGAGAAAGTAAAGCTGGCACTGAGAAATATATTGCCCTCACTGATGTGATCCAATAAAGAAATCAAAGGCCTCTTTTACGTTCTGAATATACAAATAACTCCTTTATTTCATTGAGTTCCCTTGTTCAACGACAAAGTATCCAACTTCTCAGCTACTCTCCAACAGAATGGGAACCAAGATTCCCAGTAATTTACCATGGTTTCGGTTAGAGATAGTTAAATAGAAGAATATGTTACAGGTTTCATGATCACCAGTTCAATGCTGGAATACAATGTATGTGTATGTGTGTGTGTGTGTGTGTGTGTGTGTGTGTGTGTGTGTGTGTGTGTGTATCTATGTCTCCTGAAAAGGCCTTAGCCCAAAAGGGCAAGGGTCTCTCATTGCAGGCTGGGCCATCTCTAGTAATCCTGCTGAATATCTGGTCACTGGATTCAGATGACTCAGGAGGCAAAAGTGAGGCCCAGCCCTCTCTCACTCAAATCAAAGTCAACTGCAAGTCATGCCACCATTTCACTGATGTCATGGTCCTCTTTGAAAATGAAGGACAAACTCAACCTGTGAGTAGACCAAGCTGCCTGAATGGGAACCCAGCTAGTTCAGTAATTTAACTCTCCCTCACCCTCTCCTATTCCTCTCCAAAGGGAGGCTAATTTCCAGTTAATTTGGGATTTACTGCTTAGATTCTTTCCTTCCTGTCTTCCTTCTTTCCTTCCTTCCTTCTCTTTTCCCCCCCAGTACACTCAGAAGCTCATACATTCAACCACAATGGGTACCTGGCCAAACTCCACTTAATGGCTGTATTTTAGACCATCCTGGCTTTGAATGAAATTAGAATAGATGTCAGTGGTAACTGTTTGTCTTTCCAAAAACAGCAACCCTGAGGGTCTTTCCCTCTCAGCTTGATTTTTTGTTTTGGTTTGTTTTTAATTAAAGGGGCCAACCCTTAACTCACTTCTTAAAGGAATTAAATGAAAAGTAAAGTGAAGATGATACGCAATACAAAAGGTTGCAGGTTGGCTATACATGAATCAAGGAATCAAAGTCAAATAAAATATGCTTTCTGATTTAAATTAAAAAATTAATTGAAGATGAGCACAAAGTAAAAAACAAAGCTTTTTTTCCTAGCCTTTCAATATTCTAATTTATTTTAAGCCTATTTATTAATTTCCTGCTTATGTCCTTGTTTCCTTGAACTATAGTGCTTATTACAAGACATCACACGACAAAGAAAGTTTAGAAGTCAAAAAATCTGTATAATTGTCTGAATCAATCAGGAAAACAAAGCAAAGATGTAAGCTTCAGAGTAAACATTATTTGGTTACAGATTTCTTCTCTGAAAAAAATGGAATTTTACTTATTTGCGCATAATATGACTACAACCACATGTGTATGTATGTGTATATATACACACATATACACATGCATGCATATATGTATAAATATATTAGTCTATGTATATGTGTATATATAGGTATATGTACATGCATATGTATTTATATGCATATACACATACACATATATTTGGTAGGTATCATATAAACATATATGTTTTGTATACTCACAAATATTAAAATATATGTGTATATGTGTAGACAGATAATGTCTTTTTTCTTTTTCTTAAAAAATGATAAGGTAACACCCCTAGGAGACTTTCTCCAACATATCTAATCCATGTGAATTGTGAATATTTCCTATGTGAATACTTCCTTCTTTTGAATTTTTCAAGCACTTTCCATGTGGAATTCTTTATTTTAACTTGAGTTCAGGTGACAATATATTGAGAAAGACCTAGAGCTAGAAAGGACTAGAGCTAGAGTCTTGCCTGATTTGGAGAATAAGTAACAGGTTGTGAAGACTGAATAGATAAGCAACAAATACCACATTAGTCTACAAAATGGTTCTAGAACAACAAAACTGTCATATATAAAAGAATAGCCCCAATACACAATAGGATCAAAATTAAGTTAAAGGCCTTGGGTGTCATTTCTAGCCGTTTTGCAGTAGAGAAAAAAGGGACTAGCACAACACACAAGTACTTCTCCCAGTGATATGGGTGATTGATAAGGGAAGGATTGAGTATGAAGGGAAACTTGAAGGTAGAAAATTTGGGGATCCAGAGAGTGAGAGGCTATTCTATCACTGTCAGAACAGGACCATTAGCAAGAGGATGAATTCTAAGAATTATAGGAAGGTGAGCTCCCTTTCACTTCCTGGAAAATTTCTAGTATATCTGAATTAAAATAAGGTTAATGTCACTTTAAAATCACAGATAGCCATCATGGCTTCATGAAGAATAAGTAATACCAGACTAACCTGATATCATTAAAAAAAATTGTCAGAGACATCATGGCAGCAAAGATAAAGCTTGGGCTTGCCACAGAGTCAGAAGGGTTACAAATCCTGCCTCTTATTCAGTCACAATATAATTCTTGGTAAGTTACTAAACTTATCAGAGTTCAAGTCAATTCAACCAGTCAGTCAGACATCATTTATTGCATGTCTACTATATGTATTGTTTAAGCTCTAATGTCTGTTTTGGCCAGAAACCCTGAGAGTCTTTCCCTCCCAGGCTGATATAAAAATAAAATTGAGATGAAAGTGGCCATTCTTTGCCTCTTTTCTTACCTAGCCTTAATCACTGACTGGGAGTTGCCTCAGTCAAACTGAGAGGTGGGAAAGACCTTAGCTAACAAGGTCTCCTACTGTATCCAGATCCATCTTCCTGAGTGCACCCAGATGGCTCTGGAGGAGAAAGTGAGTCTGGTAACTTTGCACAGCCCTCCCTCACTTAAATCCAGTTCACTTGAAAGTCATGGTATCATCTTCCTGATGTCATGATCCTCTTCAGGAATGCAGGACAAACAGCAAAAGCAACACTATGTCACATACAATAATAGAGTCTTAGGATACAACGAAAGAAAACAGTCCTTATTCTCAAAAATTCACACTCTAAGGGTAGAGATGACATGTAAATTACTATGTATTAATACAATAAATTTCAAATTTTGGATAGGTTCAGAGGTAGGGCACTAAGATTATTCAGGTTTGAGATAAGCTTCTTTTAGAAGGTGAAATTTTATTTGAGATTTGAAGAAAGCCAGAGAAACTAGGAGGTAGAAATAAGATGAAAGAGTGTTCCTCACATGGGGGATAGGTAACCAGTCAGAAAACTTAGTAAGAATATAAATTGAAGGACGCTGCTAATCTACATAGATTGAGAAAATTTCCTTATAAGGTACCAAGAAATCATGGGTCCAAACCCTTCTATGTAAAAAAGCAAAAAATTGCTATCAAAGGAATGCTTAAAATTCCTTAACTAGGTTACCTAGATTCTAAAAAAAAAGACATAGTTTAGTCAATAGTGAAGTTAGTTGGATTTTGAATATAGTTAAATAACTTGACCCAAAGAGTAGACATTAATGCAATGTCAGTGAAGAAGGCAGGATTTTAATAGTGTCTCCAGTGATCAATCCCTCTTTGGTTCTGTGTCATTTCAAACATTTGTATGAATAATATGAGTAAAACCACAAATAGCATACATAACAGATCTATAAATTTATTTGCATAAATATTATCTTCACTATATTAATGAATCACTAACATTTTAGATGACAGGATAAATGATGATATGCTAAAATTTTGGATTTCATTTGCTAATATTAAATTATTGAGGGCAAATATAAAATATTATAAAACTGATGTTAAAAATCAGTTACAAAAGGAAGGAATATAGTTAAATAGCAATTCATACAGAAAAAGACCTGGGGTTGTTAGTGATTTGGAGCCCCAAGGTGATTGAACAGTCTAATAGCAATGATGGCCTAAAATGTTCATGTAGTTTTAGGATGCAGTGAAAGATATAATGTCCAGGACTGTAAACCTGACAGCCTCACTGTACTCTACAAAACTGAATAAAAGAACTGGGAATACTTAGCCTGTAGAAGGGAAGACTTGAATGGGGCACATGAAACCTATCTTGAAATATTTAGTAGAGCTATCAAGATGAAGAAGGTTTGTTTGTGTGTGTGTGTTTGTATGTGTTTATTTTTTCTGCTCATGTCTTCTGTAGAGGGAGCAATGGTCAGAAGTTGCAGAAAACCTAATTTTCATTCAATACAAAGGGAGAAAAGCTTCCTAATAATTAACATTATCTAATAGCGGAATGAGATAGAATGTAATGTAGTAAGTTCCAAATCAAAAGAGTCTTTCTAAGCAAAGGTCAAATGAACACTTATAAAAGATATTTTAGAGCACATTCTTGTTTAAATATGAGTTTAGGCTATACTAAACAAAGGTAGAGAAAAATCATGAAACTGTGCTGACTGGGTGCATTAAAATTTGTTTTACTTAACCTCAACAGAGTCCTGACTCTTAATAGGCAATTTTTGACACCTCCCTAATTAATTCACTATCTCACTCTATACCAGCTCTTCGAACCCTTTTCATTTTTCCTCTCACATTCCATACTCACCTCCCACCCTTTCAGCTGTGTATTGTAAACATTTTACCATTTAAAAAATGAAGCCATTTGCCAAAATTCCTCTTCCCTCTTCCTCCTCTTTTCATATTATCCTGATGTATTCTACCATGATATCCTCCATCATTCCTATCTCACAGGAAGAGATGACCCTTTTTCTTGCCAAGGCTAACTTCTCCACATGCACAAGTGATCTCATTCCACCCTATCTTCTCCAAGAAATTGCATCCTTTATCATGCTCAGTCTCTTGCTTATTTTCTATTTTCACTGTTCACAGGCTGATTTCTTACTGCCTAGAGAGATGCTCACATCTTCTCCATCCTCAAAAAACCCTTAGTTGATCTTAACATCCATATTAAGCATGATTCAATATCTCTTCTAACTTGCCTTCTGTGACTAAACTACTCCACTTCCTTTCCTCTCTCTTCTTAACTCCTTATAATCTGGCCTCTGACATCATTATTCAGCTAAAGCTATTATTTCATGTTACTACTGATTTCTTAGTTGACAAACCCAATGACTTTTTCTCAAATTTCTTGACAACTTTAAAGTCTTTGACGTCATCAATTGTCCTCTCCTCCTTGTTACTCTTTTCTCTCTAGATTTTCAGGAAGCCACTCTCTATTGTTCTCTTACCTATCTGTCTACTCCTCAATCTGCTTAGGTCAGTCTTCATTCTGATTACGCCCACTAACCCAAGGGGTTCCAGTTGGCTCTGTCCTGGGACTTCCCTCTATACTCATTTGCATAATAATCTCACCAACTCTCATTGATTTAATTATAGATCTGCTAAGAATTCTCAAATCTACTTATCCAATAGGAACCTATCTGATAACCTCCAATCTTGCATCTCCAAATGTCCATTAGATGTCTCAAACTAAATACCATAAAGTCATCTTAAATTCAACATGTCCAAAACTAAATTTATTATCTTCCTGCTCCCCATCACTCTCCCCTTCCACACCTCTTTATTACTGTGAGGATACAATCATCCACTCAGTGATTCAGGCTTAAAACCTAGGTACCATCCTCAGCTCCTCAGTCAATAGTCAATAAGCATTCTTTAAGCACTATGTGTCAGACACTGAGATAAGCAATAAGAATTCAAAAATGATATAACAGTCCTTGACTTCAGTGAGCTAACAATCTAACATGGAAAAAGAACACATAAAAAGAAGCAGAAAAGTAGCAGATCAAACATGGAAAATTAACCAGTAGGGTGTGAAAATAATGAATTCCTGCAGTTGAAAGAGAAAATAATCTGAAAGGTGTGTGAATTTCAGAATGATTCCTGCCTATCATGAATTATAGGAGGTCAACATGGGAAATAATGAGGTGAATTCTCTGACTGTCCTGTCTTAAATGATAAAGGATTATGAAAAGAGCTCCAATTTTCAATCTCTACCTTCTCCAAAAAGAGGGAAGGATAAGTCCTAGAGACAGGGCTGGTGAGGAGTTGTGAGTTTCTGAGTTGATGTCATCCTGCAGAATGATTAGTTTCTGGAAATCATGAAATCTAAGATGATATCTGGGTAGGGAATGACTAAAACCTCATTTTTAATATCTAATCTTTTACCAAGGCCTGTAAATTTTACCTTTGTCATATCTCTTACATAAGCCATTTCTTTTACTTTGACACTATTACCCCACCAACCTAGAGTATGCAGGGTTGCTTGTCATGAGTCTCTCCTCACTCCAGTTCATCCTCCACTAGGCTAAACCACAGTTACAACTAAGTAATCCTTTTCCATCTCATTCTCTCCTCTCCTTCCTCCCCCCATATCTACTAACTACCCTGTCTAACTCAATTAGCTCCAGTAGTTTTGTCACCTTCCAGATCAAATATAACAACCTCTCACATTAAAATCTTTTCATAATCCCGTACCAATTCCCACAAAACACACACACACACACACACACACACACACACATACATACATACTATGCATCTTTCCAATCTTCTTACAACAATTATTCAACGATGTACTCTGTAAGCCGATGATAACAGTTTTCTTACTGTTTCCCAAAAAAGATAGGAGACCCTCTCTCCTGATTCTGGGGATTTTCACCAGTTGTCCTCCATGGATGGAAAGTTCTTCTTCACCTTTCCCTATGGCTTTTCTTGCTTCAAGTCACAGCTAAAAGTTTTGCATTCAGGAATCTTTTACAATCCTTTCTATTTCTAGTGCTTTCCCTCTGCATGGTTTGTACATAGTTATTTGCATGTTGCCTCCCCCATTAGAATGGGAGCTCCTCAAAGACAGGAATTGACTTTTACCTTTCTTTACATCCCTAGCACTTATCACAATGCCTGGCACACAGTAAGTGCTTAATAAATGTTTATTGGCTGACTCACTGAGTTGAACTGATAGCTCTTCTAAGTCTCACATTCTGGAATTCTGTGGACCATTAAAATAAGGCTCCAAAGTTCCACCACATTCAGCCAGCATCTGTCTCAAAGTGTTAGGCAGGCAAAGAATTACACACTTATTCTGATAATTCATAATATAGTTTAAATTGTTATTTTATAGTTCAAGGTGTAAGGGATGGGGTGTAGTGTATTTGTGTATGTGTATGTGAATGAAACGAAATACTATACTCCTTGAAGATGAAGAGTTTATAGTATATTTCTTTCTTTTCATCCCTCTGAAAGCACCAGTGGACATCCCCTGTAGTAACTAATAGTGTCAGCTGTATGTTCACATTTAGAATGAGCAATGAAGGTAGGGAGAAGGTAACCATATGAAACTCAAAGACTTGTGATTGTTTTTTCTGAAATCATATCATGAGCATACTTTCTAAGTTGAAACAAACAACTGACTGGCTATCAGTGAGTTAGAGACAAAGAGAATGTAAATTGAAGTAGGAAAACGCAGACAAAATGAAATACCACTCTGCTACCAAACAAGTGAAGAATGAAAGGTATTTTACCTATCTTAGTCTCTGCTTTATCCTCTATTAATCTGTTCATTGGCTCCTGGGAAAGTGGTGATGGGCAAGGTCAGTGAATAGTCACTCTGTATATATTTATATATGTATTTGTTATCTCCCCCATTTCAATGTAAACTTCTTGCAAGTAGAGATTGTCTCATTTTTGTAATTTTATGTGCAGGACCTAGCACAGTAGCTGCAATATACCAGGTGCTTAATAAATTCTTGCCAATTAATATATTTACTTATTGATTCATGATAATTTCAAAGGAAAGTAAAAGCAAGGAAAAAAGGGCAAAAATGATTTCTCACCCTATTACAACATCTTCCCCCACAAATGCCTATTTTTTATCTGCTGATGAACAAGTTTCATAGAATAACATCTTTAGCCCTTCCTCCACTAGGACGATATATGGGGAAGAAGATAAGAGAAAGAAAATGTTTTACTCATGTGGATCTGTTGTCATATGTTCCTTTAATGTTGATCACCAAGGCAGGAATTATGAAGGATAATAAAAATAAATAAATAAATGAATATATATATATATATATTTATATATATATATATATAAATATATATATATATATTATATATAAATATATAAAAAAATAAGAGCAATAATGACAACCCCAAAGCACAACTAATTTTCTATATCAGAAGTAGAAGAGGAACATAAATGAGTAATGGAAGACCACTGAGCATGGTGGACAATGGAATGCTATGTAACTCCTGGGACTCCTATGGTAACTGAGACGTCCTTACAGAAATCTCAAATACCAGTCAATGGAAATCTGGAGATATCATGGAAGGGATGAAAAGGGAAGAATAGTTCATATAATGCCTACTACATCCTAGGTATTGTGTTAAGTGCTTTATAAATATTTCATTTGAGACTCACAAGAACAAAGTATTTTTATTAGCCTTATTTTACATTTAATGAAATAGAGGGAAATAGAAGTGGAGTTACCAAGAGTTAAACTGCCGAGATAAGTATCTCGGACTGAATTTGAACTTAGGTCTTCCTTATCCTGGGCCCAGGATGTTATATATTTGACCATGATGGAACACCTTAGGTTTGTAGGATAGCCATGCAGAAAACTTGCAATCACATGTTTTGTTTTGTTTTGTTTTGTTTTTTAATGAAAACATCAAAGTAAGTAGTCGTCCTTCCTGTTTCATTACCACAAGAAGTCAAAACGCATTGGAATAAATCAGAAATACAAGACCTACATGTTGTCACCATCACTACCATTACACCATCACTCACTCCTACTGCTACGATGGTGATAATGATGGCGTACTACTAAAATGACAACTGTAACCACTGCTGCTAGAAGCACTACTAGCAGTAGTAGTAGTACTAGTATTACTATTGCTACTAAATTTTGATGAGGACAATGTCACTAGAAATCGAGGAAAGGAAGTAATCTACATGAACTAGTTTAGGAAATGAAGATTTCACAGAAATAGCTTCATAAAAGCCAAGTAATAATTCTATTATCTTTTTATTTAATTAATTTATTGTTATCAAACAATATTCAACAATCACTTCCATAAAGATTAAATATTCGCCCCCTCCCTTCCCAAGATGGCATGAAACCTTATATGGGTTCCACACATACATTCTTATGAAACACATTTTCACATTTGTCATGTTACATAGAAGAATTAAAATGAATGGGGGGAACCATGATAAAAACCCTACCAAAGTAAATCATAACACATGAGAAAATCATCTGCTTCATTCTATGCTCCAATTCCATGGTTCTTTCTCTGGATATGGATGGCATTTTGCTTCAAGAGTCTTTTGGAAATGTTTTAGGTCCTTGCATTGCTGTGAAGAGCTAAGTCTATCAGAAAAAACCCTCTCACACTGTGGCTGTTAAGGTGTATAATATTTTTCTGGTTCTGCTCATTTCACTCAGTGTGAGTTCATATAAGTCTTTCCCAGTTTTGCTGAAGTCTGACTGTTCATCATTTCTTAAAGCACAATGGTATACCATTACATTCATATGCTGCAACTTGTTCAACCATTCCCCAATTGATGGGCATTCCCTCAATTTCCATTTCTTGGCCACCACCGAAAGTGCTGGTGTAAATACTTTTGTACATGTACAACCTTTTCCCATTGTTATAACTTTTTTGGGATATAGACCTAGAAGCAATACTGTTGAGTCAAGGGATATGCACATTTTTGCAGCCCTTTGGGCATACTTCCAAATTTCTTTCCAGGGACCAGGTTGAGTCAGCTCATAGCTCCATCAACAATAAATTAGTTTTCCAACTCTCCCACATCTTCTGCAACACTTATCTTCTTCCTGTTTTGTCATATTACCCAATCTGATGGGTGAGATGTAGTACCTCAAGTTGTTTTGATCTGTACCACTCCAATCAATAGTGATTTAGAGCAGTTTTTCATATGACTATAGATACCTTTAATTTTTACCTCTGAAAACTGCCTTTGACTATTTATCAATTGGGGAATGACTTTTATTCTTGCACATTTGACTCTGATACCTATATATTTTAGAAATGAGGCTTTTATCAGACATTAGTGATAAAAATGCTTCCTAAGTTTTCTGTTTCCCTCTAATCTTGGTTGCATTGGTTTTGTTTGTGCAAAACCTTTTCAACTTAATGTAATCAAAATTATCCATTTTCCACTGAATGTTGTTCTCTATCTCTTGTTTAGTTATGAATTTTTTCATATTTCACCAACTCCTTTAACTTGTTTATAGTATCAGCCTTTATACCTAGATCATGCACCCATTTGCACTTTATTCTTGTGTAGGATGTCAGGCATTGGTTTATGCCCAGTTTTCACCACACTATTATTTAGTTTTCTCAGTAGTTTTCCTTAAACAGTGAGTTTTTATCACAGAAACGGGGATATGTGTGTTTATCAAACATTAGACTGCTATACTCATTGACTACTGTGTCTTCAGTAACTAATCTATTCCATTGATCTACCCCTCTATTTCATAGCCAGTACCAAGTGGTTTTAATGATTACCACTTTGTGACAAGCACAATTTGAGATCTGGTATGGCCAGGCCACTTTCCCTAGCATTTCTTTTCATTAATTCCCTTGATATTCTGGATTCTGTTCTTCCAAATGACTTTTGATATTATTTTTTGTATCTCTAGAAAACAATCTTCTGGTGTTTTGATTTGTATGGCACTTAGTAAGTAAATTATTTTAGGGAGAATTGTCATTTTTATTATATTAGCTTGGCCTATCCACAAGCAACTGATGTTTTTCCATTTACTTACATCTGACTTTATTTGTGTGCAAAGTGTTTTGAAACTGTGCTCATATAGTCTACCATGTTTCTTTTGAAAGATAATCTCCCAAATACTATATAATGTCTGCTGTACCTTTAAATGGAATTTTTTTTATCTATATCTTGCTGTGGGATTTTATTAGTAATATATAGAAATGCAGATGATTTATATGGATTTATTTTGTATCCTACAACTTTGCCAAAGTTATTTATTATTTCAAGTAGTTTTTTACCTGATTCTCTAGAATTCTCTAGGTGTATCATCATATAGTCTGCAGAGTGATAACTTCTTTGCTTATTCTAATTCCTTCAATTTCTTTGTTTTCTCCTATTGCTAAAGTAACATTTCTAGTACCATATTGAATAATAGTGGTAATAGTGGACTTCGTTGTTTCACACCAATCTTATTAGAAATGTATCTAACTTGTCCTCATCACATATAATGCTTGCTGATGGTTTTAGGAACTACTTATTATTTTAGGGGAGGTGCCATTTATTCCTATGCTTTCCAGGGTTTTCAATGGGAATAGGTGGTATATTTTGTCAAAAGCTTTTCCTGCCTCTATTGAGATATAATATATAACGTTGATCTCCTCTTTCTATATTTTATCCCTATAAGCATTCAATGATATAAAATTTCCCCTAAGAGCTGCTTTCAAGACATCCCATAAGTTTTTGTAGGTTTTCTTATTATTGCCATTCTCTTGAATGATGCTATTGATTGTTTCTATGATTTGTTGTTTGGCCCACTCAATTGTTAGGATTAGATTATTTACTTTCCAATTAATATTTGGTCTATCTTTCCATGACCCTTTATTACATATAATTTTTATTGCATTGATTATCTCTGCCTTTCTGCACTAGAGTAAGGTTTTTATGTCCTAGTAAATGGTCAAATTTTGTGTATGTGGCATATGTCACTGAGAAAAAGGTAGATTACTTTCTATCCTCATTCAATTTTCTCAAGTGATTTATCATATCTACCTTATCCAGAGTTCTATTCACCTACTTAAATTATTTCTTGTTTATTTTGAGGTTAGATTTATCAAGTTCAGAGAGGGGTAACTTGAAATCCCCTTCTAGTATAATTTTGCTATTTCTTCCTGAAACTCCCTTAACTTCTCCTCTATGAATCTGGATCCTATACTTCTTCGTGCATGTATGCTTAGTTGTCTATGGTGTCTTTAGCAGCATACAGTTTCCTCCCTTATTTCTTCTGATTATATCTACTTCTGCTTTTGCTTTGTCTGAGATTAGGATCACTATCACTACCCCCGCTTTTTCTGTACAACAGTTGAAGCATAATATAATCTTTTCCAACTTTTTACTTTTATTCTGCATCACAGAGTATATTTCTGTTTGAAATGTGCTTCATTTAAACAACTCATTGTAGGATTACGATTTTTAATCAATTCTGCCATCTGCCTCTGTTTTATGGGAGTGTTCATCCCATTCACAGTCACAGTTATGATTGCTATCTGTGTCTTCCTCTCCATCCTGTTTCCCCAAGTTTATGCTTTTATTTCTCCCATCACAATAGAGTTTTATTTTGGAGCACTGCCTCCTTTAATCTTCCCTCCCTTCAATCAGGCCCCGTTTGATTCCCCTTAACCCTTACTATTTCTTCCCTCCTTTTAACTCTCTTCCATTTTCTTTCCCCTTCCCCTTCTTACAGACTATACAGCAAGTTAGATTTCTAGACTTTATGTTGTTCCCTCCTTGAACCAAATCAGATGAGGTTAAAGATCAAACAATGCTTATCTTCCTCCCTTCTTTCCCTCTACTATAAAATGCTTTTGTGCCTCTTCCTGTGATGCAATTTACCTTTATTCTGCCTCATCCTTTTTTCTTTCCCTTTTACAATCCCTTCACACCCTTAAATCACATTTTTATCATCACATCAGTCAATTTATTTCAAGTCCTTCTACCTAAGTATGTCCTTTTTAATGTCTTAATAAATATACAATTCTCAAGATTAGCAAGTATCATTCTCCCCTATAGGGAGGTAAACAGAGTGCATATATTGAATAATAAGGTTTTTTTCCCCCTCTTTACCATTTTATGCCTCTTTCAGTCTTTTATTTGAAGGTCACACTTTCTATTGACCTCTGGCCTTTTCATCAGGAAGGACTGGAATCCCTTATCTCTCCTTTTCTGAAATATTTGGTTAATTTTTCCTTGGTAATTTGTCTTTGGTTGTAAACCAAGCTCCTTTGCCTTGTGGAATATCATATGCCAATGTTTCTGATCCTTCAACGTAGAAGCTACAAGGTCTTGTGTGATCCTGACTGTAGTTCCTCGATCTTTGAATTGTTTCTTTTTGTCTGTTTGCAGTATTTTCTCCTTAACTTGATAGTTCTAGAATTTGGCAACAATATTCCATTGTGTTTTCAATGTAAGATTTCTTTGAGGAGGTGATCAGTGGATTCTTTCAATTACTATTTTGCCCTCTGTATTCACAATCCCAGGGCAATTTTCCTTGTTTTCTTGGAAGATGTTATCCAGACTCTTTTTTTCATCATGGCTTTCTGGTAGACAGTCATTAACCTCCATCTGTTCCATTCTAATTTTGAAAGAACTATTTTCTTCAGTGAGCTTTTGAACCTCTTTTTCCACTTGGCTAATTCTGCTTTTGAAAGCATTCTTCTCCTCATTGGCTTTTTAAACCTCTTTTG
>CM053770.1:114231391-114247564 GCA_028658325.1 Potorous gilbertii | reverse complement strand
GTGCACATTTGACCTTCTTGAATCAAAGGAATCTTTATGAAAATTGTTATTCTCTAACAATTTTAAGTTTTTTCTATTAGTCTCTAAGGAGACATTTTGATGTAGCTGATGGCATTCAAAGGTTTTGTTCTCTGACTGCATAAAAATAAAACTAGTAATTTTGTCCCAGTGTCTTCAAAATGTCTTGTTTTTTCACTTATGTAGCAGTTACTGCAGATGTCCTAGGAATTTATTTTTTTAGACAGAGAAGGAAGAAATAGCAAACATTGGGTATTGCATAAAATGTTAGATTCTGCCAGATAACTAAAAATCAGGCTGGCTTTCTTACATTCTCAGGGCTTGCTCCAGGCATATGGATACATATTTTTAGACAAAATACAATTAATCATTTTCGTAATGGAATCAACCATTAACTTTATTTCACTCTCCCATGGAAGATATTGAATGTAGGTATCTTCTGTGGGTATGTCCTAAAATTCTAACAGGGAAATCATATATTGAAATAGAGTACGAATATAATTGTGTTATTATTAAAATATACTCTAACATTGAGCACATGGAATGTTAATTCCTATAGTGTGTATAGGCAATCAGGCAACTCTCCAAATACAGGAGATTTCAGAAATAGCATGAGGCATTTTTACACCTGATCATAATTTCATGCTGTGCCACCTTTGATTGGAGTGTTACCTTAAAAGAAAGCAGAGGGATGAAAAATGATCTCATATTTTATTGTAATGTGAGCAACTCATACAAACCAACAAATAAAGTCCCAAATCTATAGAAAGTTGTATCTTCTGTTTAAGACTCTGCTTAATAGAAAATTCCTGCTTGTTTATAGCATAAGTTTAATCAATATGATTTTTATAAACTGTATCCAGCATGAAAAACCTTCAAACATGCATTTCTCAAAAAAGAAATAAAATTACCTGAATAATTTCAATTATTTATAAACTCAGTTAGTCACATCTGAGATATTGAAGAAAAAATACTGTGATAAATAATATATGGGGAAAAGATGCTCCAAGTTATTACCTTACAGTCCAGTATCTGAGGATCAAGCAGCATTCATTGACTTCTTAGTACCTAACAGTGGTTATTGCTTGCAAACTATGAAAGGTTAGTTTAGAGTTATGAAATATTTAAGAGAGCTAAGAATTTATCAGATGCTACTCAGTTGGGGGGAATTTAAAATGTAAGCTCTGGATACCCTTATGATATTAGTGTTAAATTTTTTAAAAACTATTTTCAATCATTTGAAACATGGTGATGTCAAGAGAGGTTGTTCATTCTCAAGTAGTTGTTCAACTGCGTCTCCTATGTTTCAAACTCATTTTCCTCACTGGATTTTATTTTTAAATTGTTCATTCAGGAGCAAGGACTCCTTGGAGTCTGGGAAAGCTACTGTAACATACATGAGTCATGCATTGTTGTTGTTCAGTCATGTCTGGTTCTTTGTGATCTCTTTTAGGGTTTTCCTGGCAAAGATATGAGAGTAGTTTGACATTTCCTCCTCCAGATCATTGCATCTATGAGGTAACTGAGGCAAACAGGGTTAAAGGACTTGCTTAGGGTCACATGTCTAGTAAGCATCTGTGGCTAGATTTGAAATCAGGTCTTCCTGACTCCAGGCTTGGTGCTATATCGTCTGCACCACCTATAAACTACAAAGCTACCAGACAACTGGGTTAGCAGTGTTGATTTTACCCCTGATCAATTCAACTACCTAGTTTGACTCAATTAACTATATGATTGACTTAGCAAACAGATAATAAAAATAAAAAGTCTGAAATGGACATACCTATAGTCAGAATCACAATTGGCAATATACGCTCCCTGGATAAGTAGTGCAAAATGAACCTTAGGAAAATGAGCAATAAATGTGGCTTTATGTATATTTGTTGAATATGTTTAAAGACAATTACAGGGGCTGCTGCAAGGCATAGTGGATTGAGCACAGGCTCCGATGTTTGTATGACCTAAGATACTTACTAGTTCTGTGACTGGGTAAGTCACTTAATGCCGATTGCCTCCCCATTCCTCCACCTCCAATAAATTAATAAAGACAATTGCAGATGATTGAAATATGTATGATATGTAAAGATATAAGGCCCCATGGGGAGGTGTGTGTGAGAGAATTCCCATGCTGTTGCTCTGTTGTGGGAAGACTGAAATGTTGATATATCATCCCCTATCCCCTATCTCCCTTATATTTCATCTAATGAAGGGCCCAAGAAACTGTGATGCCACTGAAAATGAACGGACCAGGAAAGCATAGGCAAAGGAAGAGTTCATCTAGGGTACAATTGCTGGAGGAGAGAAAGTGCATCATTTGATAGCTCCTGATTTTAACTAAATACTCTTGGTGACTAAGTCCTAAGTTCAGTTTTGTTTTTCATATTCCTGAGGGATATCAAGTATTGCCAGCACTCTTGAAATTTCATCTGTATGATCTTTAGCTAGCTGAGAAAGAATTAAATTAACTGTATTAAACTTTCACTCAATCAATACAATGAACTAGTATATGTTAGGTACTAGCTGAAATGTGAAAGGAGTTAATCTATTAAAAGGATAAAACATGATCCCTGTATTCAAAAAGCTTATAGTCTATGATTTTTTGACATTTAAAAGTGGAGAAATTATTACCATGGACCTAGGCACAATTGTAATTAGGCTAATTGAGCAGGAAGAAATGGATAGGATTTTAGGGAAATAAGTACTCCAAATTGGTTGGAGCAAAGAGAGACTGACAAAAAGTAATACAAGGTAGGGCTGGAAAAAAGTAGATTAGAAACAGATTGTGAAATGTCTTGAATGGCAGACTAATGATTTCAGATTTTATTTGATATGCGAGAAAGCCATTAAAGAAGTGTTAGCAATGGCATGATATTAGAGATATGCTTTTAAAAATTAATCTGACAGTAGTGTGAAAAGAATGGCAAAGATCCTGACATGTCTGATTCATTTTTCTTAATATTTTAGAGTGAAAGGTAAAAAAAGAGAATGATTCAGTAGGTAACCTGGATAGTTATAGTGCTCTGAGAGAAGTGAACTCTGAAAGTCATTGTGGTTGGGAGCATTATTTCTCACATGGCCAGGCATCCAAAAAGCAAAAGAGAGGCCTGTAAAAGTAAAAACAGAGGGACATGGTGGGCATACAAAAATATATCACCTACAAAAAGTTTTGTGTGAAAAGACAATAAATGAAATAAGACATTATTTTGAACTTATTGCTTTCCAGTGATTTCTTGGGGATACGAATATAAATATATATGCGAATATAAAATGTAAAACAGTCTTTGCTCACAGGGAATTTGCATTCTAAGAGAGGGAGACAAGACAAACAGGGAAAATAAAATATGCTGTGATTGAGACGCACGACTAGAAAACAGAAGTGATGTGGCCATGTAGCAAGAGACAGAAATAAGCAATGGAGAGTCATTTGTATCCATTTATATTTATTTGTTATCATTCTGTTTGTATCCACTGGTATTCTTATAGCAAGTAACAAGAGGTAGAGGAAGGGCCAAAGCAAGCTGAGCTGACTTCCTTTGGAAGTTTTATGGGAAACATGGAAAAGTGTCATGCAAGGTGAGGAGACAGGAAGAGATCACTATCTGTATCACTGTATGGAGTATTCACATTGATGAAATCAGGGAATCTATAATTGGTGGTTTGTAATTATAATGAGAGAAGCATGGACACAATGAAATACTGACAAATACAGAAATGCAAAGCAACTATACTTTCTGTCACTAAGAGGAGAAATTCAAATGCTTTTCATTGCTGGGAGTGAAGTACTAGCATAATATTTTTCCCTGGTAATTAGCCTGGAGTTATCAAAAAATGGAGTCATTTTCAAGTGGGTAAGGGATTGGTAGGAAGGGAAGTAGACAAACATTTATTAAGTATCTATTTTGTGTCAGATACTTTGCTAAACACTTTACAAAAGTTATGTCATTTGATCCTCACAACAATCCTGGGAAGTTAGTGTTGCTATTACTATCATTTTACAGTTAAAGAGACTGAAATAGACAAAGGTTAAGTGACTTACCCAAGGCTGCACAGCTAGAAAATCTAAACTTGGGTTTGAACTCAGGCATCATGTCTTGCTGACTCCAGCATAATATTCTATCCTCTAAGCTGCCTAGCAAGATTTGTATATACTCCTCCAAAAAAAGAAAAAAAAAATCCCTGTTATCAGTTATTGCCTGAAAGAACTCTTTCTTCCTCCATTTATTTTAACTTAATTTTACACACACGCACACACATACATGTTCTCATGCACATACACACATGCACATGTACACACACAATATGCTAACTCCATAATGATAATAGATCATATTTACATATTGCTTTAAAGTTTGCAGAACACACATGCATTCTTTCATTTGAGTCGCACAAAAAGGCTAAAAAGTTCATCGTACAGGTATTATTTACATTTTAAAATTATGGAAATTGGATTTCAGAGAACTTATATGACATTACCAATGAGTGGGAAAGGGAGGATTTGAGTATTTCAACAAAATTCTTTTTGTCTTCTACTTCACCATCTCTCTAGCACAACAGAAAAACAAAATGTCAATTTACAGTAAGTATTCTGAAAGCATATTTTTCTTTATCTAAAGCTCTGTATGGCACATATATTACATAGGTTTACTCCTGAAATACCAGAAACAGTAAATAACCAATCTTTCCAATTATATACATGAGAAAAAAGATAAGAATTAATACATCTAAGTGTAAAAAGAAATGGAGAGAGAAATAAAGAGAGAAATCAGGGGGAGAGTTCAAAATTTAAAAATTTAAAATTTAAAAATCTCATCATCATATTATAAGCTTTGTGAAACCTTCCAAGATTCAAAATTATTGCACCTGGTAGGTGCGCCCTAATGGAGTCAGATTATTCATAGGGGAAATATATCCTATTTTCTCATAATTGTGAAGCCAGAAGCACATCTCCAAGTAAATTTAGTAGTAGTAGTAGATTCCTGCTCATAAAAGTTATCCTGCACTCAATAATAACGAAACAATGCATTGTGCCTTTTTCATAATTAGCATATTTCTGCCCTTGTTTAAACAGAGTTTGCAAAAAAATATAAGTTAATAGAACTTTCCCCATGTTAGTCTAGTGTTCATCTATCTGCACAATCTCGTTCCCATATAAGGTATTTAACCTTGGTAGATCAATATAAACCTAGAGCACTGGTTGTGTTAAAACAGTAGCAAATTTAAGTCCCTTGTTCTCCAGTTAATTATTTTATTTTAACTGAATAGACTTGAATTGTATTGGGCTGGTAATCCTGACACTTATCTGTAAGACATTGGATGCCAACTCACAGCCCCAGACCTCAATTTTCTCATTTGTAAAATGAGGAGTTTATATTAGATGATCTTTGCAGTCCCTTCCAATGCTAGACTTAATACTTTATGACCTGTAACCAAACTGTTAATTTCAGTAAGCCATTGTAAAAGGTCCACATGGGTTTGAAGGTATTCCTGCTAGAATTCCATCCCTCCTCACACATAAATCATCCAACCATAATGTAAATAAGAATGGCTTACTTGGCTGAAATTAACCTTGTAGGTGCAACCATCGCTGAAAATGGAGCATTGTACAGAGAATGTCTAATTAGTTTCTGTTTGGAAGATCTTTGCATTATATGAAGGTGTTTATCAAGACAGGCTTGTTATTGTTTGGGGCATCAATTATCTCTCATTAAGCTGCTTTTCCTAGTCTGAATGTTAAACTCTTTTAGCAGTTCGGAACGAAATTTGAGTAAATACTTTATAATTCAAAATAAAATAAATAAAAGGGGGAGGGGTTTCACAGGGGAAAAGTTTAACTGCCAATAGCATTTTAAAATGCAAATAAAGCTTCTCATTTTTCTCTCCTCCAGTTAATCTATTCACATAGAAACTGGGTAGTTAGTTGGAGTTACAGTAATAAAAGGAATTACATTAATGTGCATTAGGAAATTTCCAAAGCCATTATAGCCATTAGCTTATGAGGTACCCCAGGAGGGCAGGAGTGAGGGAGAGGAAAACGGAGTGAGGGAGGGAGAAAGACATAGAGAGAGAGAGTATGTGTGTGTGTTTGTGTGTGTGTGTGTGTATGTCTGGGTGTGTGTGTGTGTGTGTTGTGTGTGTGTGTGTGTGTGTGTGTGTGTGTGTGCATGCCTGAGTGAGTGAGAGAGAGAACGAATGAGACACTTGGAGGTTAGAAGAATGGCTAAATGAACAAAACCTGTGATGTCACTGATGTCATTGGAATACATACTTCATATTGAGGAAGCCATCTTTATCCATACAGATCACCAACTGCCCTTCAGGTGAGATTTTTAGAGAGCTCTATGGAGTATTGAAGGATTGTAGGATTTCTAAGTTACAGGTCACTATATATATAAGTGTATATATATATATATATATATATATATATATATACACACTTATATATATATACTTATATATACTTATATGTATGTATGTACTATAAATAGGACTTGAATCCAGATCTTTCTCATTCCTGAGTTCAGGTCACTATACACTACACAAGGTGCTTTCAATAGAAACTACTATGAAGAAAAGGCATGACCTTCTAAAGTCCCTCCCTAATACTATAAGTAAACTCATTATTCCACACATCTGATTCATTTTTACTTAAATCATGGCAGAATTCTATAATGGCCAAGGTTGTAGCTATTATGGAATTTTGGACCAATTCACTCCTAATATTCGTTGGGAATCTCTTATCCAAATATTCTCTCTCCTTATCCAGCCAAACAAAGCTTGATACATTTCTTTCTGTCCCATCTCCTTCTGCTCCTATGGCATACACTATTGAAACCTTTTTTTTAACCTAATTCAAATTATTTTGATGCCAGATATTACACTTCATTTCATTTTACGTTTGTTTGCATGCATATATTAATACATTAATTAATTAATTTGTTTATTTAAAGACTGTTTCCCTATCTCTAACAGACTGGAAATGCAGAGACCACTTGCTACACTGATCTGAATCTGATCTACTTCAGATATTTGACTTGCTCAATTTCCAACCTGGGTTGATTTTCTTCTTTTTTGGCAACTTAGTAGGTTCTTGCTCTTGGGAGCTTACCATATTAAAATTTAACTTGACTTAGCCATTCAGCCATGTTAATGTACTAAAGCACAGAACTCTTGAGTTCAAGAGATCCTTCAGCCTCAGCCTCCCTGGCAGAATTCAGGAGTTCTGTGCTTCAGTGCACTAACACGATTGGGTGACCAACATTCACTTTCCTCTTAGCTGATTCCAACAAATTCTTGCTTTCCCTTTTCCCCACAACACCTGCTTTACTAAGCTGATAGTACACAGTTAATAAATGATCAACAAATCAATCAATTCTCTATTCTTATCAAGGTTGCCTCCAAATAGCATATAACCACCTTACACTTATATTTGCAAATAAATTCATATTAATTTAATAAGATAATAATTCTGAAACACAGACTTTTAGATTGCTAAATGAAAGAAATCTCAGAACTCAACCAATATAGTCCAATCTAATTTAATAAACAATTACTACGCAATTACTATGTGCATAATAACGTGCTAGAGGTTGGGCATACAAAATCAACACAAGAAGAAATAGTTCCTTCCCTCAAGAAGCTTGCATTCTACTAGAGGAGAAATAAACAAACAAAAATAATCCACATGAGAATTTGAGTAGAATGAATACAGCACTGTTTGCTACAGGGATCAGTAAAGGATCTGGATGAAAGTTGAAACTTTAGTCAACCAGAATCTAAGAAGCTGAAATAAGGAAAGAGTCCATACAGATACAGATATAGAGGGCAGCCTAGTAAAACAGAGGCAGGAAATATAACATTAAATTTGGATAACAGAACTGAAAAATAGCTAAGCCAGAACATGTAACATGTAAAAGGTTATGCTTTGAAATAAGCTTAGAAGGATATATACAAGGACAATCTGGAATGAGGGTGTAAAGAGCTTTAAATAGTATGGTATGTTTATATTTTATCTTAGAGGAAATATTGAAGTTACTGAAGAAGTGTTGTTGCATTATAGTTGAAGAAATTAAATTCTAGAGATTTAATGGCCTTGGCCAAAATCATTGGGTTAGTTATTAACAGATCTGGGACTCTAAACCATTACTCACAAATCCTACTGCAGAGCTTCAGGATAACATAAAAGGTTTATGTTAACTAGGTTTTATGGCAGTTAACATCTTGAATAACGCAGTCCCTCTGTTAAGAATCTTATAGGCAATTAAGAAAGGTTGATTACATACCAAAATAAGGTTATAGCCAACATGATAAGAAATACATGATTTTATAAGAATCCATACAAATTCCAAATATTCATTAGTCAAACAAAAAGAGGTCAAAAAGCCAAAATCATATCTCTTTGTTATCTAAAGTATCTGACAATTGAATTTTTCCACCTTTCTGCACTTGTGATGTTGAACTGGCAGTTTCTTGGTCTCTTTTTTCCTTCATAGCTCCTCAGAGAGTCATCAAGAATGAAAGCAAATATCAAAATTGACAAGAAGGCTGCCTTGCCACTTAAAAAGATTCAAATAGTTGAAGTGAAATAGGAATAAGATTTGTTTATATTACAGTCAATGACAAGATCACCTTAGGCCAAAGAGAAAGTTTTTGCCTGGTGGTTTTCACCATTCTATAAGGGTGCTTGCAGAAGATGGTAACTCTTTGATCACATTCTCCATTCTCACTGCTTTTGTAAATATCCATTGGTATTGTTTGTGGTTCAGTCTTATCAGTTATGTCTGATTCTCCATGACCTCATTTCAAGTTTTCTTGTCAAAGAGACGAGAGGGGTTTGCCATTTCCTTCTCCAGCTCATTTTACAGATGAGCAAACTGAGGCAAATGGAGTTAAGTGTATTGCCCTTTTAACTCAGGTCTTCTTGGCCCCAGACCTGTGTTCTATCCACTGCGCCACCTACCTGTCAGTAAATATTCATTGCCTCTACTAAAGCTCACTTTTCCTTCTGGATATTGAATTATTTTCTTCACTGTGTCTCTAGCTTTTTGGAGATTACAAAACTTGTAAATTCACTAAAGCCCTATCCTTCCATATGCTTCATAAAATTATCAAAAAATATAATTTGAAGGAAAATAAGAGATATTTTATTCCAGGTTCCTATTTTGCTTTGGAGTCTGAAGGTCTAGACCCAAGATCTCTTCATTATGTGGCACAGAAACTCCCTCCACTGGAAGAGAGAGGAGATGAGAGGGAATAAGTGAGATTACTCTTATCAGATTTGGCTCAAGGAGGGAACACACATTCAGTTAGGTATGGAAATCTATCTTACCCTGAAGAAAGGCATGTGGGAAGGGGAGAAGAGAGGGAGGATAATAGAAGGGAGAGTCAATTGGGGGAAGGGGTAGTCAGAAGCAAACACTGTTGTGGGGGTACAGGTTAAGGAAGAGAATGGAATAAATTGAGGGTAGTACAGGATAGAGGGAAATGTGGTTAGTCTTTTGCAACATGACTGTTATGGAAGTGTTTTGCATGGCTACACATGGATGACCTTGATCTAATTGCTTGTTTTCTTACTGAGAGCGGGTGCGGAGGGAAGAAGGGAGAGAATGTGGAACTCAAAGCTTTAAGAGTGAATGTTAAAAATTGTTTTTGCATACAACTGGGAAATAAGATATACAGGCAATGGGTATACAAATGGGGTATACAGAAAAATAGGAGGGAGGTGAATGGCAGAAGGAGGGGTGATAGAAGGGAGGATAGATTGAGAAAAAGCATGGTTGGGGTGTACACTGTCCTAGGGTGGGGAGAGATGACAGAGGGGGAGAACATTTGGAATTCAAAATCATGTGGAAGTGAATGTTGAAAACTTAAAATAAATAAATTATATTTTAAAAAAGAAATTCCCTCCACTATTAGAGATTGCAACTGATATGTAATTTATGGTTTTATGGAGTGACTTACAGATACTGAGAGGTGCAAAAGACTTCTTGTGGTGGCATAGTAAATATGTGTTAGGAGAAGGATTTGAAGCCCACATCTTCCTGAATTTAAGTAGTATCCTCTACCCAATTACATTATGCCACCTCCCCTCTTCATTTTATTTCAGAAAAAAAAGTGAAATTAAGAGATTTGTTGAAGGATGCACATGATGTAAGCAGTTGAACTTGAATTTGAACTTCTATCTTTTGACTACAAAGTCAATATTCCTTCTACTCTAACAACTTGATTCTCTATCTCAGATTCCCTCATTTGAGATTAGCAATACCTAAATGAATGATAGTAGCTCAATTGGTAACTGTGGGCACAGAGGAGGGGACAGAGATAGAAGTAGGAGATAATATTTCACCCAGACTAAGGAAAAGTCAAACCGAAGGGCCTGAGTTGTGCTTTGGACTTTGCTAACATGACATTTATCTGCACTGACAATAAAGACTGCCATTTCTTGGCTTGAACTTGATGAAAACAACAAACATCCAAGAAGGCCTATTCCAAACTTTATTTTTTTGATTCTCAAGGCTTGGGAACAACATAGCATGGCTTTTATACAGTCTAAACAACATTTCCATTCAGCATCTGTCAATTTGTTTTTTGTTCACTTTCCCATTTGCTTTTAGTCTCCACAGTAACTAGGTATATTAGGGAACTCAGCCATTTATAGCTATTGTCAGCCAGATGCTCCCTGCCCCATAGGGTTTCTGATAGGCCTCCAATGGGAATGAATGGGCTAGCATCCAGAGTTTAAAAAACCTGAATCTTAACTGGCAGATACAGCATAAAGTAAAACAAAAAGTCTAGAGGGAAAGAAAAAGGAGGATTTGGATTAAGATCTATGGGCTTATCAACAACCACAAAACTATATGGCAGAGAGATTTGCAATATTCAGAGTTTATTAAATGACCTTCTGCATAATCTTTTGGTTTTGGTTGATTTATTTTCCCTCCCAGACTTAGTGTTTTGTAGCCTGGTTACCGGTGTTGAGATAATTTTGCAAACCACTAATAGTTAGAGTTTCATATAGAATCGCACCAACAAAAGAAGGAGCAAGTCTAGGCTCACTTTTTAAGTAAAACAAAAAGTGAGTTGGCAAAATGAAAAACTGACAAAGCAATCAAAAAGTGGAGAAAACATAACTATGAACAGGTCTTTTTATTTGTCTACATGATATAGTATAGCTTAATTCCCTATATATCTTATGCTTGCAATACAGCCCCCCCCAGTCTCTCTGTCTCTGTCTCTCTCTCTTTCTTTCTCTCTCTCTCTCTCTCTCTGTCCCTCTCTCTCTGTCTCTCTCTCTCTCCTCTTAGTTCCGTCCAGTTCAAAATCCTCTCTGCACAAGAGACTTTCTTTAATTCTCCATATTGCTATTCTCAATGATCCCCAGGGAAAAACAAATCTCCATTGTATTTATTTGTGTATGTGTATACACACTCACATACTTAGGTAATAATATAAGTATTTCCCATTTCCCCATATTAAAAAGTAAGGCCCATAAAGGTAGAGTTATTGATTTTATTTTGCCAGTGCCTAGAGAGTTTGCCATAGAGGACAGGCCTCAGAATTAGGCAGAACTGGGTTAAAACCCCACCTATGATACCTAATGTCTGCCTGAAACTGAGCAGGTCAATTAACTTAACTGTAGTAGATCACTCACTAGGACTCTAAGTTTTAGAGAAGGTGCAAATTGGCTAGTATTGGTAAAGGGAATTTCTTCATGTAGGAAGTTCTCTATACCAATTACATGATAACTCCAGTCCCAACCACTATCCAAGTATTGAAAGCTAGTAAGTACTTTGGAAATTTTTGTTTAATGAAAGAATGATATGGTATCTTTTTCCATTTAGTCAGTCTGGCCTGTGATCTTCAGCTGGGAAGGGAAATCATCTGGAAAGAAGTGTCATCTCAAATGTCTAATGGCTCAGTACCAACATCTTTAGAGCCAAGGCTACCACATTTTCCAATGTCAGAGAGGGACTCTTCAGGAGTTTTCTGGGCAAGAAACATTAGGACTCTTCTCAAATTCTAAAAAAAAATATTCAGAAATACCTTTCAAACAATTATGCCAAGAAAGAGGCATATTGTATTATCTCATGTGCCAATTACATTGCCAAATTTTACTTTCTGTAAATATTAATGAAAAGCAATCTCAGTTTCCAGTAACACACACACTCACATGCGCATGCACACACACACACACACACTTTGTTAAGTGCATCTAAAGTCATGGAAATGAATATAGTGTTTCTCAATGTGATAATAGTGATGTCATTAGGTTCATAGTAACCTATATCATTTTCTACACTAACTTGTGCACATCGAGAAATTCCTTTTGCATTGCATTCTACATCTACTTATTATTCTCTTTTGCATAATGGAAAGTATGCTCTAGATTACTCTTAACATCTCTCCTAGCAAACAAAGTCTATTTGCATCCCCTACCCCTTTCCCATTCAATTACATTTAATGAACATTTACTGAAGAGCTATTATGTAAAAAGTATTATGCTGGAATCTGTGAAAGACACAAGAGAAATCAAGATCTACCTAGGAGATAAACTGTAAAGATAGGACAACAAAATGAAGGGAAGAATGTGCATAAATTTCCAGGAATGGTATGAATTAGTGCTATAGAATTATGCTGAGAAAGAGAACTCACTGTGGTCTATATTTCTACAGATAGGTTTCATGAGAAAGATGGTTTATGACCTGGATACTGAAGGATAACCATGTTTCAAGAAAATGGGAGAAATGAAAAAAAATTTCAGGGGAAAGAATGAGCAAAGATATAGATGTAGAAACAAAGATGGTGTATTCAAGCAGCAGTGAGAAAACAATCCTGACAAGAATGAAATGTCCCTTTGAGAAATAGAGAGTAATACAGGTCAATAGGGAGGAGGGCAGTCAGATTATGGACCATATAAGAAGTCAATATGAAGACTGTAGCTTCTATCCCTCATTAAGTATGTATTCATTTCTCAATTTAAATGTTAGAGATGCTCACACAAGGCTAAGCAATCATCAACCTACCATCACTGGATGTATCATATTGCTAATGGAACTAAAGATGAATGGACTATTAAAGAGCACTTTTGCCTGCTTCTAAATACAAGAGATGGAAACCAAAACCCTCAATTTAAAATACAAAGTTGTATTTAGATGTATTTAGCATGCCCATGAAATTTCCTGGAACAAATCCCTGTGAGACTTTAAGTCAAATCCTTCAGTTGAAGCTAGAAATGTCAGAAATTTTCATTTATACCATTTATATCACTGAAATTTCCAATTTTCATTTAAACACAGATATGAAGCAAATTAAAAATGCTAGTGATTTGAAAATTGTATAAATGATTTTTTTTGGCTTGCTATTACTACACATAAGGGATACTGATTACTGATCAGATTGAATTATAACTTGACCTGTATAGTTTGGCTATACTGACTATCTAGGTGATGTACTGAAAATGACACAGAAATAAGTCTTCCTTGATTATTGTCGTTGACTAATTTATTATTTAACATGTATCATGTCTTCAAATGATTGTGTTGGTTGAAATATTGGTAATTTTAAAAGTAAATATTTTGCAAATTTAAAAGGTCAAAATAATTTACCTACATACTATTTTTTCCTGACAATTTCCAAATCACCAATAGAAATATACTTTGGAGGCAAAATAGCACCAAAAGTTGACTGAGTTTTGAGTGAAGTAATATTTTGCATCTTACTCATAAAAGGGACTAATTGATCATGTTTTCCTTCACTGACTGTTAGTGACAATACATGCGAAAACTAAAAATAGATCATTTCTAAAATTTATTATAAACATCCACATTTTTACTCCAAAATTATTTAGAAAATTACAATGGTTTATACCAAATGTAACTTCCATTTAAGAAACTAGTGTGAGCAAGTAGAAATATGTCATTATGAAGGCAGTTTTTCCTCTTTAGCTCTAATTGCTTGGACATGGAGAAAAAGAGAGCCCGAAAGACACAACCTAAGGTATGTCATAGATAATATTAGACTAGAAATAAAATTCATCTTTGGCTGCTCCCTAAGCAATACAATTAATCAGACTTGCATTCCCAGACCCTTCCTGTTGCCCACAGCAAAGAAAAAAAGCAAAACAAAGCAAAGCAAAATAAAAAACACAAAACCTCCACAAGATCCTTATTTTAATAGGGAAATACAGATAAGACACAAATTCCAAGTGTGATTGTTCAGTCATTTAAGCCATGTCCAACTTACTGATCCTATTTTATGGTATTCTTGGAAAAGATATTGCAGTGGTTTATCATTTCCTTCCCTAGATCATTTTACAGACAAAGAAGCTGAGAGAAGCAGAGTTAAGTGATTTTCCCAAGGTCACACAGCTAGTAAGTATCTGAAGCCAGGTTTGAACTCAGGAATATGAGTCTTTCTGACTTCAGCCCCTGCATGCTATCCACTGTGCCAACTAACTGTGCTATCTTACAGGTCCCTAGGCTTGAAAATAAAACATGGATAAAATGAGTAATATAATGTGTGGAATGAGGACCAGACCACTCCAATGAAAATTTCCTTAGGGTACTCAACTTTGAAAAAAACACAAAAACTCCTGTCAACAAATCTGAGTAACTTTGCTGTTGCAATGATATTCTAAGAATGAAATTAAGGCAAGGAACCAAATATAGATCAGGTCATCAGTTTCAGAATATTCTGGACAATGGAGCTAAATACCCTGAATATTTCTGCTCTCTTAATCCCAGGTTTCCTGCTTCAGAATACTAGTATCATATATCATCTTAGACTGTATTCTCAACAGTTTCACTTTGCAACTCCACTTTGGAAATAGATGAATTTTTTAAATATATATTTATAATTTGTTTTATTTTTTTATATTTGTTTATGCACATTGTGTTTATCTATCTTTTTATTCATTAATTTCTGTGTGCTTTCATTGTTAACAGGTTAGAGTAAAGGTTCAAAGTCATAGCAATGACCAGTAACCCCAAAATTTAATGTCAACACGTAAAATACATATGTACTATGGAATATCAACAAGAAAAATGCATTTGTACCATCACTAGGATCTATACAGCCATGGATTCTTTGTCTTTTCCAATTTTGAAAATATGTAATTTTCTCTCTCTCTCAATATCTAACCTTTCCTTGATCTCACCCCCCTCATCAGAAAAGAAAGAGTAAGCAGTAGGCACAGATAATATAATTGAGAAAAAATGTAAACAGGAAATTGAATCTGAATATGAAGAGAGAAGTTGATGACGTGTCACTAAGATTACTGTAGCCCAAGCCTTTTGCCTCTCTGTCTTAGTAGGATTGTGACACCCAGGTATCATAAACAGAATTTTAAGCACCAATCTGAAAACAAAAAGGGAAGTAAGCTTGAAATCTGGGAGTAACACCGTGATCAACTAGTAAGAAGACTGCCTAGCATCAAAGTTCTAGTTGTGCAGAAAACAATTACTATGGGAGTACCAAAGTTGTTTTATTAAAGCTTTAGAAAAGATGAGAGAGGGTGCTTATTCATCTGACAGCAGGAGACCTGCTACCATCCCTATGGAATAAACATTGAATCTTGGATGAATCTAGGTAGACATCTACCTGTGTCTGACCAGAGAAGCACTTTTTATATTAAATTGATTATTTTTTATAAGAACTACTCAGCAATTAGATATTATAGAACTGTGTTTTCCAAGTCTTTGCAACAGGAGTGTTATATGAGGTATAAGAAAAAAATATATATATATATATAGGGGATTCTGGCACTACTAAGGTGACAGAGTGAATAGAGTGTTGGATGAGATACATATGAATTCAAATATAATCACAGGCATTTAATAGCTGTGTGACCCTGGATAAGTAACTTAACCTCTGTCTACCTCAGTTTCCCCATCTATAAAACTGGTTTAATTATAGAACCTGTCTCCCAGGTTTGACATGAGGATAAAATGAGGTAATTGTAAAATGATTGGTAAATCTTAAAGTTGTGTGTTTGCATGTATGTGCATTCATGCATTTGCGTGTGTGTGTTTGTGTGTTTGTGGGTGTGTGTACTTGATATTACAGACAGTTCCAGGCAAAGATCACTACATGTAAGAAATCGAGTGATATTTTATTCAATTTTTTTAATGAAATAAACATTTCTACTAAATTCACTATCGA
>CM053770.1:114211977-114230891 GCA_028658325.1 Potorous gilbertii | reverse complement strand
TGTAAGATAGGTTTTCATACCAAAATGAGTGTGCATTTTTTTCCTTCCTTTAGTCGAATGTGATGAGAGTAAACTTCATGTTTTTTTTTCTCATCTCTCCTCTTTTTCCCTCCACTAAGAAGTCTCCTGCTTGCCTCTTCTATGAGAGATAATTTACCCCATTCCATTTCACTCTCTCTCCTCCCACTTCATTTCTCTCTCACCGTTTACCTTGATTTCTTTTAAGATATGATCCCATCCTATTCAATTCACTTTGTGCTCTCTGTCTCTGTGTGTGCGTGCATGTGCGAATGTGTGTGTGCGTGCACGCCTGTATATGTCTGTGTGTGTACGTGTGTGTGTATGTGTGTGTGTGTAATACCAACAACTACTTCAGGGGAAAATATGGTCTTTCAATGAAATTGAGGACTTTCAAGCATTCTTGATGAAAAGACCAGAGCTGAAAAGAAAATTTGACTTTCAAACACAAGAATGAGAAGAAGCATGAAAAAGTAAACAGCAAGGAGAAGTCACAAGGGACTTACCAAAGTTGAACGGTTTACATTCCTATATGGAAAGACAATATTTGTAACTCCTGAAATTTTTCAGTATCTAGGTAGTTGGTGGTATTGCACATAGTATTTTAAAATGTCTTTTCATTTATTAATTCATTCCATCATTGATTCCAGATTCAAAGGCTTGGTTTCCTTCATAAGCCTAAGATTGCAAGAAAATATACTTACCTTCTTTCTTTTGTTTACCTACTACACAATTCACAGATAAAAAAAAGAAAAGGAGAAGAATCTTGACTCCTAAAAAGTGAAACTCAAAGAGTCCTCTGTTGGCTGTGTGCCTCCTACTGAATTGTGATCATGTGTAATGATAGTGATCAGCCAGACATTCCAACATGTGGGAAGATTTTCAATATTGGGAATATCCTTTAAGCAGGAAAACTGCCAAAATCCATAATATGAAATGTGACTCTGCACTCTGTATTCTGTAGTCCAGAAAAAAAAGAGGCCAGTACTTGAGAAACAAAGTAAATGGGGAAACAGTGCCTTCTTTAAAGAGTTTTGTATTATGAACAGTAATTAAGACAGTATGTACTTATGTAAAGATTTATAAAACATGTACAGAGTAGACACAGTGTAATTTAGAAAGGAAGTCAATAGGTGGGAAGTCAAGAAAAAGCCTCTGCTACAGATGGTACTTGAGTTGAAATTTGAAGCAAGTTTAATATTCTGATACTGAGTTGAGTATGAGAAGAGTAGTCTAAGCTTAGATACAGTCAATACAAAAGAACAGGGCCAGCAAGAATGCTATGTGTGAGAAAAGCAGAAAATAAGCCAGTATGGGTTGGAATGTAGAATTGGAAATATGAGTAATATGTAAATGGACTGGAAAAGGGTAGAATGGAAAGAATTTTAAGTGCCAAACTGAGGAGTTTATATTTGATCCTATAAGCAAAAGGAAGCCACTGGTTTATATTAAGGACAGTAGTGGGGTGAAATGATCAGGTATACACTTTAGGGAAACCATTTTGGTAATAGTGTGGAAGATAAAACATTTAAGGAAAACAAGAAGTTTGTAAGTAATTGGTAATGACAACCTGAATTATGGTGGTGATTTTATGAATATAAAGAAGAAAATGTATAGGAAAGATACTGTGAAAATAAAAATAACTGCATTTGGCAAATTCTTCTTTAAATTGAGAGTGAGGAGCTGAATATGTCAAACTTGGTTCTTGACAGAATGCTGGAGTACTTTAGACAGTAATAAGGAAATTAATAAGAGGGGTGAGTTTGGGGAGAAAGATAATAGTTTTTGTTTTAGACATAGTGATTTTGAGATGCAACAGGATGTCTAGTCCAGATTGTCCAGTGAAGGGTTCATGATGTAGGACTGGATCTTGGAAAAGAGGCTAGAATTGTGAATAATATGAATACAAATGCAAATTGGGCACGTGGGAATTAATGAACTCACCAAATCAAAGGGTATAGAAAGAAAAATGACCCAGAACAAAGCCTTGGGGGATACTTAAAGTTACTGAGTATGACATGTAGGTTGATCTAACAGGAGGGACTGAGAAAAAGTAATCACATGTAGGAGGAGAATCAAGGGACAGAGTTAACATATGACAACACAGAGAGCAGAAATTTTTGTTGCTGTACAGTCATTGTCCAATTGTGTCTGACTCTTTGTGACCTCAAGTCATTTAACCCACTTTGCCTCAGTTTCCCCATCTTTAAAAATGATCTGGAGTAGAAAATGTCAAACTTCACCACTGTCTTTGGCAAAAACCAGAATCCAAAACTCAAATGGGATTACAAAGAGTCAGACAAGACTTAACAAATCCCTCCAATCTGGAGGGTGAGGAAATTGAGGGAGTTGGAAAGATGTTGAGTATCCAAGGAACAATTAGGAGATTCAGGTGATCAGTTTATCCTGGGAGGAACATCTTGTTCCTCAGATTTCAAAACAAGTAAGCTTTAGAGGGAAAGTAGAGAGTTAGAAATTTTAAGTGAGAGCATTTAAAGGTGTCTCCTGACCTCAGGACCATGTGGTCAAGCTTATACTTAAAGAACTCATTATGTCATCCCTAAGAAGTGGCCATTTGACATTTGCTGGAAGACCTCCAAGAAGGGGGAAAATGCCACCATCTGAGGCATACTGTTGTTTTTTTTTTTAATTTGTCTCCCTGATGTCAACACTACATTCTGCCTTTGCAAATTTCCTCCACTGTTTCTCATTCTGCCCTAAGGAAGGTAGGGTCTAGAAAGGACATTTTATGCGTGAAGAATCATATTTGTCAGAAGCGCAATAAATAGAGAAAGAATGAATATTGGGACAGGGGTGATAGCAAAGAACAACCTTTTGAATAAGATAGGAAAAGATGGAATCAAGGAAAAATGTAGAAAGTTTGGATTATAATTCCATGAATTTATGAACTGAAAAAGTATGTAATTTCTTAATTTCTGCCCTACTTACTATGCAGACTTATTACTGGAATAAAATTAGATACTTTATATAAAATTGAATTATATGTCACAAAATTAAAAGTTATAATTAGAAGTTTTTCCTCATAGAATCATGGATTAAGAACTAAAAGTGAACTTAAAGGTCATCAGGTATAGTTTTCTCATTTTGTAGATAAGGATATTTAAGCTTGGATTGTTTGTGACTTATCCAAGTTTGTATAGTTTGTATTTTTTGTGAAATAAATAGCAATTGAATCCAGGTCATGGCATAAGATCTGGATTCTTTCCCCTACAATATTTCTACAATAGTGTTATCTACAACAATTCTTTAAATTCCTATTTATATGGTGACAGGCCCTCTGTTATATTTTACGAAGCTAGATGAATCTCTTTCCCTTGGTGTTCTTATTTACTTATAGGAATTAAGTTATTACAGTTATGCAAATGACCCCCAATTCTATGTATCCTGCCCTAGTCTTTTTCCTGAATGCCTAAACAAACTGCAACAGCTTTCTGAAGAGCATCTCACTTGGATTGCCCATCAATATCTCAAACCTTGTATGTGCAAAATTAAACTGATTATTCCCTCCACAAAGCCAGTTCTTAATTCAAACTTCCTTTAACTTTGTTGTTGCTGAGCATGCCATTATCCTTCTGTCAGCCAGAATTCTTCCCTCTCCCTTATTCTTCTTCCACATCAAATCAGTTGTCAATTATTGTTAATTCAGCCTCTCAGCATTTCTTAGATCTATCCCTGTCTCATCTGGCCAAATTGCCCTAGCTCATCCTTGTCAACTTTTTTGTGAACTTTTGGAATAACGACCCTAGTTGACATCTTTTGTTAAAGTCTCTCTTATCTGATTTGCTCCTACAACTATCTGGCACATTAAAATTCCTAAAATATAGATTTGAGTATTCTACTGTCCTCTTGTGGCCTCCTATGGAGTACTAGACGAAAAAAGAGCTTTTTAACATAGCATTTAAATCTTGCCACAATCTGACAACAGATTACTTTTCAACTTCATAATTTCACAAACTTTTTATTTCAATCAAATGGTAGTTCCCAAATCAATATTTCATTCTCTGCTTATGGGAATTCATATAAACTGTGCCCATGCCTAGAATATACTAAAAGCCCATTCCTGTTTCTTTGAATTCATTAGTTTTCTTAAAAGTTCTGTTCATTACCACCTCCTGTTAAAAGCCTTTCTAGCTGCTCTAGTTGTCAGTTTTCTTCTTTTCTTGCTATGAAATGCCCTTCAAAACCAAACTACTTATGAGTCTGGTTCCAATCTACTTCTGAGTCGTTTGATACATTTTTCTCATTTAGGCTTTCATTTGGATAATTATGCTTTCTCACTGCCCTTTACACATCTTCTTCAATATCTACCTTCCATGCTTTTATGCCAGCTATACCTCATGCCTTCCTTCCTTGCCTTCATATTCTTGAATCTCTTTTATTATAAATTGTTAAAATCTTAGATTAACAAACCCAGTTCACACTTCACATTGCAGATGAGATCTTTTTTATTCTCTCCAGTTTCTACTTCTTTTCTCCCAATTATCAATCATTTCTTTATTTATTTTGCATAAATTCACGAATAAACATTTATGTTTATGTTATGTACTATAAAGAAAAGGAAAATGACACATGTTGTAAGGCATGTGGGAAAATACATACATGAATAATGCCGTTGGTGCAATTGTAAACTGGTCCAACCATTCTGAAAAGTAGTCTGAAACTATGCTCCCAAATCTTCTAAATTGTACAAACCCTTTCATTCAGAAATAACACTATTAGATCTATCCCTCAAAAAAAAACAAAGAAAAGAGGATAGAGATCCTTATATACAAAAAAATATTCGTAGCTTTACTTTTCTGGTGGCAAAAAACTGGAAACTGGAGAGATACCAATCATTTGGGGAATGGCTGAACAGGTTATGGTGTGTGAATGTGACCGAATACTATTGTGTTATAAGAAATGAGGAAAGGTGATGGTTTCAAAAAAAACTGCATGAACTGATGAAAAATGAAGTGAAAAGAACTTAGAATAGCAATATTTTAAATACAAACAACTCTGAAAGAAGTAATCACCATTAATTCCAAAAGATTCCTGATGGAAACTATCTACCTCCAGATAGAAAACTGATAAACAATGCAAATTAAGGCATATTTCTTTTCTTTTCTTTCTTTTTCCTTTCTTCCTTTACTCCTCTCTGTTTCTTCCTTTCCTTCTTTCTTTCTCTCTAAATCTCTTTCTCTCTCTTCCTTCCTTCTTTTCTTTCTTCCTTTTTTCTTTATATTTCTTTCTCTCCTTGTATCTTTCTATCTTCATTTTTCATTAATTTCTTTCTTGTAAACTAATATGGAAATATATTTACTTACCCATATATTTTTGTAATTCTTTTGCTTTTCCTTGCATTCTCAATGAATAAGTGAAAGAATTTGGAACCATAAAAGAAAAAAAATTAGTAAAAATTAACGCTGGCTACATGCATGGATAAGTGATCAAATATTCCTGTTAATAGCTATGATTTTAATATTAACTTTTTATTAGATACTCAGAAATCCACATTTAAATTGCTTATAGGACTTGCTTTTTTATGTTTTGTCATTTCACTAGTTGTCAAGAAATCAAAATTCATAAACATTGACCAATTTCAATGGTTCTTCCTTTTAGTCTGTTGTTACTTTTTTGTTATTTATTTGTTAGTCTATTTATTTACTATGTTATATTTATGTTACTTATGTTTTGTTACTTTAATGCTTAAAAGTATTATTTTCCCTTAACTCAGCAGTGGTCAGAAGTTTGTGATCTAAAGTTCTGTAAAATGGGAAAAATTTTAACTACCTTTTTAGAGAAATGAGAGAGTCTTGTTACATCAACTAGTTTACTTGTTATAAAAAATATTGTTTTCTATATAGATTTATGTACAAATTATTAAAATAAAAAGCTAATGTATTCTTTTAAGTTCATGTTCATTCAATGTTAATTTTTTTCAAATTTCCATTAAATTTTATTTTTACCATATTATGTATACTGGGTGATTTTATTCAGAAATTCTCTGAATATTGTAAAATTAATCAACTTTATATGTCATTGCCTTGATCTCTATCTTTTACTTAATATTGCCCATTTCCTTATCACTTCTGTTCTCTATGTGCCATTAGATTAAACAAAAGAATGTTTCTCTCCTTCCAGAATATTTATCCTTTCTAAGCATTTTCAGTGCTTTATTTTCCCATCTGGCTGCTCTCTTAGTACATTTTATAAACTATCTCTTCTATGTCCCCTATGATGCCTATAAGTGACAACCCTGCCAAAAGTTGACTCCGAACAAGCCAGAGGAGGAAAAGAATCAAAGTAGCCTTCATTGTAACACTTAATAACTGATATAAAGTCCTGTAAAGGAATGAACATCTGGTGCACTGATGGCTTGAATATTTGCTGAAGGGTGAGAATGAAGAGATATTAGACTGAGAAGCTGTCCTAATCTCTCTCCCAAATTTCAATTATCGTTAGCGTATAAACACAATCCATGTGTTTTATTGATTTCAGAAAAGAAGTAAGATTTGGATGCATGTTTTAACAGTATTTTCCATGATAATCACTTTCCTCAGTTGATAGCAAGCTCCTTTAAGGTGCTTAACTCAGTGCCTAGCATATAGTAGGTGTTATATGAATCTTTATTTATATAAGAATTTCTTTCTTGCTATTGCCACGAAAGTCCTTGACATTGACATTGTTCAACATCAGAAGCTGATACATCATTATCAGCAACAGAGATACATTGCCGTCCTGTTTTCTGCTGTACCCTAAGGACCAGGGACTCTTCTACTTGACTTGCAACAGAAAACTCCAGGATGTGTTTTCCAATACTATTAGAATGTGAAATCCTTAAGAGCAGGTACTGTCTCACTTTTTGTTCATATCCCCAACTTTTAACACAGTTCTTTGCCCACATTTATATTTTTTATTAATTCATTTATTCATTCTTGTATTTGTGATTGTCCTCTCTATCTTCGAATTATCTTGAATATATTCATATAAATGTTGTTGTGTTCTTAAACCTCAGAAGAATCTAAATTCTTTGGGGACCAAGATTTATTTTTAATTCTGTCTTTATATCCCCAGTGCTTGCATCATACCTTTCACATAGTAAACACTATAAATTCTTTGTATGTGAATAAATGAATCCTTGATTTAGAGGTACTTGAAATCTAATGATTCTTATGTTTCATTCTCATTCTTTCATCCTCCATCTTTCCTTTCTTTCTTCTTTCTATATTTCATAGAACCGGAAGAATTACAGCTGGAAGAAACCATAAAATTTACCTATTGCAGATAAATCTAAGAAAAGCTAAATGATTGCCAAAGATATATGGTAAGCTTTGAACTCAGGTTTTTTAAATCCACTCCCCCATTCTGATTCTCTCTCATTAAGTTTTCTTTCCATCTTCTTAATGATTTTCATATAGTATGCACCTAATTCTTTATAATAAATTTATTCCTCCCTTCATTCCAGAAAAGTGACAGAGTAAGATCTGCTTTTACCAAGTTCATGTCAAACTTTAGAAAACTCTCTGTTGATATCAAGTTCAATTATTTCATTATTACTTTCAATTGCATTTTTTGTGTTTGAATGGAATCTATATTAGAGAGAGGAGTGAACAATTGAAAATAATTCCCCTTGAAGAAAGGGTTGCGGCTTCAGGTGAATGATTCAAACTCATGACTCAGTGCCCCCAAATCTGGGCTTATGCTAACTGGGTACAATCTTGGAGACCGTGCCAAAATTACCATCTCTTAAAGTTGTTTTATTCCCATCCCAGTTTGCTTCTGGGTAATTTCAAAATATATCTCTGATATTGCTAGATACTTTATATGCATGGGAAAAGTTCCCCAAATCATTAACAAGCTTTCATGATAGCAATGGCACTGAATATCCTTTATTCCAGAAAATGAAAAAAAAACAGTACTGAGAATGGATCATAAACAGACCCTACAACATGAACAATTTGGGAAACCATTCTTATTCTTTGACTAAACTCTAATTTCTAGCATGGGTTGTGAAGTGGTGGTTTTAGGAATGAACTTCTGAGGAAGTATTATATGATATTGAATTTCGATAGACATTTTCACCTAAGTTTCTTCTGAAAATTGCATATATTCAAACCAACAAACCCTTGCTTTTGCCTAGCGTATGTCTGGAGAATTGTCTATAAGCAACAGTTCCAAGAAATCTCTTACATACTAGGCAGAAAAAACATAAAATGAGGAATCCTATATGCTATTTTTTTTTTACTTAATGAAGACATCATCAGTAGTATTCTGTATAAATGCTAATATATCATTCATGTCTCCAGATAATTCAGTCCATTATTCATCTCTCTGCCAATCTTTATCAGATGATCCAAGTTTGGTTTTCAAAGATGAAGTATGACATTATCAGTAGGACATTAGAAAGAGAAATAATGCTATAGCAGACTGAAATGCCTCTGATCACTTGATTTTCTAATGTGTTGTGCTAATGCTGCCAAGCAGATGTTACATTTCCATAACAGTTTTATGTGACATTCTGGAGAAAAGTCTGAGGATGCTTTTTCAAGTAATAAAACACATGCTAGTAATAGTGAAGAGAGCAAATGTCTTTCTGGTGACTTTTAAATTATATTTCTAGTGGCAACGGAGATCATTGTTTTTGGTTGGCTTTATTTTCTTTCCTTTAAAAATAAATTGCAACTATGAGTCATTTTCATCCTATCTGGAGCAGAGACTATTTTTCCCCCATCAAGTGCTCAGAATGGCAAACTAAATTTCACAAATAATTACACACATTGAATGAAACAATTCTCACTTAAGTTAGTGTTAAGGACCTAAATATAACTGAGTAAAAGCAACAGTGACCTTCTCACTGATTTCAACTATAGAACATGTCACCAAGTGGAACATTTTGGAGATGAGATGCAACAGAATGAGAGAATGTGAATATTTCAAATCTGATCAAATCTGATGTAGTAAGTTCCAAGTACCTCCTTTCAAAGAAGGGTCGTTTTTTCATTGGACAAACTCAGACTTGGGTCTCTATTCAAATAGTGTCTTCTGTTCCTCTGTCATGTTAAAGATTCTGAGTAGTGGCCTAATGGCTAAAATGCCATAGAGACCTGGAATCAGGAGGACCTGGCTTCATATCTCACCTCTAATACCTACTAGTTGTTTGGCACTCTCCAAGTTATTTAATTTCCCTGAGCTTCAGCTTCAACGTAGACATTCAATAAACCTCTGGTTAAATGTAATGCCTGTATGAGAACAGTGTCAGATTTAAAAGATGTGTCCTTCCTTCTATCACAGATAAACTAACCTTTGTAGTAACTTTATGTTGAGTGGCAAGAATCAAAGGACACATTTTACTTGTAATCACTTCCTCTTAAAGTTGTGAGACTCAAATGAGATAAAGTGTGTAAAGCCAATCTCAAACTTTTAAAAGATCATATAACTTTCAGTTGTTTGTCTTAGTATTAAAATGAAAAAAAAACCATAATGGTGATGATTTTCAGGAAAAAAATATCAAAGATAATTTAAATGTTAAAAGTTGGGAAAAGTTGCTGGTAGGGCAACTAGATGGTACAAGGGATAGAGCCCTGAGCCCAGAGTCAGGAAGATCTGAGTTCGAATGTGACTTCAGATACTTATTAGCTGTGAGATCTGGTACAAGTCACATCTCCCTGCTTGCCTCAGTTTTTTCATCTGTAAAATCATCTGGAGATGTAAATGACAAATAATTCCAATACCAATGCTAAGAAAACCCCAAAATAGGGTCATAAAGCGTCTGACACAATGAAACAAATTGAACAAGAATAACAGCCAAAATTTCTGGTAGAAAGGGAGATTTTAATTAGGACTAGATGAAAACTAGAGAAGTCAGGAAGCAAAAATAAGGAGAGAGAGCCTTCCAAGTATAGGATATAGGCAGTGAAAATGCCCAAAGATGACTTGTCTTTTGCAAAGAACAATAGGGAGGTCAGTGTTACTGAGTCACAATGTAACCAGAGGGGAAGAGATTGTATGAAGATTGGAAAAGATGTGTGTTTAATAGAGGTGGGGATTAGATTATGAAAGGCTTTGGATGACAGATGAATTTATATTTGACCTTGGAAGTGATAGATAAGTACTGATGTTTATTGAGTGGCATAGGGTGACATGGAGAGTATTGAGTAGAGGATGGACAGTTGATTATGGACAGACTTGCAGAGGGTAGACCATCAAGAAAGTTATTGCCATAGTCCAAGCATAAGGTAACCTGGGCCTGTACCTAGGTGGTGGCAGTGAAGAATGATAGAAAGGAGTATAAATAAAAGATGTCAAGATTGACAGGTAAATCAGATGTTGTTGATACTGTTGACTGATAGATTATAAATTTTAGCCAATAACAACATTTGTACTAATATTTTCCAGTTTCTCTAAATACTTGTGCTTTCTTTGTTGATAATTTCCAATTTATCCTGTACATGAAATTTGTTTATATGTAATTTTTGTATGTTGTATCCCCCATTAGATTTTAAGCTCTTTGAGAAGCATATTGATGTGTGTGTGTATGTGTGTGTGTGTTTCGTTTTCCTGACTCCTTTGAAGTTCTGGAGGCAAGGAGGCCTTGTTTGTTAGGGGATGAAATGGAAAGCCTAAGCCTTTGTGTTAAAGTCTTGAATCAGCATTATGCTCATCAGAATGGTGAGGCAGTGGCTAGAGATCTGACAGCACCTTGTAAATATTAGCCTTCACCTGGTTCGTAAGATACCAAAAGGAAAGCAGAGACTTCTGAGTCACTTAGGGAGAGATTTATTGGTGTTACATTGACACAATACTAGCTGGTGCTTGGGAGTGAGGGAAATAAGGTCTAGAGCTGACTAGAAGTAGTGAGTGAGGGGAAGAAAGAGGTTGCCTGAAGGAGCAGCTAGTGTAGCTATAGGTAATGCCTAAAGGAATAGATAAAGTTTCCCCTGACACATGCCAAAGGTAGATTGTCCACACATAGCTCTGGGCTCAGTAGTAACTTTCATTTGGAAGGATATTTCAAGGGATTTTTATGACTTTCTTTTGTGGTTACCACATACTATCAGGAATAATATGGTTCCTAGGTTGGTTGAGCCAAGCAGTTCCTAAGGGGGCCTGAGGACTGGTCAAATTCTTCTGTCCTGTTTTTCCTGATCATGCTTCAGAAGAGTGGGATGCCTTGAACTGGCCTACAAACAGGGTCAGGAGTAAGGAAATAAGTTGCTGCAATGGTTTCAGGAAGTCAAACCACAGACTGGGTAAGAGGGGAATTTCAAACTGACATAGAGGTCAGAGACATCTTTGGAGACATACACTCTTTATCATAAAATGTAAAAAGTTCATATTAAGCACTGCATGAATTGTAGTTTGTTTTGTTTTGCTTGTTTTTGTATCTCCTAGTGCCTAGCCTGGTAGAAAGTAGGTGATTAATAAGTGCTTATTGAGTGCCTGACCAGTTACATATGCAGTCATATTATAGTAGCTAAATTGGAAACATAGTACCCACATACATATATGTATGTGATTTTCTAAGCCCAGAATATGCAAAGTAAGCTAGATGAAACTATACTTCACCTTAAAGAACATATTCCTTTAGGTATAAAGGAGAACTCACAGTTTTACAAAGCTCATCCTACTTTACACTAACTGGAGATTCATAGTCACTCTATGTGTGAAGAATAATTTTTTCCCACAAGTCCCAAATTATGTGTAGAACTGATTTTTTAATGTTATCATCTATTTCCATGCTGACTGCTGTGAGATCTCTCTATATAAATATTCCTTTTTTTCTTATAGTGAGTTAGAGAAAAGTTTGAAATATAAGTCATCTTCTTTCTTTTGAATTTAAAGCTCTTTTAATATCACAAGCTATGCATGTCACACCATTTAGTTCATTTGGAGCATATTACCAAAGTTAGTTCCCTCAATTTAATATTGATTCTTCTATTCTCTGGCAGCAGATCTCCTTTCTGAATTTCAATTAATTAATTAAGAGGCTCCATCTAATTAATAAGTTCCATTGCAAAAGGCTACTCTCACCTCCAGGATTCTTCCAGGCTTACTAAGTTTAGAATTTCCCCTCGTCACATGCAGTCAAGTGAGCCAGCACTACCCTTCTCATCGGTACATCAGGAAGGACTTATTCTACAAGCTGACTTGGGCTAGACATCACTTGATATACCTCCTGGGCAGAGTTTACTTTGTATTCCTTCAAACCCTATCTATGATTTAATATTACCATCCATTTAAACAAAACAAATCCATTTTTCTTTCTATCTCAGCCTATACTCTTATTCTTATGAACATCTCAGTCCTTCCCTTCTTGAATCCGTGCCCTGCTCTGGCTACTAATGGCACTCGTCCTCTGAACCCCATGTTCTGTTGCCTTTTCATTTGTTTTTAGGGGCTCTGTCACAATGTTTTTCAAATTACGTTACTTAAGTTGTAGATAAATGAACCATTAGACAGAAAGATTTATTCCCAATTTAGGATTTTGAAGAGATTCCCTATATTCCCCCTTTTCTGGAATCATTAGCTATAGATGATTATTGTAGAGATAGTGTAATTGAGAATTTAAAGATCTTGAAGATAGAATTGATATAAGTATTAATCTGCAGGTATCACCATGTTGTAACTGAACAACAGAAGATAAACACTTTTTTCTCAACTGGCAAAGTAAGTATTCTTTTTCTACCACCAGAATGGACTTTATTTTCATTCAAAATATATTTTCTTGCAAAGATGCTTTTGTTCTTTCCACTCAAAGTGCATTTTCTACAAAATTTAGTTTATGAGGTATTAATAGAAGGAAGGATACATCTTTTAAATCTGATATTATTCTCATACCAAAAGTCACTGAATTTAACCAGAGGTTTATGGACTGTCCATATTGACTTTTTGACCTTATTGTGTCATTGCTCTTAATACTATGCTGTCTGATATGGTATAGAGGTGAATCTGGCTTCTCATATGCTGTGTCAATGGAGAGACAAGCTCTGACTTTAGTGCAGGGTGCTATGCTTAGATCAGATTCAGAACTGAAACACTTAATTTTAGATCTCAGTTCTGCCACTTACTATTTCTTTCTAAGACTAAGTTCCTCATCTGTAAAATGAAGACATTGACATGAATCATCTTTTAATATACCTTGCTGAACTAAATCTGTGAGCCTATCATCTTGTAAAACCTTCATGTGTGTCATTTAGGCCACAGATCATGTCTGGATTCATAGGACCAGAATAGATACCAATTTATTACCAATAGGATGACCACTTAGTGATAAATTCCTGGAGCATGATGGCACAGGAAATTAGTAAAATTTTAAAAATATGCTCAGTTCTATGAGGCTTCATTTACTGTATGCAATAATTATGGTATTTCAATGAAGGATTATAGGGTATCCTAAGAACCCCAGTGCATTTAGACCATTTGTAAACATCAATTTGTTGACAGTCTAAATATGAAATGCTTGTCTAATATTGTATTAGAACGCATACTTTTATAAAAAGTGAATCATATGTATCTTGATGTTGTCACTACCAATGGGTCCAGAATACAAAAGGTAGTGGCAGCCAAATGGTGGGTCAGAGATAAATTTTAGAAGAGGTAAATTAAGAAAGTGATGGAAATGGTTTTGTGTTGTGTCTGAAAGCAAATAGAAACTTCATTTCATGGAACATTTAGTCACCAGGTCTTACAGAACACATGATTAGCATTTGCAAAAAGACCACATAATTTCAACTTAAGCACAATATCATTGCAGAAGATGAAGAGGCAGAGAAAATCCATTAATAAGGTGGTGTCACTTCAAATTAAGCTAACTATACTTAAAGAATCAACTAAAATATTTGAAACAATTATCTTCAGCAAAAGTGCAGGACACAAAACAAACCAACTTAAATCTTAAGCATTTCTTTATATTACAGTACAACAGAAAAATAAATTCCAAGATAAACTCTGGAATATTATATGAAAAAAATTACTAAATGTTTTTATGCAAATAACAACAGATCTAAACAATTAGACAAATATAAATCATTCACTTTTAGACCAAGTCAATGTAATACAAAGGATAATCCTACCTAAATTAATTTATTAATTCATTGCCAAAGCAGTGAAACTACCAAAAACTATTTTATAGAGCTAGAAAAAAAAAACAAGAACAAAATTCATCTGCAAGACCAAAAGTTCAAGAATATCAAGGCAATAAATAAAAAAAATGTAAAGAAAGACGACCTGGTGGTACTAGATTTCTAAATGCTTTACAAAATGGTAATCATCAGAACAATTTGTTATTTACTAAGAAACAAAGTGTTAGATCAGTGGAAGAGTTTAGGTGCTCAATACATAGTAGTGAATGATCAAGGTAATCTATTGTTTGATACATCAAAGCTTTGATGAGTCAAGTGTTTTAAGCAATAATTCACTATTTGACAAAAATTACTCAGGAAAACTAGAAAATAATTTGACAGAAACTATGTATAGGTCAACATCTCACACTATATTCCAAGATAAGGTCAAAATGGATGCATAATTTAGACATAAAAGGTGATGTCATAAGCAGTTTAAGGGAGCATAGAAAAATTTACCTGTCAAATTTATGGATAGGTGAAGAATGCATGACCAAATAAAGAGGAGAGAGAAAGAGAGAGAGAGAGAGAGAGAGAGAGAGAGAGAGAGAGAGAGAGAGAGAGAGAGAGATGGAGGTAGAGAGAGGGAGAATAGTAGGATACATAATGGATGATTTTTATTACATTTGATCAAAAAGATTTTCCTCAAACAAAACCATGCTGACAAGATAAGAAGGAAAGCATGAATCTGGGAAAAATTTAGAACGTTTCTTTGAAAGAAGCTTCATTTCTTAAATGTTCAAAGAAATGAGTCATATTTATAAGAATGTACGTCATTCCTCATCTGATAAATTGTCAAAGGACATGAACAGGTAGTTTTCAGAAAAATTAAGGCTAAATATAGTCATATAAAATATTCTAAATCACTATTAATTGGAAAAATGCAAATTAAAACAACAACTTTGCAGTTTCATCTCACACATATAAGATTGACTAATATGATAGAAAAGCAAAATTACAAATACTGAAGAAAAAGTGGAAAAATTAGGATACTAATGTACTCTTGGTAGAGTTCTGAACTGACTCAATCATTCTAGAGAGCAATTTGAAACTATGCCTGAAGGTTAGTAAAGCTTTGCCTTCCCTTTAACCCAGCAATGCTACTACTAGGTTTGTATCCCAAAGAGATAAAAGAAAGAAAATTGGCCTGTGTATAGAAAAAGTTTTTATACCAGTTGTTTCTGTGGTGGCATTTAATTAAGCCTTTTAAAGACAGGAACTGTATTAATTTTTACATTTATGCCCTCAAATTACAATGTTTGGCTCTCTACTTGACCCTTGTTAAATAAATGTCTTTTCATGGATCCGTCATTTTGCTTATCCATGCATTTATTTAATCATTCTTCATCAATTTTAGAATTTAACAATGTTGAGGTCACTGGTAAGATCATAGGCAGTGATGAGATATAAAATATGAGCCCTTCTGTGTATGATTCAATTATAGTCAAATTTAGGTCATGAACATTAAGGGTATTGCGAAATTGAGAGTCCACAGTGTTTCAGCAGATATTGATATGTTCACTGATATTTCTAAATATAAGGACCAGGGTAGAATCAAGATGAATGACAAACTTCTTGAAAAAACAAGAGTGTAATCTAAAAGAGATATATTTGCAAAGTTGGAGTCAGATTCTGGAAAGCTCTAAACACTAATGGAACCATATTTAATAGGCAAAAGGGAAACAATAGGGAAACTTCTTTCAGCAGTGGAATGACATGGTCAGATCTATGCAATGGAAAGATTACTATCAAAAGTCATGAAAGTGATACAGTGGAGTCTGAGATGAAGAACTACCTCAGAAATTATTACAATGCAATTCATACTTTTTTATCATCATTCTTGTTCACTTCTTTCTATTTCTCCTATAAAAGACTCATCCAATAAACAGAAGCTCCCCTCTGTTTTTATTGCTATTATTATTTTTTTATTTACTAGAGTAAGCATATCAGTATAATGAAGATTTTCCTTATTTTTTCCTCATGATTCACTACCTTTTTGGTAATAAATTTCAGTGATGGTAATTATTAATTCATTCAACAAACATTGAGCAATTGCTTTTTTTATGCATACCAATCAGTCAGTGTGCATGTTCTGATTAAGGATACCTAACTGATCACTATATTTTATTTCTTTCAGCCTCAATTATTGTCATCTAAATCACAAAGGAAGGAAAAAATTACTACATAATGTCAGAAATCAAAATCTACAGCATAGATTGATCTCCTGTTACACATCATTCTATAGCTTCATTCTGCAACAACACAGTATTCGTAGTAGTCAATGGACTTTAAAATAAAAGATAAACCTCTAGCTTGTAAATCTAAACACATAAGGCAGAGGCTGCCCAGACTTTTTTCATGTTAGAAAATTGATCAAGGAGACAAGATGGCAGGGTAGAAAGATGGACTTACTCTGGCTCTTCCCCTGTAGCTCATATAATACATATAAAAATGGCTATAAACAAATTCTAGAGCACCAGAAACCATAAAACAACAGAGTGAAATGCATTTCCATCCTAAGACAACCTGGAAGGCCAACAGAAAAGGTCAACTGCATTGGGCCCAGAGTGGAGCATAGTCCAGCCTTGACCACACCGCACAGCACAGACAGGACTGGAGCAAGTTACAGGGTGTGGAATTACAGGGAGCAGCTGCAGTTCCCAGAAAATATGACTTTCAAACACAAGAATCAAGAGAAGCATTAAAAGGTATACAGGAAAGAGAAATCATCAGGGACTTACTAAAGTTGAACTGCTTACATTCCTACATGGAAAGATAATATTTGTAACTCTTGAGATTTTTCTCAGTATTTGGGTAGTTGAAGGGTTTATATACATAGAGACAGAGGGCACAGGCTGAGGTGAATAGGCAGGGATGATTTTTAAAAAAATAAAATTAAGGGGTGAGAGAGGAATATATTGGGAGGAGAAAGGAAAAAATAGAATGGAGCAAATTATCTCTCATAAAAGAGGCAAGAAAAAGCTTTTTTAATGGAGGGGGAGAAAGGGAAGGTGAGAGGGAAAAAGTGAAGCTTACTCTCATCACATTTGGCTTAAGGAGGGAATAACATGCACACTCAATTTGGTGTGAAAATATAGGTTACACTACAAGAAAGTAGGAGACAAGGGGATAAGTTGGATGTGGGGGAGCATAATAGAAGGGAAGTCTAATGGGAGGGTGGAGTAATTAGACGTAAACACTTTTGGGGAGGGACAAAGTCAAAAGAGGGAATAGAATAAATGGAGGGAATGATAGGATGGAAGGAAATATAGTTACTCTTTTACAACATGAATATTATGGAAGTTTTTTGCATAACTACACATGTATAGCTTATATTGAATTGTTTGCCTTCTCAGTGGGGATGGATGGGGAGAAAGGAAGGGAGAGAAGTGGGAAATCAAAGTTTTAGGAACGAATGTTGGGAATTCTTTTTGCATGCAATGGGAAAATAAGAAATACAGGTTTGGGGGTATAAAAATCTATCTTGCCCTACAAGAAAAGAAAGAAGATGGGGATAAGGGGGTGTGTGATAGAAGGGAGGGTAGATTGGAGGAAGGGGTAGTCAGAATGCATGGCATCTTGGGGTGAGGGGAGGGGACAGATGAGGAGAAAATTTGGAACTCAAAATCTTGTTGAAATGAGTGTTGAAAACTACAATAAATAACTTTTTTATAAAAAGAAATAAAAAGTGAAGAAAAAAAATAATCAAAATTCTCTTCCTACCTGTAGTGTGTGCTTCCTAGGACTTATTCTCTAAGATCCAAGAGACAGTATGGTAAAGTAGAGAGATGATTACTTTTTGATTCAGAGGATTTTCATTCAAATCCTACTTGTAATAGCGAATATTTCCAAGCCCTTCCACCTCTTTGGGTCTTAGTTTGCTCAATGGGCTAAATGATTGATTCAGATGGCTTCTGAGTTTCATCCCAACATGAGTGTTAAGGTCCTATACAAGTGGCTTAATTCTGATGCATTTGGCACAGAACCATGTTTCTAGGGCAGATAGCCAGTGATTATTGGTTGAGAAGAAAATTCAGTAGCTCTACAAATCTTCATTAAATTTTAGAAAAGAATACTCTGCTCAACATTGAGTTCTTCTCTCACCTATCCTCCCAATGAAAAGACAATGGAAGAACATCACAAGGGGGGGCGGAGCCAAGATGGCGGAGTAGAAAGACTCACCTATGCTAGGTCCAAACCCACAGCCCATAGATTCCCTGTAAAAAGAACTCCTGACAAATTCTGGAACAGTGGAAGCCACGCAGCAACACAGTGAAGGAGATTTCCGTTGCAGAGAGCCCTGAAAAACCGACCGCAAAGGTACCCCGGACGGGAGCGGAGTCCTGTTCTGCCGAGCGCTCCTCTCCTCCGCCCCGGCCACGCGGCACCGAGAGGAGCGAGCAGAGCCCAGCAGGGGGCAGGGACCTGAATCTCCAGGTGGCCGAGAAGGTCCTTCCACCCACAGACACACAGGTCAGTGAGAGAGACGGGCTGAGAGGGGAACGGGGGATCTCCGGGACTCGGACCCCCTGGGAAGCGGCCGCTGGGGCAGAGGCTGAGGCAGCTCGGCCAGAGGCTGAGGCAGCTCAGCCAGAGACTCCCTGAGCCGGCAGGAGCTCCACCCCAGCTCCACTACAAAGGATCTCTGTATCAACCCCCTGAGGGAACTGAGCCTGAGAGGCGGCCCTACCCCCACCTGAGAACCAGCAGCTAAGCCCCCACTGAAGAGCAGTCAGGCCTGCCACCAAAAGCCCTGAGGCTAGGGAGCAGCATTTG
>CM053770.1:114194925-114211477 GCA_028658325.1 Potorous gilbertii | reverse complement strand
CTTTTCTTGCATCTCTCTCATTTCTTTTCCCAGTTTTTCCTCCACCTGTCTAACTTGATTTTCAAAATCCTTTTTGAGCTCTTCCATGGCCTGTGTCCATGGGACACCTATTTCAGATGTTTGGGATACAGAGACCTTGACTCCTATGTCTTTACCTGATGGTAAGCAGTTATCTTCTTCCTCTTCAGAGATGAAGGTTGGAATCATCTTTTCAAGAAGATAACCTTCTATGGTCTTAATTTTTTTCTCTTTTCTGTGCATTTTCCTAGCCAGTTACTTGACTTCTGAGAGTCCTCTCCACCCCCTGGCCTAGATCTGCCCAGCTAGTGCTTGGGGTCTGAGATTCAAATGCTGCTCCCCAGCCTCAGGGCTTTGGTGGCAGGCCTGGTTGCTATTCAATGGGAGCTTATCTGCTGGTGCTCAGGTGGGGGCAGGGCCACCTCCCAGGCCCAGTTCCCTCAAGGGGTTTATGCAGAGACCTTCTCTAATGGAGCTTCTGCTGAGCCCCTGCCTGCTCTCGGACCCTCTGGCCGCCTGCTCTGGGAGCCCCTGGCCACCAGCTGCCTCTGTCACTGCCTCTACCGCCCCCTCCCGAGGGGGCCTGAGTCCTGGAGACACCCCACTTCCCTCTCAGCCCGTCTCTCACTGACCTGAGAGTCCGTGGGTGGAGGGAACTTCGCAGCTGCTGGAGATTCTGTCCCTGATGCCTGTTCGGATCTGCCCGCTCCTCTCAGTGCCGCGTGGCCAGGGCAGGGGGATGGGAGGGCTCTGCTCCCTTCCAGGGTGCGATGGGCCTTTGTGATTGGTTTTTCAGGGCTCTCTGGAGTGGAAATCTCCTTTATTGTGTTGCTGTGCGGCTTCCTCTGTTCCAGAATTTCTTGGGAGTTCTTTTTAGAGGAAATCCATGGTCTGTGGGTTCGGAGCTAGCAAACGTGTGTCTTTCTACCCCGCCATCTTGGCTCCGCCCCCGGGTAAAATAAATATTAAAAAAATTCACTGATCACCTTCTGAAAGAGATCCAAAATGACAATATCCTAGGAATACTGTACCCAAATTGCAGGTTTCTAAGATCAAGAAGAAAATATTTCAAGTAGCTACAGAGAAAGAATTCAAATATTGTGAAAATACAGTCAGAATAACATAAGATGTAGCAGTTTCTACATTAAGGATCTAATGACTTGGAATATGATATTCCAGAAGTCAAAGGAAGTAGGATTAAAACCAAGACTCACCTGGCCAGCACAATTGAGTATAATACTTCAGGGGAAAAAATAGTCATTCAATGATGCAGAGTACTTTTAAGCATTCTTGATGGAAAGACCAGAACTGAATAGAAAATTTGTCTTTCAAACACAAGGGTCAAGAGAAGCATGAAAATGTAAGCAGGAAAGAGAAATTTTAAGGGATACTAAAGTTGAACTGTTTTCATTCCTACAAGTAAAGATAATATTTGTTATTCTTGAAACTTGTCTTAGTATTTGGATAGGTGGAGGGATTACACACACACACACACACACACACACACACACACACACACACTCATGTACACGCATATGCACAAATGTGCACATGTAGACAGAGAGCACGGGGTGAGTTGACTAGGAAGGGATCATATTTAAAAAATAAAACTACGGGGTGAGAGTGTAGTATATTGGGAGGAGAAAGGAAGAAATGGAATGGGGCAAGTTATCTCTCATAAAAGAGGCAAGAAAAATGGAGCATTAAAGGGAGATGGTTAGAGGGGAAAAGTGAAGCTTACTCTCATAACATTTGACTTGAGGAAGGAATAACATCCTCACTCAATTTGGTATGAAAGTCTATATTACATTACAAGAACCTATGGGAGAACGGAATAAACAAGTTGGGGGGATGACGGAAGGGAGGGCAAGTGGTAAGTGGAAGCAATTAGAAGTAAACCTTTTTGGGAAGGGACAAGGTCAAAAGAGAGAAAAGAATAAATGAGGGGCAGAATAGATGTAAGGAAATATAGTTAGTCTTGCACAACACGACTATTATGGAAGTTGCTTGTAACGCTACATATGTATAGCCTATATTGGATTGCTTGCCTTCTCAGTGGGGATAGGTGGAGAGGGAGGAAGGAAGAAGAGTTGGAACTCAAAAGTTTTAGGAACAAATGTTAGGAATTTTTTTGGATATTGCTGGGAAATAAGAAGTACAAAAGTATATATAGAAATTTATCTGGCCTTATAAGACAATAGATAAGATGGGGGTAAGGGAAGGGAAGGGTGTAAGAAGGGAAGGCAGATTTGGGGAAGGGATAATCAAATTGCAGGGCCTTTTGGACTGGAGGGAGGGGAGAGATAGGGAGAAAATTTGGAACTGAAATTTTTTTGGAAATGAATGTTGAAAACAGAATATAAATAAATAAACTTTTTTAAAATATGAAAAAATAAAAAAAAAATTACCTTTCCTTAATCTATTTTCTTTGTCAATTGTTTTTTCAGTGGCATATTGCACGTTGTCTTATGGTTTTGTTTTATAATTTCTTGATTTCTAATAGAGTCATTAGCTTTCCTTTGTCCACTGTAATTTTTAAGGTAATATCTTCCTCAACGAGCTTTTGCACATCCTTTTCCATTTGGTCAGTAACAATTCTGCTTTTTAAAGCATTCTTCTCATTTTTTTTATAACTGTTTTTTGTGTGAATTGGTATATTTTTAAGGTATTATTTTCTGCAGTTTTTTTTGGGTCTCCTTTAGCAAGTGAGTGTCTAAGGATGAATTTTAAACTCAGGTCTTCCTGACTCTAAGCTCAGCACTCTATCTGCTGATTTACTTAATTGCCTCATAACCTCAAGTATACAGTAAATAAAGATAGCACATACAATATAATGTGTACTACATGTATATATTATATGTCTATATGTATTTTATATATAAACATATTTGATTCAAATGTATTTCATATTTGAAGCATGTTAAAATGTTATAATTATATCACAACGAACTTATTTCAAAATTTTCAGAGAAACAATAAACAGGCTCCTATGACCCAAAATTCTGATAAGGAAGCTATCTCTTAAAAACAATGGCAACTTTTTTTTTTTGGTTTTTTAAGGAGATCAGATAGTATTCTTCCATCGGCATTATGACTCCAAAGTTCTTTCTCTGGATGTGGATAACATTTTCCATCATGAATCTTTAGGAGTTGTCTTAGAAGAGATGGCATCTCTTAACAAATAAAATTAGGAAAACATGAATTCTCATTCTTAAAAGAAACACAGAGTTGACTTTTTATACTAATATGGATGCACAAGGAACTCACAAATATAATTTGAACTTGTTCAAAGAGATATACAGGTAGTGGAAGTGAGAACAAATAAAAGATGAATGCAAGAACATGGCAAAATGTGATAAAATAGAAAAGTGTGTACAAGTTTACTGCATGTAAGAGATTATAAAACTGGGAAATTGTTTTACCTCCTGTAGTTAGCAGTCTTTTTCATCAAAAAAAGCGTATATTAACAAACGCTTGTTGTAAAGATGAATGGATAAAAAGATTTCTTTAACCTTCTCTGTAGCAGTCCAAGTTACTTTTAGTTCCCTGACATGGAGCAAACTCAATATACTAAGACTTATTCCTTTTTTAATTCTTTGTCATCTCCTTATCCTCCCTTCCAAACACGCCCTTAGAAGTGTAGTGGGTTAATCTCTTAGACATGTCTTATTTCCTTGGTCTATATATCTGCACACTGTCGTCTGCCCCACCTCAAATTATTGCAGGAGCAGTTTCTCATCAGTGTGCAGGGATGATCATTTATCAATGAGTAAATAGTTAAAAACACCCTTTATCTTAAGTTAATGGATTGCATATAAAATAACATATTGAAGATTATATTCGTCAGTGTGTTATTTTAGGTAACGGTTTGTTTCAGAGTTTTATGCAACTTGCTTTTTCACTCTTTTTTATTTATATCTCTACTTCTGTACACTCTCATTTGTAACCTCCTTATTTCAGACCTCTAGAAAATAAAACTTGAGTAATAAGTTTCAGGTTCTATTTATATTCAGTCAGATTTGCTAATTCTCACAAAGTACCCTGATTCAGAAACTCCTGTCTTTATGCTCTTCAAACTGAATGACATTATTTAAATTCTAAAAGAAAAAAAATACTACCATTAAAGTTTAGAAAGGGAGCTAACCACTTCTATTCAAACTGAGGTGGCACACTGAAGGAACTTTCCTTAAGCAAGTTCTATGGATGCTAAATGTGCAAAGTTATGTGTCTTTCTGTGTATTTTTCCTTTGCAAGGAAATTTACTTTAAAAATAGCAGTTGGCCACTTTTGCAGCTGGCCTTCCATTTCCTTAATCTTCAGAAATTTCATTGAAACATAATCTCACCTATGTCCATCATTAAGTAGAACCATATCATTCTATGCGGCATTCATTTACTTTTTCCACAGTCTTCAACATTTGTCAGCAAAAAAAAAAAAATTGTACAGCCCCAGCCCCTAGGTCTTGATGGTATTTAGTGAAATAAAATTTTTTTTTCTAGAGGTAGAGATTACTATAATTATATTCTCAAGCATATCTGTGATCTCATCTGTATGGATATTTTGTTTGATGATGTACATAACCACCCATCTATGCTGGTCCAACTATGCTATCAAATACTTGCAATGTAGACAGCTGATCAGTTATGTTGAAGGCCTTCTTTGTTTTTATGTCATATCATGGATAGTGATAAAGCACCACAGCTATTCATTTTTCATCCCTCACTCTCATCATATGACCAATCCATCTTCTCTTCCTGTGATGCATGTCCCTGATGACATCTTTCACCCTATTTTTCCAACTTCGCCATCTGATTTAAATTTCAATCTGCTCACACTGACCACACGCTACTCCATGGATGTCAGTTGAAGTGTCTCAAAGTTATACAGCAGCAAAGGTACTATAAGATATTGTTAGGAAAACAGGAGCTTTTGTTTGCAGGAGAAACTCGGGATCATTAAAAACGTTTCACCATTTCTGGAAGGAAATGAAATCTGTTCTTCTCACCTGATGTGAGATTAAATTAAAGAGCACACACAAAGCGATTTTCAAATTTTAATGAGTTACAGAAATAAAATTTATTTGGTTATTATTGTTCTTGTAATTCAAACTTATTTTTCCCTCCTGCATTTCATTAATACAGAAAAATCTCTTAAGGAAGCACTTTCTGCCAATTCGGAATGACATCTGCTCTGGAATTTATAGTCTTAGCAGCAAAAGAAATAATATGTAGGAATCACAACACAGGGACCGGCATATAGCACCTACTTAATGGATTTTTGTCCCCATCTATCTATCACATCCCTCTGAGAGACTTGCTTGGGAGCACATCGTTTGTAAATGGTTTGTTCAGGGATATACAAAACACATGTATTCGAAGATCGATCTTGATGTCAGGACTTCTTGAATTCAGGATCAACTTTCTATCCCCTATACCATGTTGTCCCTTATTGGTGTTGGGGGAGAAAAGGGAGGTAAAGAAGAAGGGAATGAATGTTTACATAGCATCTACTATGTGCCAGGCACTATGTTAAGCATATTTTTTGACCGCAAATAATTTCTAATTGGTTCCTCACAACTCTGACAGGTAGGTACTACTATGATCCCCATCTTAGAAACTGAGACAAGTAGTAATTAAGTGACGTGACCAGAGTCAAACAGATAATAAGTATGTGGAACTTAATTCAAGCTCTAGTCTCTCTGGCTTGGAGCCCAGCACTCCATTCACTATACTGCTTTAAAGATCATCTATTTCAAATTTCTCAGTTTACAGTTGATGGAGTTGAAACTGCGTAAGTGACTTCCCAAGATTACAAAGAAAGTGTAGCAGAGCTAGAATTCTAACTTAAATCTGCTAACTGTAAATGAATTCTTTTACATATATTATATATCTATTTCTGTTTTGTTCAATAGATACCCACGTATCTTGCTCCACAACATTTTATTTTACCCAAATCACATGTCAAAACAATTCTAAAATTTTAAAATGTTGACTTCTAAATTTTATTCCCTCTTCCCTCCCCTCTCCATGAGATGGTAAACAATCTGATATAGGATTATGTAAAACATTTCCATATTAGTAACTTTTTACAAGAAGATTAAAAAGAGAGAGAGGGAGAGACAGGGACAAAACAGAGAGAGAGAAACAGAGAGAGAGAGAGACAGAGACAGAGAGAGACAGAGGCAGAGAGTTCATGAACCCATTTGATGTCTATAGACTACAGATTAAAAACCCCTGCTTTAGATGGTCCCAAGTTCTAAAGCTAAAATGTACTTAAGAAGACATCTCATACAATCATTTCATTTTGCAGATGAGGAAACTGAGAATCACGGAGGATAAGTGCCTTGTTCACATATTGTAAAAGACAAAATGTAGATTGTGATGCAAGATCATCTGACACCAGAACTAATGTTCTTTCCACTGTCCCATACTGCCTCTAAACCAATTGCTGTAATATGTCCCACCAAACTCTGTAATGAATAATGAGTGCAAAGTGTGTGCCAATCATTTTTTATGCATCATTCCTCCTAAACATGTTGCTTTCCATTTAAAGATTCAATGCTCAATACCTAAGGTGATTTCTTATAGTTATGTTTACTTTTACTTAGAAACTGCCATTTCTCTCTGAGGAAAATTATAATTTAAAAATCCATATTTTTTTTTGCTTCTAAGTCTTAATTATACAGCTGCCATCTGCTTCAAAATTAAAATAGTCTCTCAAAGCAAAAAATACCAGTGCCCTATTTCCTATCAGGTGAAAATTCACCTTGTGTCTTAATTCAGAATTTGCTACTTTCTAGTCATCCATGATCATTCATCATATTAAAATAGCTAAAGATATACCCTACTGGAAAATCAAGTTAAGTGAATTTAACCCTGCTCAATGAAGTCAATCAAATTAGAAAAAAAATCAGGGATAGCTTAGGTATCTGGAATTTCAAATTATGAACTGGCTTTATTAATTGCATATGTGAATAGGCATATTATATATATGCTTATGAACAAAACATACATACATTAAATTTCTGTCTATATGTACATACATACAAATTTATGTGCATGTGTTTGTGTATGAAAATTTACTTTTGGTATTATTTATTTCATCATAAAAGAATTCCCAACATAATAGCGCATTTTACACAAGGTATTAGAAAATTGGACAATGAACAAAATTAATTTAAATTAACAAATTTTTATGTGTACACCAAAGTAAAATTATTTACCTCAGGTTTCTATTTGTGATGATCAATCTGCTAGTTCCTTCTCTGAACTATAGACAAAACACTTCCTTATTTATTCTATCTTAAAATTTGGATAATATCACTGATTTTATAAAATGTTTATTTGCATGAATGCACATTGCAAATGTTTCAAATGGGAGTTAAAATATGACATGATTGTTTTAAAAAAACTTAGAAATCACTGTGTTTTGATATATAAACAGGTAGATTTACATTTGGGGAGGGTCTTTAGATGGTTTAGATTGTTCTCAGTTTGAAAATTACAATCCAATACAACTTCCATGAAGAAGAATCAACTAATAAATTGATTAGTAAATATTTATTATTACTTTGTGAAAGGAACTGTTCAAGAAGTTAAGGATTAAAAAAGAAACAAAACCATAGTTGTCCTTAAAGAGTATATATTTAATTGTGAGAATCAACATACAAATATGAAAGTATGTAAAATACAACAATAAATATAATTTTCTTTTTCAGTAGTAATGGGGAGAAATAATAGCAGTTGAGGAAAGTAGCAAAGGTCACATGTAGAATGTGGACCTTGAACTGAAATTTGAAGTAATATTGAAAATTCAAAAGACAAAAATAAGATTTGTATTACATACCTGGCCCATGGAAAGACATTTAATGTTGTGTGAGAGGAAGAGCAGAGCCAATTAGACTGCAATATAGAGTGTATGAGAGGCAATTATGCTGGAAAAGTAGATTAGAGAGAGAGATTATGGACAGTAGGGGTACATTATGTGGTGTATCTGAGTAAATTGTATTGAAATTGTGTATATCTTTTGGTTTCTTTCTCTCCCTTTGTACTGACAGACAAAGATACACCTGGGGAAAGATATGTGGGGTTTGGTACCTCTTGCCTGATCACCATGTGATTCTCTCCTAGTTTCAAGAGAAGGAGATGGAAGAATATGGAGGAGGTACATATTTCCAGTGTCAATTTTCTGGTTAATATCTAAGGCTAGGGCAAGGTTTTTCTGGAAGACCTTTTGTAGGTGGCTCTGGCTGCATTTATAAGAAAATGTTTATTTTATTTTGATAAAACAGAGACTTCACACCAATTGCATCCCCTAACCCACTTTAAAAGTACATCTATCTTAGTTAAATTATCTATTGTTAAAAGAAAGGAATGACAATGTTTAAACACTGACACTATAATGTTAACATAGACTTTGATATTTGACCCCAATTTTGCTCTGGTGAATTAATTAGTGAATATGGTGAATTAATTTGCTATATTTGTTGTGCATATTATTTTATCAACTCCAGTTTCCTACTTTGTATCAACTCACATAAGTCATCCCATGTTTTTTTTCTTGAATTCCCCATATTTTTCATTCCTTAAAGTAATATTCCATTATTTTCACATATCTTAATTTGTTCAGTTATTCTTCAATTTTTTGATACATATTTTGTTTCAAACTTTTTTGTTATCACAAATAATGAAGCTATGAATATCTTTTTATATTTATGTCTTGCTATCATTAATCTATTTGGGATATAGTCACAGTAATTAAAGCTCTTGGTCAGAGGCTATAAACAAGCTAGTAATTTACTTTTTTGCATAATTCAAAATTGTCTTTCAGAATGGCTGAACCAATTCAATTCCATCAGCAATAAATTAGCTTGCCTGTGTCCTCATAGCCCCTCAAACAATTTTCACAACTTTTGGCATATTTATTAGCTTAACAGGTACAAGGTAATACCTCAAGGTTGTTTTAATTTGCATTTTTTTCATTCTGAACACTTTTCAGATGGTTATTGACAATTTTACTTGAAATCCATTCATATACTTTGACTCTTCTATTGGTAAATGCTTAATCTTATAGTTTGTGTTAATTGTCTTTTTGTTTGGATTTTGAGATATTGGACTTAATTAACATAACGATTTTTTCTAGTTTTTTATCTTTTGTTATGATTCTAGATAGAAAGATGTTATTTGCACACACACAAAAAAAACTTCAAATACCTACTTTTTTCTGTCATTTATGCTCTCTTTTAGTACCTGTCCTGTTTAAAATTTTCTCCTATCCATAATTTTGAAAGGTGTTGACTTCTAGCATCATCTATTTTTATTGTAATTATTTACATTTAGATGATTTGACTATATTTAATTTATTACTGCATAAAGCATAAGACTGATCTAAACCCACTTTTCCTAGATTACTTTCCAGTTTCCCCAGTAGTCTGTGACAGATATAGTCTACTCCTTCTCTAAAACATAGCTTCTTAGCTGCTAAAATAATTTTTCCAAGATTTCATAGCTCAAAATCCTCTTTGGCACATCACAGATTACAATAAAAGTGCATACTCCTCACTATGGCATTCAAAATACTTCCACAATCCTACTCCATTTTACCCTTGTCTCATTTTAAATTTCTCTTTTACACACTCCTCATTTCAGCCAAACTGGAATTTGCTCTAAACATAAAATGTCTTCTCCTAGCTCCTCATATTCACTCAGGCTATCTTGCATTTCTAAAATGGACCCCGTCCTTATCATGTGTCAGATTAATTTTCCTCCAAGGATTGGTTTGGGTGCCACCTTTTTTGATCAAGCATTCTCTAATCCCCCTAGGTCTTAAGTCTGCCCTCAAAATGCTCTTAGAATACTTAGTACAATTCTATATTTTATATCTCACCCCTCTCCAATCCTTACTTTATACTTATATGTAGTCATACTTTTCTCCTTATTGGAATGTAAACTTCTGATAACAATGAGTCATTTTTCAGTTTTGTATTGTACCTAGCATAGTGACTGGAGCACAGTATGCAATTCAATATCTATAGGACAAAATAAACTTGAATGGGTAATTGCTAAATGAATATTATTTAAAGCACTCTTTTGGCCTCAAGTTAAAATTAAATTAAGAGATAAGACAGGCATGCAAATAACTCTAATTCATGACAGAACATGATATGAGAGATATAGAGCATTGTAGGGTTCTGAGGAGCATACATTATATCCATTTGAGAAAATCAGAGAAAACTTCATGATAGAGGAGGCCCTGGAGGTATTGGTCTAAGGGTTATTAGACTTCTACAGGTGCAGCGATATCCATAAGTTGATAATGTGAGAAGATTATTCCGGGCAGAGGAAATTGTATGAGCACAAGTACAGGGACAGAGAAATAACAGCCTAAGTTAGGAACAGGGGTTCCTAGTTTTGAGTCCACATATAGATCCTCTAAGGAATTTGTAGAGAGCTCTCAGGGGATCTGTGATCTTGAATGGGAATACACACATACATATAGATGCATATCTTTATTTAAAATAATTTATATAGTATAATTTAAATATAATTAGTTTTCTATGTAGTCCTAAATATTTTATTTTATGTAAATATTTTATTTATTTTATGTGACTAAAAATATTATTCTAAGGAGTCTAAGGGTTCCCTGGTCTGCCAAAGAGCTCTGTGGTACACATAAAACAAAACAAGCAAACAAAAAACCCAAAACGGCTTAACTTCTCAAGTTTGCAAAATGTGCAGGTAGTATCTATAAGAGAGTACAAGGAAATAATGGAGGAAATGTAAGTTGGTACTAGAATATGGATAGTCTTAAAGTCCAGAAAAAGGAATGCAGACCTAATTTAGAAGCACTAGAGAAGCAAAGGAGGATTTTTAACAGGAGCTTGCAGAACTTCACTTCAGAAATAATATTATTCACAGGATAGTTTGGAAGAGAGAAGACATTGGTATAGGGAGACCAATTGGGAGGTCATTTTACTAGTCAGTCACTAAGTGCATAAGCATTTATTAAGTTCATTCTATGTGCCAGGCTAAGCATCAAGACAAAAAACAACCCAAAAAGAAAGGATTCTCACAGTCTAAGGGAAGAGACAACATAAAAGTGACTATGTACTCCTAACATTCAGCACAGATTTGACATAATAGGCACTTGATAAATGCTTTTTGAATGATGATGTACAAATAAGACATATAGGACAAATTGGAGATAATCAGCAGAGGGAAATGAGTATGATTAATGTGAATGTGTGTGTTAGAAGGGATGATTTCTAGTATGAAGTAGAGTAATAGTAAAGGAAAGAAAATGATTGATCTGAGACACATTTCTGAAGGCGGGTTTTGGCAATTGATTGAATGTGAAGATTAGCAGAGTGAGAAATCTATAATCTCTGGAAGTTCAGATGATTATGAGGTATTTAACATGAGTGACTGGGAATATAGCATTAATGAAAATAGAGAAGTCTAGAGACTGTGTTTGCTATGGAAGAGGAGGAGGAGCTTGGTTTCTGAAGTAAATAGAATATACAGATTTCATGTCTGGGTTCTATGATACCTTAGTCATAACACTGATCTTTCCTGCCTGTTCATAATATAGCTTTTCTATGCTTCTACTGCTAAATGATCTAAGGTCCATAGAGCATGAGGTGGATATACTCACATCTTTCATTCCACTCTGCTTATGCCTACTGCATGCATAGCTTCATCTGTGATACCACGATCCAAAGCATACTTGGTCAGTTTTTATGAACTCCCAAGAGTAGAGAAACCAGATAGAAAGTGATTTTTAAAAAAATTAAAAAGACCTCTAGTACCCAGAATATAATGAATCCTCTATGAATTTCAAATGATCAGCTTTTGTAGATTAACATTTTTCTTTTATACTTTTAATGGGTTTATGGTTTACACTGCTCCTAACAGGCATGAAGAATAGTCATTTACAGAAAATTCAGCCTCTAACATATATAAGGTCTTGTGCCAGGCATTAGTGATACAAAGAGAAAATAGCCCCTTTGCCTAAGAAGTTTATTTCTATTTAGACAAATGATTCATGGAGAGCTCCTAGTCAAACTGTAATCGGGATTAGTTCGTTATGATTTTAGAAGAAGTAATGGTTATTTGTAATTATTTTAATATATCCATATAGTAATACTTATCCAGACAATCTAATAATAGGCGCAAGAATAAGCAATGTACACTCTGTACTTTGTATAAGTCACATAGAAATATAGATTCTAATAGAAGGACTCTATAATAGGCCTCAAACTTTAATGCAATGTTCATTATTTGTTTCTAGCTATGGAGATCGCTTGAACAACCCCAAGAATGCTGCAGTTATCTCCATCCTGCTTTGTTGAAATTCCATGACCAAACTAAGCATGGGTAGTGGCTTGGTACAGAAAGCCCTCCCCCAATATGCTCTTGGAGAGCATGTATAGTTTGTACCTTCTCCTCCTGCCTAAGCTAAGGAGGAACTCATTCACTTTGTGACCACCTAGTCACCAGAGACATTCCTTGCTTCACCCATCCTGTGACCCTGCTGAAGTATCACTTTTATTTGTTTTAGCTTATGCATCATATGCCAACCAATGAGATGCTGTATTTTACTATGTCTCTTTTGCATATTTAGGTATCAGACTCTATAAAGAGAGAGTCCTAGAAGAAGGGGGCATCTCAGATAGTGGGAAAGATCTGAAGTGCACTTCATTAAAGGGGACCATGGATCCTTTAATAAAGTATCATTGACTCAGAGCTCTGTACCAGTCTCTTATTGAAGAAAGAAGGCAGATACAGAGGTGGTGGAACCTTCCTTAAGCCTAGAAAGAATACAAAGAATCACAAAGATATAACTAGTGTGGGAAGGATGGGAAGTGAGGGACATACCTGAGGTGTGACTGTCCTGATGCATTGAGGCAAGTGATGAGATTATGAGTTCAGGAAAAAAGTTGATACTCAAGTGTGATTGAACCCAAGGTGGTATGTAAAGTATGCTTGAGAATGTAGCTTGCAGTTAGATTGTGGAAAGCTGTAAATAACAAACTGGGGATATTCTATTTTATCCAAGAGGCAGTAGCTTTGGAAGTTTTTGAAGAGGGAAGTAGCAAACCTTTACTATGTTTTAGATGGCTTTGTAGTGGCAATACCAGTATAGAGAAGGAAGTACATATGAGAGGTAAGACAGTGACAAAACTGAAAGAATTCAGCAAATTACTAAAAATGGGAGCATCCTGTGGTACTTATAAAGCTGTTGCTATTCTGGTACCTTCTTACTTTTCCCAACTTCTTACAAATTATTCTACTCCACATGTTCTACTATGCAGTTGCACTAGCTTACTTAACAAGGTCCTCCATCAGGACGCTCCACCTTCTGTTGCCATTCCTTTGCATTGGCTGTCTTCCATGCCTGAAATGCTGTTCCTCATCACCTCTGCTTTAGAATTCCAAGCTTCCTCAAGATTCAGTCCAAATTTCACCTTCTGCAGAATTATATCAATCTGTTCCCTCTGGTACTACTGCCTTTCCTTCTGAAATTACCCCCGCATAAATTTATTTTGCACATATGTTCGATTTCTTTAGAATGTAAGCTCCTTGAGCATAGGGAATTTTTTTCCCATCTTTGTATCCTCAGTATTTAGCACAGTGTAGCATAGTATAAATACTTGTTGATGGATTGTTGAAGGGAGAAAAAAAAGTCAAAGTCTTCTCTAAGGTTAAAATCTGGGTGACTAGGAAGATGGTGCCCTCGCAGAAATAGGGCAGTTAGAAAAAAGAGGAATATTTGCTTTTTGCGGGGGAGGGGATATTAATCATGCCACTAACAATAACAAATATTAAACATTTCCATTATGTTGTAAGTTTTGAAAAGTTTTGCATAAACATTTTCTCCAATCCTAAAGTAATTTTGTATGGCAGGCCTTATTGTTATCCCTTATTTTATAGATGACAAAACTGATACTGAAAAAAATTACGTGATTTTCCCCAATAACATATATTTATCAGCAAACATCTCAGAGTGGATTAAAAACTCGTGCATTTCTTGCTCCAAATCCAACATTTCATATTCCACTCCACTAATTTGTAGCAGCAAATGTAAGAATCAAAGTCATCTAAAAATGTAACAATGAAGTTCAGAGCAGGACTAGACCTACATGTCGTTTTGATAATTGAAACAATGACAACAGATGAGATCACTGAGAATGAAATGAAGAGAGGTAAAAGAAGATGGCCCTGAACAAATTCCTGGAGAAAAGGCAAAGGCAGTAGAGAATGATGCTACAACAAAGGAACCTAAAAAGGGTCAACTGGGCAATTTACTAGAAGAATAAGGAGAAAAGAGAAGAAAGAAAAGCCATCACTGGAAAATAGCCTTTTCAGAAAGAAAGGGGTGGTTGACATAAAAATTTGCATTACAGGGGAGGGGGACTGAAAGAAAAATTCAACAATTAATTGAGCATTTTTACAATTGCAACAATTTCAGTGGAATAAATGAAGTCAGGAATTCAGATTGCAAATTGAAAAGATTACAAAGCAGAGGCAAAGAGCACTGGACATTTATGCTTAGGAAAATATCAATGTAACACTGGATATTAGGCAATAGTTTGAGTGTATTGCTGTATAAATTAAAGGGTTTTTTTTTATTTTAAGGTGATAGGGTGGGAGAAAATTTTATGTAATTTTAGACAGTAGAAACAGAACCTAAATAAAATTTTAGATTTAAAATTGAAAGAGACTTTATTGAAGCCATGTGACCCAACCCTCTCATTTTATAGATAAAGGAAATGTGGCGGCCCAGATAGATGAAGTGACTTGACAGGGTCATACAAGATGGGGTTCAAATTGGATTCTCCAACTTGAAATATATTGCTAAACTCCCAGAGGAGGATGGTTTTGGCTCAAAGGTAAAATCAGAGGGATTTTTCAAGAGAGGGAAAAGGGTAGCTTCCTGCCCTGATCCAAGATCTACTGGAGTTTGGGCGAAGGAGCTCATGATAGCTCATTTCTGCTCAGTAGAGTGGAAGCCAAAGTCGTCTGCTGAAAAGATAGTTTCCTAGAGGTCTTCCAGAATTCTTCCCTATTAATTATTTCAGTTATAATTTGTTGAATATTATTCAATTGTACAGATTTTGGTCTCTACAGTTTCCAGTGAAGGGAGTATATTGAGATGTATATCTACTATGCCCACTTATGTATTCTGATAAACAGATGGAAATAATAGCACTTCAATGTTAATTAGTCTGTGATCTCACTGTATAATAAGCTTCCCTTTTTCAAAGACTTCAAAGTAAGGTGTTTATGGGCACTGCATTTTTTATTAGAGTATAACGTGATCTACAGACAATTGCCTTATAAAAGCACATCTCAGTCCAAAAGAACAATTTAAACTGATGGTTAAACTGCTGGTAGAAAAAGAAGTTTAAGCATCTGACTAAGATAGTTTCAGGTGTGTGAAGAAGGAAAAAGAAGAGATGAATAACAGACTAGTTGTTCACCAACTGACAGTAATTTCACTCTCATGCTTCTGAGAAAGTATTGAATATCACTGAGCTTACTTTTCTGCTCTTTCTGGCTCCCATTTTACCTATTTTCACTTGTCCCCTTAAAAACACATAATCTTATAATTTTAGAACTGAAGGGGACTTTGGAGATAAGCCAGTTATGTTACAGATGAGGAAACTAAATGTCAAAGAACTTGTACAAGGCTAAATAATTCGTAAGTGGCCGAGCAGGGACTTGAATTTTGCTTCCATGACCACTGCTCTTTTCTCTTCAGCCTACTGTTGTATAATCTCTCAATCCTTATTCATAGGACTTTCCTGGGATTCAGCTGTAAATCCAGATTTCAAATTCCTCTTACCTATTAATAATATTATAGGTATGATAAACTTGTGTCTTATTTAGCATGTTATTTGTGTTTGTGTCATATTATCATGGTATCATTTTATTTATGTTCTATATATGTTACCTCCTCCATTCTAATATGAACAACTTCATAGCAGGGACTTTTATTTTTTCTTTGTAAACTAAGTATATTATATATACATATATATGTATATAATATAATATAAGTAATAAAAATATTAAAACTGTGGAAAACACTTAACATAATGTTTTCCTCATAGTGTTTAATATATTTTTATTAACTCATTCATTCAATCAGTCCATGAAGAAGGATAAAATTTATCCTTGAAACATTCAATTTCAGTCAGCGTTATCAAACTGAATTGCTGCAAATTCTCAGTTAGCCACCTAATCACTTTGTCTTAGCTATAGGCATTTGGCCTCAGGGCATCATGTCTATGACATTCTTTGTTCTATAGATCCCTTAGCTTCCAGAGAGTCTCAGACTCTCTGGAATCTTAGAGAAAATGCCTATGCTGAATCTTATTTGTGATTAAGCATATTGAAACTTTGAGACCCCTAAATGTAAATAATTTCTGCCTTGTGATGTTCTTCCTTTTTTTTTTATTTTTTTTATTTTTATTTTTTACTTTTTACATTCATTTTCACAAGATATTGGGTTCCAAAATTTTCTCCCCATTTGT
>CM053770.1:114167325-114188557 GCA_028658325.1 Potorous gilbertii | reverse complement strand
ACACACACACATAAACAAACACACACGTACATGCATGCACACACACATATACACGTGCACACACACACGCAGAGACAGAGAGCACAGAGTGAACTGAATTAGATGGTATCATATCTTTAAAGAAATCAAGGTAAACAGTGAGAGAGAAATGGAGTGGGAGGAGAGAGGGTGAAATGGAATGGGGTAAATTATTTCTCATTGAAGAGGCAAGCAGGAGACTTTTTGTGGAGAGAAAAAGAGAAGGGTTGAGAAAAAAAACTTGCAGTTTACCCTCATCACATTCGACTAAAGGAAGGAATAAAATGCATACTCATTTTGGTATGAAAACCTATCTTACAACACAGGAAAGTGGGGGAGAAAGAGATAAGTAGGGTGTGGGGGATGATGGAAGGGAGGGTAATGGGAGGAGGGAGCAATTTGAAGTCAACACTCTTGGGGAGGGACAGGATCAAAACAGAGAATACAAACAATGGGAGCAGGATAGGATGGAGGGAAATATAGTTAGTCTTACACAACACGACTATTAGGGAAGTCATTTGCAAAGCTACACAGATATGGCCTATATTGAATTGCCTGCCTTCCCAAAGGGAATGGGTGGGGAGAGATGAATGGTGAGAAGTTGGAACTCAAAGTTTTAGGACCAACTGTTGAGTATTGTTCTTGCTACTAGGAAATAAGAAATACAGGTAATGGGGAATAGAAAGTTATCTGGCCCTACAGGACAAAAGAGAAGATCGGGACAAGAGAAGGGAGGAATGATAGAAGAGAGGGCGGATTGGAAATAGGGGAAATTAGAATGCTGGGTGTATTTGAGTGGAGGGAGAGGAGAAATGGGGAGAAAATTTGGAACCCAAAATTTTGTGAAATTGAATGTAAAAAGTTAAATAAATAAATTTTTACTAAAAAATAAATAAATAATTGAAAGATCAATTTAGAAAAAGTAATAATTGGGGGAGATGGAAAAGGAGATGCAAAAGTTAACTGAAGAAAAATATTTGATGAAAGTTAGAATTGGGCAATTAGATTCTGACTCTGTGATACATCGATTATCAATCAAAAAAAAAATCTAAAGAGTGAAAAGATAGAAGAAATTCTAAAATAACTAATTGGAAAAAAAATAACTGACCTAGAAAATAGAACCAGGAGAGAAAATTAAGGAATTATTAGCCTACCAGAAAGCCATGATGCAAAAGAGAGTCTGGAAAAAAATCTTCCAGGAAATCAACAAGTAATACTGCCCAGAACTGCTAGATCCAGAGGGCAAGAGAATCATTGAAAGAATAAACCATTCACTTCCCAAAAGGGACCTCAAATTAAGTACACCAAGAAATATCATTGACAAATTCCAGAACTATCAAGTGAAGGAGAAAATATTACAGGTATCCAGAAAGAAACCATTGAAATATCGAGGAGCTACAGTCAGGATGACATAGGACCTTGCAACTTCTACACTAAAAGATCAAGGAATTGGAATATGATATTCCATAAGACAAAAAGCTGGGACTACAACCAAAGATCAATTACCCAGCAAAATTCAGCATAACATTTCGGGTAAGGAGATGGTCAGTCAAGGAAGTAAGGGATTTCCAGAACTTCCTGATGAAAAGGCTAGAATTCAATAGAAAATAGAAAATTCATCTTCAAATGGAGGTTTCAAGAGAGGCATAAAAAGGTAAACAGAGGAAAAGAAAAACTTGTTATTCAAGTCAGGAAAAATGTATATTTCCCTGTAAGGGAAAATGATACTTGTTAATCTTGAGAATTGTATCTTTATTATGAAATATGAAAGAAATACACATAGATAGAGGAAGTAGGTGTAAAGTAAATGATGTGATGATAAAAATCTGATTTAAGCTTGTGAAGGGATGATATCAGGAAATGTGAAAAGGAGGAAGCAGAAAAAGGTAAATTACATGACAGGAAGAAGTACAAAACCATATTACAGTAAAGAGAAAGAGTGGAGAGAGATGAGCATTGTTTGAGAGGTACTCTCATCTGATTTGGTTTAAAGAGGCAAGAACAAAATCAATTAAGTATATAATTCTAACTAGCTTTGTAGGCAGTAAGAAGGGAAGAGTGAAAGAAAGGGGAGAGGAGGCTAAAAGGGAGGAAAGAATTAGTAAGGATAAAGGAGAGTAAAAGGAAGGTGGGGAGGTAAAAGAAGGAAGGGAAGACTGCAGGAGGTGGTGGTCAAAAATTAAAACTCTACTGTGGAGGGGAAGGGAGAACTAAAAGCACAAACTATAGTAAAAAGGATGAAGGGAAAGGCACAGATGGTAATCATAACTGAATATGAATGGGATGAACTCTTCTATTAAATGGAGATGGATTAAATGGAGAAGGAAACACATTTGAAACAGGAGAATACACATAGGGTAAAGGTAAAAGGTTGGAGCAGAATATACTGTGCTTCAGCTGATGTAAGAAAAGTGTGAGTAGCAATTCTAATCTCAGAAAAAGCAAGAGCAACAATAAATCTAATGAAAAGAGATAGGGGGAGAAACTATATTCTGCTAAAAGGCACCATAGAAAACGAAGCAATATCATTACTAAACATATATGCTCCAACAGGAGTTGCATCCAGATTCTTAGAGGAGAAGATAAAGGAGTTACAGGAAGAAATAGACATTAAAACTACACTAGTGGAGGACCACAACTTACCCCTCTCTGAACTTGCCAAAAACCTTAAAATAAACAAGAGTTAAGGAGGTGAATAAAACTCTGGATAAGGTAGATAGCATTGAACTTTGAAGAAAATTGTATGGGGATAGAAGGGAATATTCCTTTTTCTCAGAGGTACACAGCATATATACAAAAATTGGCCATGTGCTAGGGCATAAAAACTCCACAATCTGATGCAGAAAGGCAGAGATAGTCAATGCATACTTCTCAGATCATAATGCAATAAAAATCATATATAATAAAAGGCCAGGGAAAGATAGATCAAAAATTAATTAGAAACTAGATAATCTAATAATAAAAAATGAGTGGGTTAAACAACAAATCATAGAAACAATCAACAATTTCATTCAAGAAAATGACAACAATGAGACAACCTATCAAATCTTACAGGATACTTCAAAAGCAATTCTCAGGGGAAGTTTTATATATCTGAATTCCTGCATAAATAAAATACAGACAGAGGAGATCAATACATGAGGCATGTAGCTGAAAAGGATCGAAAAATAACAAATTGAGAATCCCCAAGCAAATATCAAATTAGAAATACTGAAAACCAAAGGAGCGATTAATACAATTGAAATGAAGAAAACTAATGAACTAATTTAAAAAAACCTGAGCATTGTTATGGAAAAACCAATAAAATTGATAAACTTTTAGTCAATTATATATTTTAAAAAATTATATATTTTAAAAAAGAAGGAAATCAAATTACCAATATCAAAAATGAAAGGGATGAACTCACCTCTAATGATGAGGAAATTAAAACAATAATTAGAATTTACTTTGCCCAAATTTATGTCCATAAATTCAACAATCTAAATGAGATGGGTAATCCTTTTAAAAAAATAAAAAAATATAAATTGCCCAGATAAACAGAAGGAATTGAATACTTAAGTACTTAAATAACCCCATCTCAGCAAAAGAAATTGAAAAACCAATTCAATTGCACAATGTAGCAGATCTTCTTTTGAATTACATTTTTTTGGTTATATGATTTCTCCCACTCATTTTAATTCTTCTATGCAGCATGACTATGGTAAAAATGTATTTAATAGGAATGTTTGCGTAGAACCTTTATAAATTTGCATGCCATCTTGGGGAGGAGGGGGGATGAAGGGGGAAAGGAAGGAGAAGGAGGGAAAAAAAAATCTAAGGTATATGGTAGTGATTGTAGAACCTTGAAAGTAAAAAATAAAAAAAAAATCAATAAAATAAAATTATTATAGCAATAAAAACAAATATTAATTATTGCCTTTCACCTGAATTATGGTAATATTTTTATTTTGATTATTGCATATTTTTCCAAGGGGAGGAGCCAAGATGGCAGAGTGGGAGCAACTATTCCCCTAAGCTTTTAGACAAACTCTGTCAGATACCCCTACAAAAGAAAATCTGACCAAATTTTGGAGATGCAGAATCCAATAGAACAGACTGTGACAATTTCACAGTGCAGAACAGACTGGAAGACTGACGGGAAGAATTTATTCCAGGAGGGTAGAGGAGCATACTGCCATGGCAGGGCTGAGCAGGAAAGCCCAAGGGCCATCTGAGGAAGCAGCAGCACAAAAGCATAGCAGCTCTGGGCAAGAGTCAAGTAGAACCGAGCAAGTGAAATCCATGGAAGGAGGGCCAAATATCTGCAGCAGCTGTGAGGAGACATTCAGTTTGTAGAATACATGTCATTACATCACTTGAACTTCTGGGAGCCAAAATGGGAGAGTGATTAGTAAATGCTCCCTCCCCCTCTCCCTGTTGACCTTGAAAGAACCATAAACTATTTCCCAAGAAAAATCCTAAATCATTGGGATCAGCAGAAGGGCTAAATATTCTCATAGCATGTGAGGCTAGAAAAATATTCCCCTTACTGTGGCCAAGGAACAGAGTTATCCCAGACACTCAGAGCTCCAGGAATGTGGAGTCTAGCACTAAGACTCAGGTGTGCTTAAGCACTTCAGGAAGCCAGGATCAATAAGCACAGAGGTTGCCTTTGTTCTAGCTCAGATGAGGAGATCTCCCATGACCAGACCACCCCTCCCCCATAATTAACGAGTTAGCCCCAGATCTAATTCAGGTGAAACAAAAAAAAAATTCCCCTGCCTTTGCTTTCTGACACCAGTCAGTTCAGCACTAAGTTCTTTAGAGACTAGTTGATAGAACCAGAGGCCAAAACACACAAGCATCAACATCATGAGCAAGAAGCAAAGGAGGAAAGAAAAGACCATAGAATCTTTCTATAATGACAAGGATCAAAATAAGTATATCAAAGAGGTCAGTACTGAGACTGTACTCCCATCTGAAACTTCAGAAGGGATTATACACTGTTGGCAGGCAGAAAGAGCACTCCTGCAACAGCAGAAGAAGGAAAAAATGGACAATTATTTTAAAAGTATGAAAAAAGAATTCATTGAAGAGAAAAGCTCTTTAAGAAAGGAAAATTAAACAAATGGAAAAGAAAGCACAAAACCTAACTGGGAAAATCAGACAAATGGTAAAGGAAGTACAAAAATTAACTGGAGAAAATAATTCCTTAAAAGCAATAATTGAGCAGATTGAAAAAGAGATGCAAAACTTAACTGAAGAAAACAATTTAATGAAAATTAGAATTGGACAAGTAGAATCTAATGACTCTATGAGACAGCAAGAATCAGTCAAACAAAATCTAAAGAATGAAAAAGATGGGAGAAAATGTAAAATATCTAACTGGAAAAACAACTGACCTGGAAAATAGTTCCAGGAGAGAAAATTAAGGAAGTTTTTGCCTACCAGAAAGCCATGATGAAAAAAAGAGTCTGGACAATATCTTCCAAGAAATCATTAAGGAAAACTGCCTAGAAGTGCTAGATTCAGAGGGCAAAATAATCATTGAAAGAATCAACCATTCAACTCCCGAAAGGGGCCTCAAACTAAAAACACCCAGAAATATTGTTGTCAAATTCCAGAACTATCAAGTGAAGGAGAAAATGCTACAGGCAGCTTCAAATAAACCACTCAAATATTGAGGAGCTATAATTAGAATCACACAGGACCTTGCAGCTTCTAAATTAAAAGTTTGAAGGAAATGGAATATAATATTCTGTAAAGCAAAGGAGCTGGGACTACAACCAAGGATCAATTACCCAGCAAAGTTCAGCATAACATTTCAGGCAAGGAGACGGACATTCAATGAAATTAGGGATTTCCAGACCCTCCTGATAAAAAGGCCAGAACTCAATAGAAAATTCGATCTTCAAATGCAGGTCTCAAGAGAGGCATAAAAATATAAACAAGGAAAAAGAAAACTTGTAACTCAATGTGGACAAACTGTTTTCCTCCCTATAAGGGAAGATGCTACTCATTATTCTTCAGAATTGTATACCTGATATGAAATATACAAGGGATATTAAGAGATAGAGGGAATGGGTATAAAGTAAATTATGTGATGAGGAAAATGTGATTTAAGCATGTAAAGGAATTGTAACAGGAGACATGAAAAGGAGGAAGCAAAAAATGTTAAATTACATCACAGGAGGAGGTACAAAATTATATTGCAGTAGAGAGGGAAAAAGGGGAGGGAGAGGAGCATTGTTTGAGAGGTACACTCATCTGGTTTGGTTTAAGGAGGGAACAACAAACTTAAGTATATAAATCTAACTAGCTCTATAGTCAGTAGAGGGAGGAAGCGGGGGAAAGGGAAGCAGAGGGTGAAAGAGTGGGAGGAAGTAGTAAGGGTAAAGGACAGTAAAAGGGAGAGGGGCTGAAAGAAGGAAGGGGAGACTGTAGGAGGTTGTGGTCAAAAATTAAAACTATTGTGGAGGGGAAGGGAGAAGGAAGAACTTAAAGTGCAAGCAGTGGGAAATAGGATGGAGGGAAAGACACAGATAGTAATCATAACTGTGAATGTGAACGGAATGAATTCTCCCATAAAATGTAGATGGATAGCAGAATGAATTAAAAGTCATAATCCAACAATATGTTGTTTACAAGAAACACATCTGAAACGAGGGGATACACACAGGATACAGGTAAAAGGTTGGAGCAGAATATATTGTGCTTCAACTGATATAAGAAAAGCAGGAGTAGCAATCCTAATCTCAGACAAAGCAAAAGCAGAAAAAAGATCTAATCAAAAGAGATAAGGAAGGAAACTATATCCTGCTGAAAGGCATCATAGAAAATGAAGAAATATCATTACTAAACATATATGCTCCAAGTGGTATAGCATCCACATTCTTAGAGGAGAAGTTAAGGGAGTTACAGGAAGAAACAGACATCAAAACTATGCTAGTGGAGGACCTCAACCTCCCCCTCTCTGAACTTGATAAATATAATCTTAAAATAAACAAGAAAGAAGTTAAGGAGGTGAGTAACACTCTGGATAAAGTAGATATGATAGATCTCTGTAGAAAATTGAATGGGGCTAGAAAGGAATATACCTTTTTCTCTTGGTACATGTCATATATACAAAAATTGACCAAATAATAGGGTAAAAAAACTTCACAATCCAGTGTAGAAAGGGAGAGATAGTCAATGTGTCCTTCTCAGATAAAAAACCATATATCATAATAGGTCATTGAAACATAGACCAAAAATTATTTGGAATCTAAATAATCTAATCCTAAAGAATGAATGGGTTAAACAAAAAATCATAGAAACAATCAACAACTCAATTCAATAGAATGACAATAATGAGTCAATCTACCAAACCTTATGGGATACTGCAAAAGCAATTCTTAGGGAAAACTTTGTATCTTTGAATGCCTATGTGAATAAAATAGAGAAAGAAGAGATCAATGAATTGGGCAAGCAGCTGAAAAGCTTGAAAAAGAACAAACTAAAGATCTTCAAATAAATACCAAATTAGAAATACTGAAAACCAAAGGAGAGATTAATAAAATTGAAATTAAGAAAACCATTGTACTAATAAAAGTAAGAGTTGGTTTTATTTAAAAAAAACAATAAAACTGATAAACCTTTTGTCAATTTGATTAAAAAAAGAAGAAAATCAAATTACCAATATCAAAAGTGAAAGGGGTGAACTCACCTCCAATGAGGAGGAAATTAAAACAATAATTAGAAATTACTTTGCCCAAATTTATGCCCATAAAATTGACAATCTAATTGAGATGGATTGGAATTGCTCAGAAAACTGGATAAAACTGTGGTGGAAAGTATGCCTAGACCAATATCTGACACTGTATACAGGAATGAAGTCCCAATGGGTATATAATCAATGTATGAAGATTGATACTGTAAACAAATTAGTGGAGCCAGGATTCATGTACTTATCAAATTTATGGAGAAGGGAAGAATTTTTAACTAAAGAAGAGAATAGAAAGCATTATGAAGTGCAAAATGATCATTTTGATTACATTAAACTTAAAAGTTTTTGCGCAACCAAATCCAATGCAACCAAGATTAGGAGGGAAGCAGAAAACTGGGAAAGAATTTTTGCAACTAGTGTCTGTGATAATGGCCTCATTTCTAAAATATGTAGAGAACTGAGTCAAATGTATAAGAATATAAATCATTCTCCCATTGATAAATGGTCCAAGTATATGAACAGGAAGTTTTCAGAGGAAGAAATTAAAGGTATCTATAATCATAAGAAAAATTGCTCTAAATCACTATTGATTAGAGAGATGCAAATCAAAACAACTCTGAGATACCACATCACAGATTGCCTAACATGACAGAACAGGTTGATGATAAATGTTGGAGAAGATGTGGGAGAGTTGAAACACTAACTCATTGTTGGAGCTGTGAGCTGATCTAACCATTCTGGAGAGCAATTTGGAGCTATGCTCAAAGGGCTGCAAAAATGTGCATGCCCTTTGACCCAGGAATACTGCTTCTAGGATTGTATCCCCAAGAGATCATAAAAATGGGAAAGGGTCCCACATGTACAAAAATATTTATAGCAGCCCTTTTTGTAGTGGCCAGAAACTGGAAATCAAGGGGATACCCATTAGTTAGGGAATGGTTGAGTAAATTATGGTATGTGAATGTAATGGAATACTATTATGCTATAAGAAATGATGAACAGGAAGACTTCAGACAGGCCTGGAAAGACTTATTTGATCTATTGCTGAGTGAAAGGAGCAGAACCAGGGAACTCTGTGTGCAGCAACGACCTCAGCGCGTGAGATTTTTTTTTTGGGGGGGTAGGCTTGGAACTTCATTGAAATGCAAAGAATTAAAAAAATTCCCAATGGTCTTTTAAGGCAAAATGGCTTCCATACCTAGAGAAAGAACTTTGGATTTCAACTGCAGAATGTAGCCGATCATTTTCTTTTGTTTTATGTTTTTGTTTGTTATTTGATTTCTCCCATTCATTTTAATTTTTCTACACAGCATGACAATAGTGAAAATGTATTTAATAGGAATGTATGTATAGAACCTATATAAAATTTTATGCTGTCTCAGGCAGGGAGGGGAAAGTTATGGGGTAGGGAGGGGAAAATAATCTAAGTTATGTTGTAGTGATTGTAGAACACTGAAGAAAATAAAATTAATATTAAAAAAGTATATATTTTTCCTCCTGGTTATGTTTTCTTTGCTCTATATTTTTCTATATATCTTACAATGTTTATTTTTTCTGAATTATTTCTTTTCCTTATTTGAAGTCACTACAATAGTCTGTTACATTTACATATAAAATGTCTTTAAGCATTATGCTTCTGTATAGCAGCAAGGACCTCAGCATACATAGGAGAGTCTACTGTACAGTTTCTTAGATCTGCTTTTCCAAAAGGAAAGCAACTTTTGAGGGGTCAACAATCTACTTTAATCGAACACATATATCATTCCCTTATTTCAGGGGGAAAAGTCAGCACCCTGACTTCATAAAAAATACAGTCAGAAATTGCAAGCAGAAATTACAAACAGAGAAGATCAACAAACAAGGCTTCCAACTCTAACCATATGTCACAGATCAACAGAGAGATCCAACTATCTGACCATATATACATAGTTACCAGAGAGAAAAGCACCAACATCTAGGTTTTCAAAGTCAAGGGGTTCCTTAGTGGTTTCCTAGAATCTCATCTCACACTTCCAAATCTTCCAGAATCTTCTCCTTCCAAAATCTTCTTCCAAAACTAAGCCCCAAAATTAAACTTCACCTCAGAGTATTTATGGACTTTTCAGAGCCAGAGGGCAAGGAAGATATTTAACTCTTTCACCCACCCACCATTAATTTTAAATTGCCATTACATTCAGATAAAATTTTGAGACTAACAAATATAATCAATCTCTTTTCACTCTCCATTTTTAGGATCTTACAAATTACTTGGCACTAATTAAAAGGAAGAATGATATAGACATCCTTTAGACATACTTTTTTTAGTAAATATGTTACCAAAAAAAGGCATATTTTAAAACTCCTTGATAAGATCTTCACAAACAGGTTAATAAGATGTCATGCTAGGATCATCTCTGAGAAATTAATTAACTAATCACAAAGGTAATTTAATATTAGTGATTATGGGACTTACCAGGGTAAGATTCCATTTAAACAAAAATAAGTGGTATTCAAAGAAGACTTGAGCTATACCTAATACTTTACAAAACAGTTTGGTTATGGAATGGGCATATCAAAGAGGTGAGGGAATTGATGCAGTCTGGGGATGCTGGCAAACCTGAAATGTTAGGGTACAAGGAGGTGTCTGCCTGGAATGACTTCATACACTCAAACCTTCTTCCAGTCAAATGACAAGTTTCATTGTAAAGCCAAGAGAAGCAGGCATGATTTCTAATGCTTATATACAAAAAGCATAGTGAAAGGGTCTGGATGGGATAGAGGAGTGGTAGTAGTCTGGGGTGAGTCAAGCGCAAACTGTGAAAGGATGTCAAGTAAGTTAATTAGGTGATCTAATTGGGCTGGGATGGACCAGTTGCCTTGAGCAGAGGAGCCAGTGATTTGGGCTGCTGAAATGTATGGAAAAATTCAGGGGCTGGCTTACTTTCAAAGACATAATCTTTTCCTTTTGGGGGTCCAGGTTCCATCACCTCAACAGAATGGAATTCAAATTCTGTTTAATTCAATAAGCATGCATTAAACTACTGTTGTAGGCAACACGCTAGGCTAAGTTTTGGGGATGCAGACAAAAAGAAAACAACCAAGTAATAATAAATAATAATAGTACTAATATTCTTAAATACCTTCTTGCCCTCCAGAAATTTACATTCTACTGGGGCCCACACCATATACGTAGAAAAATAAAGAAAGTTTCCTCTGACATCAGAAAGTATCCTAAGGGGTAAATGTTCATCTATGTATGGACACCCAAGTTGAGCCTTGAAAAGTGTCTACACAGGCCTATTTCAAAGGATGTATAAATGACTTAAATTAGCTTTCCATGTGGTACCTAGCTAGATACAAGATGAGCCTTCTGAAACAGGAAGAACTTTTTACACCCTACTAAAGCTTATTTCCCAAATTTTTGATCAAGATGCATATTTATTATGTCTATAGTTTTCAGTACTATGGGCAACAGATGTGTACAGAAACTGATTAAGGAAAACAAAGTATGGGAATAGAAGTGAGTGAAGTAAGAATATGAATTATTTAAAAAAAACAAAGTTCTTTGTCTTTTCTTATGCATGTTTTTGTCATAGCTTCATAAGTTTAGGGTTAAAAGTTACCTTAAAGGTCAATTCAATCCCCTCATATATTACAGATCAAGAAAGTAAGGTCCATGGAAATTAAATTATCCCATGTAAATCATACAATTGTTGAATAATACTAACTCATGAAGTTTATAAATAAACATAAATCACTTTTAATGTAGTTACTATGTGCCCAACACTGTGCTAAGTGCTGGAAATAAAAATACAAGTGAATAAGACAGTCCCTACTTTCTTGGAACTTTCATTATAATAGTGGAAGACAAAGCACATTGGGGAGGTAGAATTGGAAAGGAAGAAGGTGTTCAGGTAGGTCAAGAAACATTCTCAAGATATCTTGAGATTTACAAGTTAGATGTCTTTCTTAAGAATCATGCTTTAAACTCAGATCACTTAGGCTCTCACTAATTGGTCAAATATAGGTCTCAGGCCAAAACCCCTCTCCTAACTGCCTCAGAGTGAAGGTCAATAGGAATTGTTTCTCTTTTAGCCAGAAACCCTGAGGATTTTCCCCTCCTATTTTCATAGTTTTTTTTCCTGGAGTAGGTTAAAAAAGTCATTCTATGTCATATTTTTTTAACTCATCCATCACTGAATGGATATTGTCTCATTCAAACTGAGACCTTCTAAAGACCTTAACTTTGAAAGGCCAATCCCTTTTCACCTTATTTGGGGCCATTTCCAGTCATTCTGATATGTCTCTGGCCACTGGACCCAGAAAGCTGCTGAGGAGAAAGTGAGATTGCTGACTTTGCACAGCTCTCCCTCACTTAAATCCAATTAACTAGCATGTGATGTCATGATCCTCTTCAAGAATGAAGGACAAACAATAGCAACTGCTACTACAAGGTCCAGCAAGGTAGCAGAAATAGGCCAGAGTAACTACTGCATATTTTGGAGATAGCCAGAAAATGGCATGGTGTAAGCCCAAACAAAATGGGATTTTTTTCCTTGTTTTCTTTCTGGAGTTCAGTTTCTCAGACTCATTAAAAACATCTAAAGGATTAATCTCCTTTGAACCCTGATAATTTACAACTGTACTGAGTCATGTAGGTTTTGTGCCAGTCTGGTTCTATGCCTACTGGTTCTGTGCCGATCAGGAGGTGAGTCTTTGTTATATATACTGGGAGGTTGGTACTTTTGCTTTGAGAACTTCACTTATGAGAAGGAACTTTTGATTCCCTAGATGGGACTCTGCATAGCCTTTGGTCAAGAGCCCTCACCTACTCAGAAGTTTGTGCTCTCCCACTTCCATAGTGTATGTATTGTAGTATATTTGTTCAGATAGTAGGAGCGCTATCTGTTGATCTTTGTGATAATTTTCTCTGCTTGTATTTTTTCTGATTGTATTTTCTCCACATTCAAGGTGCTGACTTTTCCCTTGAACTACTGAATGTAATTAAAGTAAGATTGTTGAACCCTGTAAAAGTTGTCTTTCCTTTAGCAAAGCAGATCAAAGGGTCTGTGCTAGCAGGCCATCCTGGGTGTGCTAGAATGCTCATTACTACGCATGGTAACTGGGTTCTGGGCAAGATAAAGTGATAATCAACCTATCAGCACCTTAGTACCATGGGCAGGGAATCCACTTTCCATTAGGATTGACTAGTGTAGTTTATAGCATTCTGGCACATGAAGTGACTATCACCATAAAACTTAGAATGTTTTCTCTCAATAATAATTATGTATGGTCCAAAGAATTTCACTCCATATCAATACTGGAAATATTTGGCATGGATTCTGAAACATGAAAAAAAAATAAAACAATGTTTAGGCAACCATAATTGGTAAAGAAGGCAAGAAAGGAGAAAATTATCTTGTAATCAACACATTAATTATAGACTTTCATAGCTATTAGGAAAACAGGGATAGCAACCAGGACCCATAATCCAAATGGAGGTAAGCTTTCCACTCCTCTTCTGTCCTTTCCACTTGATATTTTTGCTTTTGTTTTGTTTTTTACTGAAAAAAAATCATACATTTACATATATTCCCAATCTAAAGCCTGAATTAGAAGGAAGCTATTTCCTGATTATTATAGGTGAATGACTATAGGATAATGACTTGGTTTAAAATCATATTTCTGAAACCATATGACCGTGGGCAAGTCATTTAATCTCTCTGATTTTCAATTCCTTAATCTGTAAAATGGGAATCCAACTACACTTCAGTTCTATACCAGAGTCAAGATACATGGCATACCTACCTCCCAGTCTTCAAGCTCAAGTGATATAATATATGCAAAGTACCTTTCAAATGTTAAAGTCCTATATAAATACATAGATTATTATAAACCTCATGGTTCTTATCAGAAACCTATATGCTTTCCTATTCTAGGTCAAGAAATATTTCTATTAGAAAATTTAAATAAGTTGACTTTAATTATGACCATAACAAAGCAAAAGCCAATTTAATGTCCATAATGTATATTATTTAAAATTTGATCCAGAATTTATACTAAGTAATACAACTATCTTTTAATTTCACTAAAGGTCATAACTTTTTCCTAGTAATACCTAAAGCAAAATGACATTAACAATAAATAGTGATGTGAAGTCTCCTGTTATTACAGAGCATACTAGGACATCTAGCATGGCCATAATCTCATTCACCTAGAGTATTTGAAGAACAAGGTTAATTTGATTACTATTAGAGTTTAATGTGATGGGGCAGTATCTAGATCATCCACAAGACCTTGTCACATCAGGGAATTCAGAAAGAAAAGTATAAGGATAATCACTTAAATCCAGCATGTGAGATGAATTTTTAAAATGATATACTAAAAGAAATCCATTTACTAAGCACTTATCTGCACCCTATTGTGAAAAGTACTAGGGATATTAAAGATAAAAGTGAAGACAGTTTCTGATTCCCAAAGGGCTTAATGGGAGGGGATACCTTTAAAGGAATAGTCATCATAAAGAGGCATAGAGGTATGAAACGTTAAAAGAGTGATGAGTACAGACAAGGAGAAGTGTATTGATATATCTTCTAGATCATGAATATTAGTATAGATTTCATTTTGGTTCTGTTGCTAGAAGGGAGATAAGTGAGGGGGCAGGTCTCAAGGTAGTTCTAATGTTCCAGTGATTTATGAAATCAATTCGATATTTTCAAGAAATAGGAACGTCTAGATATTCTCACCAACGTTGGAGAATATATCTTCTATCTAAATTCCTGCACAGAACATCCTCCATAACAATTACGATCATTTTTTGAACACCATGCCATCGACCTTCATGGTTATGTCACATTATTATTAAAGTTTTTATGAAAATGCTCAACATACACATTATCAGCACCATATCTTATACAAATGTCATTGATGCCAAACCGTTGCTACAACAAGAGAGCTGGAATGATTCCAGGGACTACCTCATCCAGACATAGATGAATAGATGAACAATAAAAAATGAATATGAACAAAAATGAAATAAAAAATTCAGAAATCAAATGAGAAACTAAAGGAATTTACTTTGAGAAATATGATGAAAACACTAATGAAACTGAGATAGAATGGTGCAGATGTGCATAGGTGGGGAAGTATCTTACATAGTTGAATTGGGCAGTTCAAAAGAATGGTGATGTTAAAACTCAGCTGGAAGCCTTTGAGACAAATGTTTGTTGATCCCAGAAAAAAGCGCCATTTGAGTATTGATTCTAGCAAATGCTGGACTGTCTCACAACTCTCAATCCTAAACAATTTCTCTACTACACTGAATCAGTTTTTTCTATCTATCTTAGACTGATGTCTTCCATCCCCATACCTATTCTAACACCATCACACACTTCCAGTGTGGGTGGAATGTAAGATTTAAAGCTGGAAGGGACCTTTAAGATTATCTATTTCAATCTCCTTATAAAATGAGAAAACAGAGAAGAAAATATGTTTTCATGTCCCCAATTTTCGACTTGGGATCTTGGATAAGTTAATTGGCCTTTTAATGACCTAGGAAACTCTGTAAGAGGCTAAGTCAGAGAGAAGGTGCTCATCTGCATTGGTAGAGAGACTTTCCTCACTTAGTAGTGCCCTATGCCAATGAAATCACAGACCCAATCCTTACCATTAATTACATAAAAGTCCTTAGTTTGTAATAAACACATCATCAATACCTCTGCTGCTTTAACATTAATTTTGCAGGGATTGTGCAAAACTATGAAAATTGAAAATAATTCTGACACATATGATAATGAAGAAGACCAAAGAATTATGGGGCAATTCTTAAACAGTCTGAGGAATTGAGCTATTCTTGTTTTTAGACAGAAGAATTCTATCTTTTAACTACCTAAAGATACAAGCTATATGTATAATGTGTTCATGCATACATACATATATGAATAAAAATATGTGTAAAATATATTTATATATGTATGTGTATGTTTGTATTCTCTTAAAGAAGGGAAAAATCCTTTCAAAGGTATAGGAATTACCAAATCTACCTTTCTCTTGAACTGTTCCCTTCTGTTTTCTTAAAGCTATTTTTGTCATTCCCTAGATACTTGGATATCTATATTTCTCAAAGTCAACTTCATATACATTTTTTGTTGCAAATGTGATTCTTTTAACTAGACAAGACTTAATTGCTATAAGGAAACCTGTTGAGAAAAATATCTCTAATCATGGGACTCTAACCTTGCTGATAACCTGTATATTTTCTCAGAGAACTGCCTAAGGAAACCAAGAGGTTACAGCATTCTCTAAACAGCATTGTAAGAGGAAGCATTGTATTTTTGTATTTGCCCCTGAAATTGTTTTTGTGTCCATTAATATGATGTCCCTTGAACTTTTTTTTTAATTTGAATTTACCTGTCAATGATCTTTACTAATGGACAATAGGAATCCATGTTTCAATTTGATAATATGTATTGGTTCAGGTTTGGTGCACAAAATCTGATGCACAATGTTTTCTGATTCTGATTTTACCTGATTGTTAATTAGCAAGCTCTCATACACACACACAAACACAAACACACGCACACATGCACACATACACACACACACACACACACATACATATATATATATTGATGAATGATGTTTTATCTTAGTAGTGGTACAAATTCTTCAGTAATGAGATTAAAATTTAGATAATGACAATTTGGATCCACTATAAATCTATTGAACTACTCAAAGACATATTTAAAGATAGTATTTTTGGTAGAAAATCTCTATATTAGCAGAAACATGGACTTGTGTTACTCTCAACCAGATTTGTATTATTCACTCATGTATGCTGTTTGCTATTGGCTTGAATGGAATCATTCTGAGTCACCACCATGCCTATTCAATGTGCTTGCTTACAGTTTGATAAAGAGTTACTAAAGATTTTCTCTGCTGCTTTTATTTCCAGCACACTTAAAAAGGTCAGCTATGTCAGCTTTATGGTGCTTCTCTTTTACATTCCCTTGTATTTTTTTCACCTTGTATTTTGCATCAAGGGGATTACCTTTTCTGCAGTAGGTTAAGTGATTTATAAATGAACACAGGGAAGGGGAAGGAATAATGAGAGCTGGTAAGAAAAATGAAATCCATGTCTAAGATCTGGCTGCTGGAAATAGTATTCATCAGTGGAAGAGGGTTTCTCTAAATACCTCACAGAATCCATTGTGGTATAAGTGACCAAAAACACAATAATTTTTTAGTTTGGCGCATACCTATGATGTCCCAAGTGACATGTACCCTAGTGAATTGAACAACCTAATTAATCACATAGCTGTGTAGCACTTTAACCATAACTTTTCTACAAAATGAATACATGAATGGATAAAGGAGGGAGAAGGACTGAAAAAGATAATTTTAAGGCCCCTTCCAGGTTTTTTTTAATATTCATGATTCATAAATATTACATCTAATATCTGTAAAATATTTCCATGTCACAAGGAATGGAGAGATTCAAAAGTATGGTTTTCTTTATGAGCTATAATGCTTTATACCTCACCCTTATTATAGAGTTTCAAGAGCTGTAAAGTGAAATGAAAGCAAAAATATGCAATCATTTCTATGTTTAAATTCAACAAAAGAACTATGATTTTCATAGACAAAATATCAGTAAAAATGAAAAAAACCATCCAGACTTTTAAGGAACTTACTGTCAACAGAGGATTCTGGAAAAATGACTGAATAGTCAGAAAATTTCCTGGCTCTTCCAAATTCCAAATAATTTAATGTCTCAATGTGAACTTTGGAGTGGAAGAAACAGTAACAAGTTGGGGTAAAGTAGTAGTTCAGCCTAACACAACTTTAGTGAATGACATCAGGAGAGACCTAATCTCCAGGGGTGGTGATAAATCCTGCCTGTTTAAAGTAAGGATAACTCCAGGTAAATACCCACCAAATAAACAAACAACAGACTGCTAGCAGCTCAGCCTGTAGCACTAGCCTTAGCTTCAGAAACTTTCTGCAGTAGGCTGAGGGTCAGAGGGCTGCTTTGGGGAGGACTGCAGTGCCCTGGTTGGCACGAGACTCTTGGCCCCGGGTGACATAACCAGACTCAGTCACAGTCTTTTGGGGAGAAGGAAGCACACACAGGTCAGTGAGGGGGTGCAGAGGGGTGGGACCTGTGGAGAGGGGTCATTCCCAGGAGAATGGATTCCCTGCTTTCAGTTCCAGAGGAGAGGAGTGAACTGAAGATTGCAGTCAGTGTAGGGACAACAGGTTGTAAGATCCTTTGGGCTGACAATGCTGCTGGGGCCTCAGGTTGGTTGGGGTTCAGGGGCAGAGCAGAGTACCCGAGGACAAGCCCCTAGATAGATCTTGGAAGAGACCAGCACAGAAAAATGAAACAAAACCCAATACCAAAGCCAGAAACATTATTTCCAAGGCACTGAGTATCACTCCTTGAAACACTATGTAACTCGTCAGACTCTAACGTAAAATTAACATTTTTCTAAATGAAATGCAGTATCCAAAGTCACATGGATAGACAGAGAGGGCTTAGATCTGAACACTGATTTTTCTGGTCCTAAATTCAGGGTTTTCTTACTTCTTTTTTCCATTTTTTTGAATGAAATATTGTCTTATACCATAATCATCCATTTCGTGTAGTATGCTCCCTTCTTGAAGGTGTGCCTGCCTGATATAGCTTCAGTCTCCACAACAGTACCGAACTTGGTCACTTTGTATGATGTGGTCATTCACAAGGTGAACAAATATCTAAAAGTTTATTAGACTACTAATTATCAGTCACATCCAGAAGATGCAAAATGAAGAGCTAGATCTATGAATGTGATCATTTAGTCTCTCATCAAATCATTCTTCCTAATTCTCCTCTACTTCATTTCCTGAACAATCAAGTGCTTATTGAATTGTTTTATATAGCTTTTTCCTGATTAAAGTATCAAGATCAGTTGTCAATGAGTCAAATTCATCCACATTTCCCTTTTCTCAGCTACTTACCCAAAGAAATCAGAAAGCTTAGTTGAGCTCCAAATTGTCTTATACAAAGACAAATTTTGGGAGCTATTTTTAGCTGGAAAAGTGTTCATTAATATTTAATGAGGCAGTTCTCATGTAAAACTTTGATTATTGAGGTACTGCCCTTTCATGTGGAACAGCTAAATGCTATAGGGAGCAAAAAAGTACTTTTCATAAGGAAAGTAAAGAGTTATCATCCTGTCAATATGTAAAGTAATATCTCGTTTGAATGTGAATGGCATGAGGGACAGTAATGTGTTAGTTTGTTTTTTTTATAAAAAACAGAGCATTCAAGATGGAGAAGTTTTCAAAACTAATTAATGATTGTAGCTATAGGACACTATCTTCTCTCAATTCATTTGCATATAACTATTTTAAGACTTATGAGATTTCATCAGTTTTTTTTGAGATTAGATGAAAAATAATTACCATTGATTTTATAGGGAAAATTTAATGAGTTTCTCACTCCCACCACACCTTCATAAATGAAACATGAGTTACTTTATACCTGGAATCTCTGATTTAAGCTGATGAGTGAAACTGGAAAGGATATATGTAGACACTGAAGAAACTAGCAGGAGAGAAAGGCCCAGCAAGAAATTGAGAAACAGTTTCGTGGGAGCTACTTAGAAAATTTAGAATCAGAAACAGTGAGCTAATCACAATAATAAGAGCTAGCATTTATATTGCATGTATTATATGACAGGCACCATCAATTATTAATTCATTTGATCCTCATAATAACCCTGAAAGGTAGGTGCTATTATTATTTACATTTTAGAGTTGAGATAAATGAAAAAAAAAACAGATGTTAAATGACTTGCACTCAAGTCACATAACTATTAAGCATATGAGGTTGGATTTAAACTCACGACTTTTGAAGTTCAGACTCAGCATGCAATATACTTCACCACCTAACTACCTGCACCCAGCTGAAAAGAAAGCTTCAGTCGCCAGTTTTGAACTGGCTGAAGAAGAATGAATCAAATTGGAATATAGTTTCAAATCTAACATTGAAGGACTAACTCTCTAAAAGCCTTTCTCAGAACTGCCTGATGCTAAATTGATGATGTTCCATTAAACAACAAAGAAAGACTACTGGATTTGTAATCTAAGAACCCGAATCCAAATACAAGCTATGCCACTTACTTACCTGTGTGATGGGGCAATTTCACCTCTTTGGATCTGAGTGTACTCATCTGTAAAAAATGAAGTGGAGATGAGGACAGTAAAGTTAATTAATGCTAAGATTCTTTTACATTCTTATTTCAAATGTGCTATAATTGAACAATGTCCAATCATTCATTTTATTTTTTAAAAAATATATGAAAATACTAAGCAATCATCAATCATGCTTAGTTCTTTATGTTTCATTATATAATCTCTAGTTTAACCACTATCCCTGAGACATCCTATAAGTATATTTTGCAAACAAAAAGTGTCTTAGTCACAATAAGGAAATAAGGTCCAGGTTACTTCCAATCATATAGATTGATACCTTCTCATTCTGAAACAAAACAAACAAAATCTCACACATGCATAGACATTGGGGTAGATGCAAGTCTACCCCAATAAAGAAGAAGAGGGGAAAAGTGAAGGATATATTTATGTTTTATTTTATTTCTTTCCTCAAATTCTTGGTTGTTACCTTGTAGACATTGACTGATATTGGGATTATATAAAAGTTTAAAATTCAGCTAATTTGAGGTTCAATAGTATAGATTATTCCCCAAAACTTAGAATTTCATAAACGAAGGAAAAACAGATTAAACTCTACTGAAAATTCCTTTGGTAAATGGTATTTTACCTAAGTTAATTTCACTATGATCATTTGCATATGTATTTGAATGGGAAAATAATGCTTACAAAACAATTGTTTATCCATTAGTAAATCCATCCAAATGGTTAAAATTTGTTTGTAGAATCAGTGATGTGCAATTAAAGTGAGTGGGAAAAGTACTTACAGTCTTCAATAAAATGAGAAAGAAGGAAAATTAGGCATACTTAGAATTGTGACACTTAAAGTCATAGGTACCTCAAAAGTTATCTGGCTCCCTCTGACCAAGAATAGAAATCCTCTTATTGACATCTCCAAAGAGTCGTAATCCAGTATGTTTGAAGGTTTCTGGTTTTGTTAAATCTAAAATCTGCTTCTGTAATTTTCACTCACTGTATCTAGTTCTGTCTTAAGTGGGCTAACGGAACAAGTCAGACTTTCCACCGTAGCTCTTACATACCCAAAGACTACATTATATTCCACTTAAAATATTTTTTCAAACTAAACATCTTAAGTTCTTAGAATTGATTCTCATTAATAACATATTCTGATTTTCTTTATCCTTCTCATAACTATGTATCAGTAACTTTCCTAAAACTGTACACAATATATAGCATATGTAATTAAGGAAAGCTAAAATATAGAAGGATCGTCATCACCCATCATCACTTCTTGCTATGTTTCCTCCTATTTTTACCTTTACATCCCTTGGAGAACAAAGATTTTTCAACACAACAATAACTTTAAAAACTAAAATA
>CM053770.1:114093289-114166825 GCA_028658325.1 Potorous gilbertii | reverse complement strand
CACAGGTTGAACCACATCCTCCTCCTGCTCAGTAAACTCCAGTGGCTCCCCATCACCTCTACTGTCAAAAGCAAAATCCTTGGTTTGGCATTCACAGTCTGTCATTACCAATCCCCCCCCAACCCCGTGTTTTCAACATTCTCAGCCTTTACACCCCAACCCACATAGTCTCTAATCTAATACATTAGTTCCCTTGCTTTGCCATGGAAAAGACACTCCATAACCTTCTGTTCTCATCTTGGCTTCCCTCAGATCCCACCTAAAATCTCTCCTTCTACGACTCCTCTTACAAGTGCTTTCTTTCTATTAATGATGCCCTATTTTTGCTGTATATTTGTTTGTGTGTATTTGTTTGCTTGTAATCTCCCCCATTAGATTGCAGGATCCTTGAGGAAAGGAATTTTCTTTTGCATCAGTATCTGGCATAGAGCAAGCATTTAATAAATGATTATTGACTGACTGACAAAATACTCCATGATCATTCTTTTGGCCGTGTTACCTCATCCCTTTACTTAAATTGGTTCACCCAATTTAGAGGTACTTCTGATGTTCTATATGGACTATCTTCACTCCAGAGGAACTAGGAAAGGAGAAAATGTTGTTGCCTCTTTGAAAGAGATCTAAGAGGGAGGGGAAGTAAACTGGAGTGTTAATCACTTGTTGTATTGTCCCGGTCCATTACAACCGCTTTTGAGGTCTTAAAAATTTTTGCAGAAGAGAAAAACTAGTCAGTCAACAAATGAATCATTATGTATTCATTGAGTATTTACTATGTTCTGGCCTCTGTGGGAAACATGTGCACTGAGATATAAAGAGAAACCAAACCAGCCACTGCTTTCAAGGATAATAGATTTTAATGGAAGAGACTAAAGATAAATGAATGTGTACATGCGTGATATATCTGGAATAGATGAAGATAATCTGAGATGCTAAGGCATTAGTGGCTGAGATGACTGGAAGAGGCCTTTTGCAGAAGGTTAGGTATTGAGGGGAGTGCGAGATGCAAGCTTTTATTTCATACACTTTAACACAAAGGAAGGAAGTCATAGGCCTGTTCCTGAGACACTCAGGGACATGAGAAAGGGAAAAGGGGTACGTCACATCTGAATGCAGTCACTGGAGAGACACAGATGCAACGTGATCTCAAGAGGGGTAGAAGACATCAGGAGAGAAGGAGACTAAGGTATGATGATCTTTAGATCATGGCAGGAAGGTGAAGGCTATCTGTCATCATGCAAAAAGCAACTCTCATGTTCTAGAGTTTAGGTTATGGCTGGCCCTCATCATTTCTCCTGTCTCCCTGTCTGGTGTGTGAACACCTGGGTTGTTCCACACACCAAAGACTTCTTAGTGACATCTATGGCAGCCAATTATTTTGTAGGGAAAGAATGAGGTCCTTAGCAGGTCTGTTTAGTTTCTTAATTATAGCAGCTAGCTGGTACATTGGATAAAATACTGAGTCTGGAGTAGGAACACCTGAGAGCAAATCCAGTCTCAGATACTTTCTAGGTGTGTGACTCTGGGCCAATCTCTTACTCTGTCTGCCTCAGTTTCTTCAACTGCAAATTGAGGATAATCATAGCAAATCCTTCTTAGGGTTGACGTGACGCTCAAATGAGACATTTGTAAAGTGCTTAGCACTGTACCTGACATATGATAGGTGATTAATAAATGCTCATCAATAAATGCTTCCTTACCTCTGATGTAACAGCAAGAGATGTGCCAATTATTGAGGATTGATGTTTCCAGCATGTAGAATTCTAAATATGGGGTATTCCAGAAAAAAAATTAGGGTAGAGGGTTAAGGCATGAGAAGGTAAAGGCAGCAGAATAAGATTTATCTACAGTAGATACAGTCTGCTACAAGAAAGCCTAGATGTTCTACTAAAAAAACCCACAAACAAATCAGATTTTTGGACTTCCCCAAAAGTTCACATCTAAGAGTATCATTCCTCTATCTATTTTACTCCCAAACTCTTCCCTGAGTTTTTTTTAGGGATGTACAATATCTCATTTTATTCTATCAAATACCTGTTTTCATTAAAAATTAATAAGTATCTTATTGCAGATAGGGACATTGTGCTTCTCCATCTCAGGCATGCTACTTTGCACAGGATGGGAGCCAGGGTAGTACAGTGGAAACAATTGACTCTTCTGTGGAATGAATTGGTTGGACTAGCACATAGAATATTTGCCTCACTCTTTATTCATTTATTGGGTGTTATTTTTATTTTATCCTTATTTGATTATATGGTATATTCTTTTACTAGACTACATGCTTTGCATCTTAAGATTATGTTTGTTTTTTTCCTTTTTAAAATCCAGCACAAAGAATTCGAATAGGATGTGAGAGCTGAAAAAGACCTTAGAGATGATTCAGTCTAGCACCCATATTTTAAATGACTTCTAAGTTATATTCTAGTTTTGACATTTATTCAGTTTAGCACTATAGGACTTGGAGTCAGGGGAACTCAACTCTATTGCTAGTATCAAGCTGTGGGAACATAGATAAGTCACATCACTGCTCTGGGGCTTAGTTTTCTCACCTGGAAAACAAAGCACTTGAAATTGATCATCTCCAAGATCTGACTGAGCTCTGATGTTTACTTTCTGGTATAGTAGAAAGAGGACTGTTTAGAATTTAGAAGATACAGGTTCAGTTCTCAGCTCTGCCACTTTCTACTTGTATAACCTTGAACACTTAGCCTTATTGGGTCTCGCTTTATGTATAAAATGAAAGTACTGGATTAGATAAATATTAATGACTTCCAGCTATATATTATTCTGCTTTAATATATTAATTTATATTGGTTTTATAATTAATATGTTGATTTTTAACCAGGGGTGTGCTTGAGCCAGCTCACACTTGTGACAACTGATTGTTGAATTTTCAGTGTGTTTGTGACCAAGAAACCCAACAGAGCCACCTGGATTTTGAAGGGGAACGAAGTCATGATTATGGCTTGGTTACTTCATTAGCTTTCAACTTAGCAAACAGGATTGAACGGTCACAGATAACTTTGCTTATATTTGACCAGCCTCCCAGTCTCCTAGAGTGAGATTTAATTTTGTCTTCTACTGTTATCTTATGCTTTGTTTAATTGAGTTTAGAAATGGCTTGAGGCAAGGACCTTGTCTTACACATATTTGGTTTTGTGAAATGCCATATATATCCATGACATTTTGTAGATAATAAAGCAATAACTATTACAGGCTATCTGTAGTCTTAAACTGATATCCCCAATGGTAACAATATGCTAAGATACAACTTGGCATTCTGTTGATTAACAGAAACTATTGTGTTGATTTTTGCAGCTGCTAAGAACAAGAAGAATATTGATTTTAATTAGGAGAAACATGGGGAAAATTGTTACAACATGTGTTTTTATTCTCTCCCCATCTTAGTCTTTGAGAATGTCATGAAAAATGAAAAGATTTAAATAATATTCCTTGTGGATCTTTTTCTAAAGGGCTCCAAGATGGCTTCCAAAGTGACCTAAATCAATCAATCAATCTATCTATCTATCTATTTTTTGTAAAGGAAATATTATGTCAACAGGCAGGAGTCTCTTTCTAAAACCTCCTCAGAGTGAAAAGGAGATGCTTTTCCTTGAAATGTTAAACAGTGATTGTGTTTTTAGTTAAAGCAAAATGGGAACGATCAGGGATCCAGTCTAATTGGCTCATTATTTCAGCATGTGGTGAATAGCAGTGCAGGAAGCCTAATAATCACAGGTGGGAACACTGTGAATGGCTGTTGGGGGTGGGGGAAGGGTTGAGCTTCTGAAATTTGAGAGAAAAGCTCTATTTCGATGACTCTGACATGCCTTTTGGTTAGATTAAGGCAGTGCTATTCCTTCTGAATTGGTTTTTCAAGTGGCTAATCAAATAGCATTTGTTAAGGACTTACTATGTGCCTTGCATTGTGCTAAGTACAGAAAGAAAATAATCCCTGCTCTCAAAGAGCTCACAATCTAATTGAGATGTGGACAATTAGGCACAAACAGTATATAAGGTATATGTACATATAGATAAAGATATAGATATATACCTATATAAAGTATAATTTGGGGATAGTCTAAGAAGCAAGGCACCAAAATTAAGGGGAATGAGGAAAACTTCTTGCAGAATAAGGGACATTAGCTGAGGTTTGAAGGAAGCCACAGATGCCAGGAGGTAGAGATGAGGAAGGAGGAGAATAGCTGCTTAAGACGCTTAAAGTCAGCAGATGGAGTGTTTTATGTGGGGCACAACATGGAGACTGATGTCACTGGATCTTGGAGTATGGGGAGGAGAAACCTGGAAAGGTAGGAACGGGCCAGAGTCAGGTGGCATACCAGAAGTGTCTTCAGAGGCCGTTTAGTTTTACACCTTCATTTTAGATGAGGAAACTGAGGCCCAGAGAGAGGGAATAAGACCTAAGGTTAAAAAGGTATCAGAGGCAAGATTTGAACCTAATCCAGATGGCTAGACTGAAGAGTCTAGATCTTTACAGTCTTAACCTCTCTAACTTTTCTGCTTCCTTTTCTATTGGCTACCTGAGTTTCCTCACACTTTCCTGGAGCTCAACCTACAGCTGATGCTAAGTGACTGAAGTCAGTCTGATATAGTAAGTGGAATCATGTGGGAGAGTCACTGACAAATAACGTAGTTTGGGGAGTTTATTCTCGGAGGCAGAGAAATAGGACACATACACAAGAATGTGTTGAAAGATTGACTAAAGAGGTAGCAGATAAGCTGTGCCTTGGCCACGAAGTTCTCATTTAACAGTCTGAAGATAAGGAAAGAGCATTCCAGGCTCCCCCAGTAGACCAATGAAGGTCGAGGTGAGTGCTTTGCTGCCTAGCTGCCTTCCTATTGGCCATGTCTATGGCCACTTAAGTCACTCGATAATAATTTTTAGTTAAGACATTCAAAAATCTTATCTTTGTAGTACACTGTGGGGAGAAACAGTTGGTTACAATGCTAGAGAAGAAGGAGGGACAAAACTTCCCTTTTGAAGGTCTTCTATTTCCTTCGCTAATGTCCTGAACATCTGGTCTTTTCCGTATGCTTCTTTCTGTGGTAGAAATTGTAGGTTTCTGGCAGGCAGTTATCAGTTCAGCCCTTGGTCATATATTTGTTCTCGTGAATTTGCTTCTAGAACCCAAATCTCATTGATACTGTGTTCTACAATCTTTGCTATTTAAATGATTCTGTAACCATAGCAAAGAAATGAATAAATTATACATGTGATTATGCAGCATATTTATAGGAGAAACTCTGCATTTATTTGGCATAGAAATAAACTTGAAGATTACCAGCTTTCATGTGGATCACAGCATCCCCAAAACAGGCCATTTGAAATTGCATCTTCATTTTCTTCCAAGGGAATAGAATGATTGACATTTCCTAGCCTACTTATAGCTGTGAGACTGAGCCAGTTATCTGTATAAATTTTATTTTTTGGCTTCTGGAACCTAGATAATTGGATTATATCATATGGAATGTAAGTCAGGCTTGCACTAATACTGCTCAGTCAAAAGAAAGCACATGTGGTGATTGGCTAATTTTGGGAATAGCATCTGCAATATGCATATTTTTAAAAAGAATCCTTTATTATGAATACTCCTGTAAAATAAAACAAAGAATCCTATCTTACTTCAAAAGGCATTGGTAAAATTTGCATTGTACAGTGACATTTTAAGAGATAGTTTAAAGATAATTGAACTGTGAGTTTAACTGTATCAATTAAAGGTAATTGAACTAAAGCTGAATTCTAGTCCAGTATCTGCTATTAATTTGCAAGGCATTTCACATCTTTATTGGTGGGAGTAGGAATTGCAGTAGAATTAGGAAGGTGACTGACACTAATTTGGGACAGGATGATTTCATTGTCTATCTTTTTTATTCCAATTTCTGGACAAGGTGTTTTTTATGAAACTCAGCCCTCCCTAAGAGTCTCAAAACTTGACATAATATCCTCATTTTATGTCAAGCCCCGTGATTGAATGAATCATAGATATAGATCTGGAAGGGAATTGAAAGATCATCCAGTGCGGCAGCTAGGTGGCACAGTGAGGACGGTATCAGCCCTGGAGTCAGGAGGTCCTAAGTTCAGATCCAGCCATAGAAGATTGACACACTTAGTAGCTGTGTGACCTTGGACAAGTCACCTAACCCAACTGCCTTATATATCCCCTCAAAAAAAAAGAAAGGTAATCTAGTTTGCAGATGAGAAAACTAAGGCCCAAGGAAATTCATTAGCTTGCCCAAGATAACACAAGGCAAGATCTGAGCCCAAATTGTCTGATTTCAGAACCAGTGCTCATTCTTCTGTGCCATGTGACCTAGGTACATGCTGTTCACCACCTTTGGGCATAGTGTAAAAACTATTGGCCCTTGCTGAAAGAGTGGAGGAATGCTTCCATACTTCAGGAGATTTGGGGGCTATACTTCATGGGTAAAAATGGAAGCACCTTCATCCCTTGTCATCTTTTGTGGACCTTGTTTGGATATACAGAAGACCTTCTTCCTGGTTTGTTTTTTTTAATATTTATGGGTATCAGTGTGGCACTCCATTTATCAACTTGTTATCTCACATTTCCGTTGTAGGAATGACCCACATTCTTTTCTGATCATACATTTCCTGAACAATGTTCCTTTTATCACTCACTTCTTGCATGTATGTCATTGTTGGAAATGTGTTACAGCCTCCTTATACCCATTAGGTATATCTTCATCTTTGGATGGAGCTTTGGATCAGCGATAACTTAATTTTTTTGGAGAACATAGGGTTCCAAGAGTCATAACCATTCAACTATAGAGTGAACATTTGCGTTTGAAAATATGCGCTGGGAGGGGAAAAACTATTCCTAGTGCATTTACAACAGAATGAACATTTTTCTCTTATTACTGTGAGCGAAACCAACCTTGGTATTGAGAAAGTAGACTATATAGTGCAAATTTATTCCCCTTCTCTTGCTCCAACAATACGTTTCTCTACACCAACAATACGTCTCTCTCCTTTTATCTATCCTTCCCTTCTGACTGTGCCTGGAATTCTTTAATTGGGTTCATAACTCTACACTTCCCCTTCAGGAGAAAGGTAGAAAACGCAAATACCCGTCAAAGAAGTATATATTGGCTTAAAATTGTACTTGGTAAAATTGATGGCTGTGAGATCATTTCATGAGTTGTAATGCAGTTACAAGGGTAATTCCTTTTGTGATGACCTTATTTTCCTGTGTCCTTATTTCTTGCTGGATTAAATATTGCCCACTTTTGTCTTATAAACAAATTAAGCCTCCACCATTCAGTGGAGGCAGACAGTTTAGCATATAAATAGAGGAATATAGGAGTTAAATGGAGATGAGCACCAAAATGAAACGAGGTTCATTAAATAATGGTTGCATTCTGGCATTCTTTCACCCTTTTGTCTTGTGTACCAAATATATCAACTAATCTATTTTTATCTGCTAAGTATATTAATACTTGACCCCATCTTTCCTTTCCTATAGAGGGGAAAGAGAAACTGAAATCTGGAGATGTATAGGTAGATATTTGGAGATAAGGAACAAGATGATACATGGAGAGAGCATCTCATAAGATTTGTGTATTGTATTTTCTATCTCGTTTCAAGTACTACATATAGATAGTTTACCGTAGTAAATCAAAAGATTAGTTCAGAGAAGTAACAACAGCAACAAAGAACAATGAATTTTAATTCAAGCAAGCTGAGAGGGCAGGGAGAATTTTGCAGTGATCTGTGAGATGTGTGCTTGTTTGTGTAAGTGCCAAGTAGTACCTTTGTATGGACAGAGTAAAAGTTGTTCTCTCTCTCTTAAAGGAGAAGCTAATGGGACTGAAGTGATGCAAACCTACTCTTCAGTTTATCAGGGAAAATGAAGTGATGCCTGAAAGAACGGACATATCATATTTATTCAATAGATCACAGGATCATAGAACCGTAGATCTGGAGTAATGAGGGATCTCTGAGGCCAGCTTAGTTCTCTTATTTGACAGATGAGAAACTGAGACCCACAGAAGTGATGACCCAAAGGTCATACATTGGAGGATGTCTCAGAGGGAGAATTTGAGCCTCCGTCCTTTAATGTTAAAGCTCCTGTTCTTTATATTGTAACACACTGAGTGAAAGAATGGGGCATAGAAATAGAGAGAAAGAAGAAAGACTAAGGAATACCCACAGTTATTTGACACTTTTTGTCCCTTCCTATAAGATAGCTTTCCAAACTGTGGTGTCTATCTCCCTGTTGAGGGGATCGTAAGACCCTACCAGTTGAACACAAAGCAAATCACAAAATTATCATGTTTTTGAGTAAAATTACCATAAATAATTCCATTTTCTTTAGCAAAAATCTCAAATCAATGTCAGTAAAAGGAAGATGAACATTGGAATTAGTTCCAACTGGCTGGGGGTGGTGATGACAGAAGGGGAGTCTGCCAAGAGAAGGCAGACAAGTTGCTGACACTCTCTTTAGTCCCTTGCCCAATCTCCAGGTAGTTCTCTATCTCAAGAGGGATCAAGTAATTGCTTATGGCAGTAGCACATCCTGATTCCAGCTAGATCTCCCCATCCAGGGGCAATGGAGCCAGAGCTCATGCTCCCCACCCCCAACTCTTGTGTCTACAGGTCCATTTCATCTATAATTCTATGATTCTATGAAGAGGAATCCAATTAAGTGATTATTTATCATAAATACTTTATATTTAGAATTGTTAAAATTGTAATAGCTTTTTTATTATATTTTAATAGAATGTGAGAGGAGAAAATTATATATACATATATATATATTGTTCTTTGATATGTGGGAGCAAGACAAATTTTATTTTACAAAGAAAGTGTCACTACATATAGTTTGGAAACCATTGCTAATAAGGGTGCTAATGGGGTAAGCTGAAGAGTCTCTGGGAGAATCAGTTTCCTGATAGGGTAGAAATTATGATGTGGATCCATGGGTACTATCAGTTAAAATTTCATCTAGCAATGGTAAAAGGAAGAAGATGCAAGTGGTACTGATTTGTAGCTCCCTTCTGAGTGGTACCAAGGCAGTAATTTATCAATTTGACATAAACAACAGAGAGATCTACTGTCTTCCTGGGGGCATGTATCTAAAACATGACAGAGAGTCTCATGAGACTTGTTAAACCTGATGAGCACTATCCAAATCTGATGATTTGTATGGGGACAAATGGCACTTCCAGAAGGATCTTACAAAACATTAATAAGTATTAGGAAGTTCTAGGCAAAAACAAAAGCAGAAACAAAACAAAAAGACATCCTGAAGATCTTGGGGGCAAAAATGTCTTTTTCATCACTGTTGTGGATTGTGGGAATTTAGAAAAGATAGGCAGATTTAGGAAGTGAATCGCTGGCTAACTATATGGAGTCAGAGAACACGGCACAAAATAGGAACGGTGGACTCTTGACCAGGTAATGGAATGCATCTGACAAGACTGGTAAAAGCAGATTTTCCTGGAGTCTCATGCACCTGAGCAAGTAGGCTTTAAACTGAGAGGATCAGGGAGAAAACTGCCCAAACAGATCTGACAAACCTAATGTCATTGAGAATGGCAGAACAACACAGGAAGGACAGTAACAGGAGTAGAACAGCTATCAATTAGAGACTAAGAAGAAAATACCATGACTTATTCATATGTTTATGCAAATATGTTATTAATGAGTGATGTGGTCTAGCGATCCTAATGTAAAGAGGCAAATTCAATCTCCTATGTATCACTGACACATGGTGGGATGGAATTCATGATGATAACAGGGTTCTGATGGGAACACTGGATGTGAAAGGGACAGAGTAGATAAAAGTGGTAATGGAGTAATATATATAAATAAGACATAATAATCTGAGAAATTCCAGGAATCTGAGGAGGGAAGTACAGTAGATAACAACTGGGCAAGGATCCATGAAAGGAGAAATAGAATCAGTGTAAATGTGGGAATATTCCACAGAAGAGATGAATTTAATGATTAAATCTTTATAGGATCCTTCATTTGAGAAAAGGTTGGGGTTTCTGCAGAGGAAATAATAACTCAGCTTTGTAAATAGTTATGGAAAGTTACCTAGGCTTTCAAAATTCTATTTGCAATAGCTTTACCCACATTGGCCAAAGCAATTCCTTCTTCTTAGTGATCATTTGCACCTCTTTTTCTTTTACTTCTCACTAGAATAAGGGAAGATTATCATTTGTTTGAAGCAACTGTTTTAGAGTTTCCTTCTACCCTTGAGTGTTCTTATGAAAAACAAAATAAAAAAAAGCATTTTAAAAAGCACCATTAGTTGAGTCAGTAGAGTGGTATTCATATCCCACTGTGAATTTATCAGTGTGATTATTTCTCCCCCTATTCTCATCCATATTTCAAGTCTTTGTGGTAAAAGCTTTGTCTCACTTTTTAGAACCACAGGCATCAAATAGTGGAAGAGGAGGTAATCTTTTGTCTGAAGATGGTCGTTCAGGGTTTGTAAATTTACACTATGTAGATGTAAGGTGTATCTTGTCTATGCAAGCTGTGTATATCCACATGAATTGCCTAAATGTGGTTTGTGTGTGTGGGGAGGAGAATTTGCATTATGGTTCAATTTCTCTAGACTCTTGCTCACTGCTCTTCAAGACAGACTTTGATTTCTGTTTGTTTCGTGCAAAATTTGCTGGCCTAGTAGTATAACTTGCTTTTTAGCTTCAAAAGCAACAAAATTGTGTGCTTCTCTGGTCATTGTATTTTAACAGGAGTGAAAAACCTCAGCTTCTATCCACAAACAAAAGACCATCACAAATAGCTCTCAGTGAGTAAACTCCTTTATGCAAGCAAACAGAAAACAGAAATTGGAGAAGTTGTACAGATTAGAATGTACCAGAAAAACACAAAAGAGTGAGTGAACACTTTGTATGGGAGTAAATTTATATTTCTCTCAGCCAAGAGAGATAATCCTGATCCCACTGAAGGAGAAATTCCCTGAAGTATTTAAGGAGGCAAATTGGAAATCAGGGACATATTGAAGAGCCAGGTTTCACTTAGATGTCTGTAAGAGAGACTTTGTCTTTCTCTTCCCTGGAATTGTTTCAAAAAATGAGTCTGAAACCACATTGTCTCAGTCTCTGTTTCCCAGCAAGAGTGAAGAATGTCCCTCCACTGCAAAGTTCTTATGCAAATTCTACCCCTAATTCAGGAACATAGTATTGAGTTATTATACTTTCAACTAATTAGGAGTGTATTTATGCAAAATGCTCCAGGCTTGAAACCTAGGTTAAATAGTAAATGAGCTACTCCTGCTATACATTGGACAGGCTCTACTGAAAGCCTTCAAATAACCTCCTCCTGCTATCTATGTATCCACTCATCAGTCACTGGGTCTGTAAATATGGTTCCCTATCTACCTGACATTCTCTGCCTTAGCAGCTGACTCAACACTACTGCAATGTCAGTAGCTTGTGGGAGGTGGAGAATTAAAATCTAAGAAAAGTTATTTTCCCACTTTTAATTTCAATTGCATGTAAATCCAGGACTATGTAGAAGAAAGTATTTGTTATTGGAGCTTTTCTTGAAAGTTGTGGAAATTAGTTCTATCTTTTGACCTTGATATCTGTCAGGTCTTTCATTCTTTAGTTACTTAGGCTCTGTTACTTTTGTTGGCTTAACATTTACTTCTCTTTTTGATGGTAACTTTCTTCATGGTGGTCCTAAAAATGCAAATGATGTCTTTAAATGAGAATCTATTCTTTAAAAGAAACAGAAAGATGTAGGAAAGGAAGGGAGGGGGAAAGGAATGAAAAAAATTCAAAGAATTAGAGGTCTGGAGGTCTGATGTTTTGGTTGGAAGCCAATGCCCCAGCTCTCTGACATTTAACCAGTGTCTCAGATGCTTTGTTGTGTGCAAATGACTTTGCCTGCGTTCCTTAGATAGTAAGTCTCCTGGGCAGAAATCATAGCTCTGTCTTTCCCTGGAATGATGCCAAGTACTATATCGGCATTCAGCAAATAGAAATACAATATTTACATCTTCACATCTAAGAAGACACTTTGCAACATAAAGGGCAGGTAATGAGGGTAAATGTGAATTCATTCTTTGCCCTCACTCTCTCCGAATTGGTCATTAAGCCATCACTGGTAGCAAAAAATAGAAGTGATTTATCCTGTGATCTTTTCTGTCTCAAAAAAAGAAAACAAAAGGAAGTGCATTGGTAATTTTTATTTTCTTGAAATAAACCTGATTGTCAGTATGAACAAAAAATATTGCTCTCTTGGCAACTGCTTAAAGTAATTCAGTATTAAAGTTCTTTATCCTCTAGCCTTAAGAGCCATTAACATTTGATTCAAGTGAACATTCCATATGGGATTAGGTAAATAGTATGGTGATGGTTTAAAGAATATTGTAGAAGATCCATTACTTATCTAGTTTCAACTATTTATCGACAAGGGGCAGAGGTATTGCTTTCCTGGTCTGTTACCATGGTATTTAGTTTTGTTTTATAAGCATTTAAGCAGATACCAATAACTCTCAATAAAAGAAATGTGTCAAAATCAGTAGTATGCAAGTTGCATAGACTCTTAGATTCCAAAGGTAACTTTGATATAGTTAGATTGCCGTATTATTACAAGATTTTCCTATATTTGTTATTGTAGCTTTGATAACGAAATCAGTGTTCCTAGGTCACTAGGAAAAATGACTAATTTCTTCCAGACCATGAAGAGAAAAATCAAATCAAAGCCTTTTCCAATTAATTCACACTTCCATGATCTCTACAAAATTCAGTAAGCCAGGCCAGCCTTTATTTTCATGCAGGCAGAATGAAATCCATTAATGACAGCAGTAGGTATTTAAATCAATTATGCCTCTCCTGAATGACAGAATAAATTTGATCATTTTTACCCCAAGGACAATAATTTGATCTTTTTCTGTCATCACATAAGAAGGCAACTTCAACAAAGAACATAATAAAGACGTGTTGTGTTGTGTCATGTAGAAAACAGGCTACTTCCTCAGAGTTTCTAAGTTTTAGTTCGAATTTAAAGTGGGACAGATAAGTCTGATGCTTAGTTTCTTCTATCTCCTTTATCTTCCCAAAGTTTAGCTGTGGATTTTCCCTCTTCCTTGATCATCTAACTTTACATTCTGACTAATGGACTACCTTGCTGGTTTTGAGAATGGATGGGGAACCTCATCGTATTGGGTTAAGAGATCAGGCCATTCTAAATAGCTGGATTCAATGGCAACTGAATTCCAGCAAGTCAAGAGTTGGGGTAGGCTGTAGGTACATATGGTAGATGAAGGTGGAGCTGGGTAAGACTTAACTATCATAATAGGAGTCAAAGTTGGACCGGGAAGGTTTCATTTTCCGAGATTAACCTCTGTAGCAGTCAAAGTTGGGAGTAACAAGGTTCAAAGTAGGCTGAAGCAATAGGCTGATAACATACAGAGAAGTTATGAATCACTGAGTCAGAGTGCTCAGACTATAGTTTCCAACACCATGTGGGAATTATTATTAAATCATTTGTCAGTGCCCAGTATGATATCTACTTGTTAGAACATAGATCAAAATTAATGAAAGCTAGAAGGAGGAATTAAATTTTAAAAATGGCATAGTATGGAATCAAAAGGACTCTCATCTTACCTGTTTAAATGAGAAATGAAAGCCAACAATTGGTTTATAGTTTGAGAAAATAATACAGATTAATTGTAATAATTTCATGCAGAAGTTCAATATAAATATTTTGCCATAATGAGGAGCCTAAAGGAGGTGAAAACCATGTTAGAAAGCACTTGCCAAGTTGAATGGCATGGCACCCAAAGATGAAGGCAAGTTCAACAAACAAACTTGTTCATAAAGTGTCACAGAGCAAGATGTTAATAATAGGAAGAGTATTGTCCCATAAAGAGAATGAGATGTGGAAAAGAGAAAAAAAGTTTAGTGAGAGTTTGGGAAGGTATGTAGCTAAGCAGAGTTATCCTAAGAGCAAGTAAATAGGAAAACAGAAAAGAGCAAACAAATGAAAGATATAAAAAATCTGCAAAGATGTGAATAGCTACAATCTTTCCAATTATTGTATAAATGAATTGGATTATCATACCATTGTACACAGAAAAATATGAGGAATTCAGCAAATATAGAAAGATTTATTTAGTGTTGCAGAATGGAAAAAAAAGTAGAACCCAAAGAACTAATCCATTAATTAGAAATTAATTATTTGACTAAAGACAGTAATAGCACCAAATAGAAACATTAAATACAAGTGAAAAGGTCAAAAAAGATCATGAAATTAAGAATCATATTGGTACTACTTTGTGAAAGTTAACATGACTTTTGGTTGTGTGATTAATAATAAATAATAGCAGAAGCTTGTAGATCGATCCATAGCTATTTACAATCTCAGGGCAGATAGGTGGTGCAGTGATTAGAATGCTAGGCCTGGAGTCAGTAAGACTTGAGTTTAAAATCCAGCCCCAGACAATTGCTAGCTATGTGACCCTGGGCAAGTCACTTAACCTTGTTTGCCTCAATTTCCTCATCTGTAAAATGCACTGGGGAAGGAAACGACAAACTACTCCAGTATCTTTGCCAAGAAAAAAAATCAAAAGGAGTTATGAAAAGTCAAATATAATTGAAAATGACTAAACAACAAAATTTATACTCTGTTGTTTCATCTTACACACTTAATTTTCTTTAATGTGTCCCACTCCCAGCAGCTTAAGAAACTCTCTAAAGAGAAACTCTCTCAATCAACAGAGATCAGAAGTTGTGTGCAATTTATAGTCTTAGATAATTGCTCGTTGTACTGAAAAGTTAAGTGAGTAGCAGCCAGTAGGAATCACAGGCATGTTTGGATTCCAGTTCTCCAAATACTGAAGTTGACATGCTGCTATTGTGGTACAGTGTGATGAGGACCGAATCTGGAATCAGAGCAGCTGAGTTCCACTCATTGGCATACAGAGTTCAGACCCTTGTGACTTTGGGCAAATCCCTTCACTTGTATAAACTTGAGTTTACTTTCTATGAAATGAGTGTGTTGCATTAGATGGCCTCTGAGTTCCTTTTTTATCCTGAAACCCATGATGCTACAAGCCCAGTTCTTGTGATTTTACTTTATTCTTTATATGTTTGAAAAATTGTACTTTTCAATAGAAGTGAAAATATAATTTAGATATAAAGCAACTACTTACTTCCATTGCTACTATTTTGCCAAAGAAATAGGCACTTTAAAACTATTTTCACATTAAATTATTTAGTTATCCTCAGCTTTTTTTGAGCCTGGGTCTCTCTAATCTAAGCCAGACTGGCAGCATAGACCAGAGATCCTTAACAGACTGATCGCACTACTGATTCTGATCTGCTCCTCTCCTGACCTTCTGCTCTTCTTCTCTCTCTTTGGGAGCACTTGCTTCCAGCGCCTGACCATATTGGCACCAGGCTTAGTATAGACATTTGACTGGCTAAACCCTACAGGTTGGAGTTCCTGAGCTCAAGAAATCCACCAGTGTCAGTTTCTCCAGGTAGCAGGGTGCAGGCATGGGTCACCACAACCAACAAACACTTTTTAAAAAGACTTGTAAGCTGATTTTCCTGCTCTTTCCAGTTGATGGGGACAAAAATAATTTAACATTCTCTGAAATGACCAGCGGTCTAGTTGTCAATGATAAGGCTTTAAATATCTAAATGATGGGTCCCTTTATGAAGAAAACAATAAGGATTGCCAATTAAATTGTAGCTTTCCTCATTGCTATTTTGTGAGATAAGATCTCTCACAGCTGAAATGACAAAACTAATGAGAGAATATAATAATGTTTGGAGATAATAAATGACTTCAAATGGAATTTCCGTCACCCTGACAACAAGATCTAAGATGGATCCTTATTCTCCAAAGAAAACTCTGAAAGTGCAAATAAAGTCATAATGAAGTAACTTACTAAAATGTAAAAAGAGGCAAAAATCTTCCTTCTTCCAGTCAATACTGTGTTAGCCAACAGTAAAAATGTGAGGAGAAGCAATACTTCTCAAGTTTCTATTCTACCTGTTAATTGTTTCCCAGCAAGAATAACTTTATTTTTAAAAACATTTGATTTATTTATTTTCAGTTTTCAACATTCACTTTCATAAGCTTAAAATTTTCTCCCCCTCCTTCATCCCTTTCCTTCTCCAAAATGGCATGCAATCTTATGAGTTCTATATGTACATTCTTATTAAACTCATTTTTATATTAGTCATGTTGCATAGAAGAATTAAAACGAATGGGAGAAACTATGAGAAAAAACAAAACAAAACATAACACCAGAGAAACTAGTCTGTTTCATTCTGCATTCTGATTCAATAGTTCTTTCTCTGGATGTGGATGGCATTTTGCCTCGAGTCCTTTGGAGATGTTTTAGGTTCTTGCATTGCTGTGAAGAGCTAAGTCTGTCAGAAACAGTCTTCGCATAATGTGGCAGTTACTGTGTATAATATTCTCCTGGTTCTACTCCCTTCACTCAGCATCAGTTCATTTAAGTCTTTCCAGGTTTTTGTGAAGTCTACCGATTCATCATTTCTTATAGTACAATAGTAATTCATTACATTCGTATATCACCCCTTGTTCAGCCAATTGAAGCATTCTCTTGATTTCCAGTTCTTGGCCATCACAAAAAGAACTGTTATAAATATTTTTGTATATGTAGGACCTTTTCCCATTTCTATGATCTCTTTGGGATACAACTCTGTTAATTTTTAGAAGAGTTTTAGGAATTGAGTTAATCAATTTTGATACTCTTTCCATAAATGATGCTAGAAGACAAAAGGAAGTTGCCAGAAATGGAAGGATGGCTCACATATCCTCCTTGGGGAGATAAAAGGGAAAGACTTAGTAGAATTGATTTTTTCACATATCCAAAGCTTGGAAAAATATGATTTCATGGGACACGGTTATTACATATTACTGTACTCAAAAGCATTTGTAAAAAGACCATTATGATGAGAATTGCATCTAGTCTATAGTATGTATTATAGTAGATGCTGAAAGAGAGAAATTCAGTGTAGCACTTGACAAGACCTTGAAAATTAAATCCACATATACTTTAATACTTGGCAACTTTAATGGAAAGGTGGGCATAGGGAGGACGGTGAAAAATACGTTGAAAAATATGACTTTAAAAAGGTCAAAATCTTGCTGACTACACAGAAGCCTCACATCAACATATCATGAAAATGATTTTTTAAAAAGAGAATCAGAAGATACTGGACATATTGAGCATAGAATAATCTCCTCCAAAATCAAGTTGATTATATTTCCACAGGAAGAAAATGAATAGTTTCACTTTGTTGCCCAGTTGCCAAATCATTTTACCAACTTCTCCAAAATTAAAGTACATCTTTTAACAGCAATATTTTGATAATTAAAGGACAAGAAAGTATTTATTAAGCCCTTAATGTGTAAAACACTAGAGATACAAAGGGAAAAAAAGACAATTTCTATTCTTAAGGAGCCCACATTATAATGGAAGAGAAAACACATAGGTTTCAGCTGAAAGCTAGATGGAAGTCTCATGGCCCTTACGGTATGATGGTAAAGCATGTAGTAATGCATATCCTTGACTGTCTTTTGTATTGGAAACAACATCAATTAGATGATGATAAAGGAGCAAGGATTTTGGTGGTAAGAATTTTATTTTCTTTGTCTTCAGTAGCTGTGGCTGCTGAATTGAAAAGGTCTCTGGTATTTGTAGAATCACTTGTCAAAATGCACTTTCTTAAGGGTTGCTTTTCCGAGTGATGGCACTGGGTGTGTGTGCTGTAATTCCTAGGGCTCCTGAGTTTACCTGTCTAATCATTGCAGTTTATCTGCAGCTAGTGTTGGTGGTAGCAAAAGGAATGGACCTATTTTTCACAGTGGTTGGTCCCTTCATTCCTGTGGAGTCTGCAAAGAGAGAAGAGTCAGTGGTCTTAGGAGGTCCAGGAATTTCTAAGGATTTGGGGCTCAGGGTAATGTGTTATTTTTATTAGGTTGTGGGGGAAGGTGGTATTGGAGATTATGGCAGTGCTTTGACTTGCATAACATGTTACCTACTATCTCTTCCTCAGTGTGGTCTACTGCTTCAGCTGTTCTGCTCTATAGATAGCAGTTGGTTAGAAGTCCCTGGCTGGTCCTTTGTCAACAAGGATTTTTGCCCAGGATAATAGATGATGGATGCAGGGGCTGGGCTGTAAGCAGGACTGGTATCTTAGAATGTTCTGTCACTCCTTGGGTTATTTGTTTTACTTGCCCAATGGGGGCAACTGGATAACTGTAGATATTTGTTATGGCAAGTAAAGTGTGTCCCTTACCCACAGTGATTATTCTCCTCAGTGATAGTTGTAAAGCCTAGACTTGTGATGTTATATGAAACTAGAAGACAAAAACTAGTTCCAAAGCATGGGATGCCATAAGATCTAAAGAATTAAATTTGTACCTCATTTAAAGAGAAGCATATGGTGGGCATGAGTAGGAACAGCCTATTAACATTAAGAGTGTATTATCAATATAGAAGCAATGTCATAAAAATAGTTTCAAATAAAGTAGGAGCAGAAAAGGAATTCAGTGCCTTATATGTTGAGAGGGATGGATTATTGGTACTGTCTATGTGCAACATTGCACCTACATAATTTGAAGAGATCTAAAGAAGGGTCCCTCTATAGGAGACTCCTGTGAATGATTTATAGAAAGACATCAATAAGTTTTGCACAGGAAAAGATGGTTTTGATTGGTTACAATCTTCCCCATTAGAGGGAGCAGCATTAATGTGATTTGAGGTCCGTTGAAACGTTGAAGTATGGGACAGATAAATCCTATTTCTCTGAATGGTGGATCATTGTCCTGAGTGGAAGGGAGCCTATCATGGATATTGTCATCCCATAGGTATTTTTACCATCTTTTATAATACAGTGAAGAGAATAAAATCTAGGTAATCATTTACAAAGTCATTAAAATATTCTAGTTAATAACAATTTACAATTGTATGTTGGAGGTAAGGAGTCATTATGTTCATCCAGTTATTTGAGGACTTAAGCACAGTGATGTTTAACTATAACTCCACACTTGAGCTACGGTATGTCTAGGTTATACCTATGACATTTTTTGGTGACTATGTTAAACGTAATAGATAATATTACATATCTTGTATAACGTACCCACATACTATACCTATACTCTTGGTGTAATTTGTTTTGACTAGGTGGCGAACACAGCAGGCAAACATGGTTAAAGACTCCAAGGTGGGAAAAATGAAGGATATTTGGAGTGGTTATTTTATTGTTTTGTGTGATTACTTTAGTAGAGGTTATGTGGAGGATGTTTGTATGAGATGTTTGTAAAGGTAGGATGGTTTTAGATTATGAAGGAACTTGAACATCAGGTAAAGAAATTTGAATTCAACTTGGTAGGCAAGAAGCAGCCACTGAAAGTTTTGAATGTATTCAAATTTAGGCATAAGGATTCTCAGCTGGAAGTGGTATAAAGAATGGGTGAATATGAATGGGTGGAAGATTGTGGTGGTCAATAAACTTATTACAAGATGACTGCAATAGTCCAGTCAGACTGTGGTATCACAGAAATACAGCTCTCAGAACTGAAGGAGTCTTCAGGGGTCATCCAGTCTAACCCACACCAGAACCAGAATCTTCTCTACAACATAACTGACAAATAGTCACCAAATTCTTGCAAACTTCAACAAGGAGGAATCTATTATTTCCTAAAGCAACTGTTTCCACTTTTGAACAGCTGGAATTGTAGGAAGTTTTTTCTTATTCTAATGGATCTGCCTTCTTATTTATACGAATATTTTCTCTGATAAAGTTGCAACCCATCCATGACTGCCTTCTTATGTAAATCTTGCCCATAAATCTACCTCTGGAAGGTAATGCCCAGTGTGCGGGGGGATCTTTCCTTCATTTTCTTGCCATTGAATAGATACCAAAGTAGCCCACAGATTGTTCATCAATTATTGCTTGTTCTTGCATGCGATGATCATTTTTTTCTGATCATACATTTCTCTGAAGATATCCTTTTTATTTAACCACTTCTCCTTTATAATTGCACATTGATAGCCTGTTACCATCTGCTCACACCTATCATACACCTCTCCGTTGCCCTTTGTATGGTCTTCAACTTTACTTCCGTTTAGAACAGGGAAATACATGCTCGTAAAGGTGTTTGCCTCTGGGATAGAGTATATTCAACACAGAAGTCAAATCAGAAAGCGATTCCCTATCATTAGTGACTTCTTTCAGATCCTCCTGTCTGTAGACAACATTGTGCTGATTGCATCAAACACCAACATAGCACAGAACCTTCTATTATGTCACCTATAATCATTTAAAAGGTTTGGTCTTCAGGGGTCATCCAGGCTAACCCACACCAGAACCAGAATCTTCTCTACAACATAACTGACACTTACTATCCACACAGGAAGGGAAATAGAAAGGAAGGGAATAACATTCACATAGCACCTACTATGTGCCATGTAGTATATGAAACGATCTCATTTGATAATAAGTGGTTATTAAAATAAAAATAATGGGGTGAATGATATTTATTGTCCAGACTGTAATATACAATTTGCCTGGACAACCCACATAGCTTGTCTATCATTATGTATGTCCTAGAGACGCTGAAAAGGGGGAGTGAGTTGGGACTGGTGTTAGACAAGTCCTTTGATACCATAGAAAGCATACAACCTCATATTCTGCCTCCCATCTTTAACTAATAACTTGCTTCATGTTGCTTTCCTAGAATAGGATGATAGCTAGTATTTTTATAGTGCTTTACAAATATCATCTCATTTTTTCCTTATAACAGCTCTAGGAGATAAGTACTATCATTATCCTCCTTTTCACAGATGAGGAAATGGAAATAGATTGAAAGGGGTTAAGCCACTTGCCTAGGGTCACATAGTTAATAAATGTTTCCGGATGGATTTGAACTTAGGTTTTCCTGACTCTAGGTCCTACATTCTGTCTTCTGCACTACCTAGCTGCTACTGAAGATGACTTTGGGTATTGGCCCCAAATGCAAAAGCTCCTTCTTGCAGTTTTGCTGAAAACAAAGCCAATCAGTGAGAAACAGAGGAATAAAGTACAAAGTTTCCCTCCTTGAGCCAGATCTAACCATTGATTCTCACTTCCTCCTTTGGAAGAAAGCCAAAGTGGCTGCCTTAAAAGCATCATTATCTTTGAAAATGTTTTCATTCCTAGAACAATCGAGGGAGAGAAAATTTTGCTACTTTAGTAATGGACTGTAACTGCTTTAGAAATGATGCCTTCCTATCTCTTCCTCAGCATTTGTCTATCAGTGGGAGACCATTATTGGAGTACAAATTAGCATTTTATTAATGGTATCACTTACACATGCCATGATTTTAACAGCTTATCCACACTTAGAGGATTGCAAAAGGCATCCAAGAATGTCATCATAAAGAAAACCCAAAGCCTCAGATGTGAACCCCCACCTTTGTTGGCATAAGGGCTTAGACAATTCAAAGGGGATGCAAATGGATTTTCTCTCTCTTGCCAAAATATCTGAGGTGACACAGACATGTAGTTTAATCTTCCAAGTGGCTGAATCAGAACACACAGTGCAATGTGCACTTGGAAAAAGATCTAAAACTTACTTGAGGAGAATGATCAGGCCTGAAGGATCTCATAACTTAGGCAAATAAACACCCTAACTGCTAATAAAAAGATGTAAACAATCGGAGTCAAAGAGAGCCTGCCTGATCGACCTATGGGGTATGATTTAAGAGATATCACAAAGCCCCACAGCATTTAAATCCCCCTTTTTACTGCTCTTCCACAGTGCCACCATTTAAGTACTGGATTCCTCCATTGGCATTAATCCATTGTCTATGGAAGGCACTTGTAATGTTAAGAACAATGCCTTGATTTCTAGTCACACAGAGTGGATTAGTTTGTCACCTTGGTGGTCATGGATTTGAGGATAAGGTCTTGAAGCAATGAGGCACCAGAAGGGTAAGTTTTTAAAAATGTGTTTATCACTATCTTTTGTTTTAACATCATCTAAATTTCCATTTGTGTCTCAACCCTTCCTCCTGTCAGGGAGTCATTCCATATAGCAAAAGAATGCTTTAAAAGAGAAGAGGAAAGATGTGAGTAAAAGCAATCAATATATTGAACAAAATCAGACTATATAGGTAATGGGTTACACCCCTCATCCCCCATGTCTGCAAAAGACTGGAGAAGGCTAAGTTTTGATGAGGAGTCAAGAAGTCAAAAAGATCTGGAAAAGAAACTGCTTCTCCAGACAGGGAGAGCAGAGGAGAGCATCACCCAAAGATTGATAGGTTTGTCCATGTCAGTCCTATGTAGAATATATGTTTATTAATACAGGCGAGATGCTACCCTTACAATCAAAACTTGTTTCTTCTTCCTCTCCCCCTTTCCCATATATCTGGAATAAGATTATTTAAAATATATGTTTTTTCATTTATTCCCTAAATTGCATTCATTTGAAAAATCCCAATTCCTCTCCTAGCTAGTGAGCTGTCCCTTGTTACAAATATTAAAAGAGAAAGAGGAAAAAATGTGGTTAAGTAATACCAACCGACACATCACATGTATCTGAGAGAATATGCAATCTATCACACCCTACTCTCTTATTTCTGAAATGAAGAGAGAGACATTTACTTTCTCAACTCTTTTCTAGAGACAAATTTGGTCAGTACAATGACACAGACCACTTTCTTTTTATCGTTTTTTTAGTATAAAATGTATGTAACCTAAGTCCCACAGTGGATATCGTTACTGGTTCTGCTTACCTCATTTTGCATCAGTTCATGCTTCTCTAAATTTTCATATTTTTATTGTATCATAAAGCGTTACATCCCTGTACCACTATTTGTCTAGTCATTCCCTCAATCAAATGACATCATTGAGTTCCTGTTGAGCTGATCACATTGGGAAACACAATCACACCCACCCTCAAAGAGCTTATAATCTAGATGTGGTGATGATCAGAGTTAAAAGCATTTGAAAAGATAACTGATAATAAAAAGCAACAATTAATCAATGGTTAATGTCAAAGGAATGGTAGGTAGATAGTAAATGCTATTCGAATTCTTGCAATGAAGTCTCCTTAGGTTAAGTTGGGGAAATCTTCATGCATTGAGCAAAGCCTTGGAGGAGGGTTGGAGCTTGAATCGGGAAGAAGAGGACTGTTCCATGGGTGGAGGATAATGTGGACAATGTGAACACAAACAGGTGTGTTGGCTGGAGAGCTCAAGGCAAAGTCAGAGGATGCTGTGATGAATAAATCTGGATGCAGCAGAAGGCTTGTGCCCAGAAATAGAGAGAATGCTGGATAGGTCGTTTGCGGACCAGACTGTTGGGGGGCCTTGAATACTAAGCTAAAGAGTAAGCATTTATTCAAAGGGCAACAGGAAGCCATTGATATCATTTGCAGAACCTTCTAATGGCATGTTTTATCTTCTCAAATTCTAGAGTTGCATTTCCAATGCAGGAGATCTTTGATGAGATGCACTATCTCTTCCTCTTTTGTGTGACTTGTAAATGTACATTGAGCAGGGTACCTGTGGTTTACTTTATAACATTTTAAATTCATGATATCCTTATGCACTGGACAAATCATAGAGGTTCCTTTCTGGAGAACAATTTTTAGAAAAAAAAAGAGCTTCCCATTCAGTCATTCATCCACTTGATTTAGCTCCACTCTGCTATTAGTTATCCATAGCAAAGAGGGTTTTAATGACTCTTGGAAAAATGCTCACCATAGGAAAAAAATACAGCAAGGCTGGAATAGGCTCAGAGAATATCTATCTTTCTGTGCTTTTTATGGCCTCTAATGCCATCATACCTATGTGCTCCAAAAAAGATATTACAGTAGAACAGATGCTTACAAAATTGTGTAAGATTCATGCAGAAATTAACATTTCAGAATGGATGAGGGCCTTTGGAGCACGTTAACTAGTCTATGGTTGTAAAAGAATGAAAAAGTAGCAAAGTATCATTTTTATCAGAATTGCCATGGATCTTTGACAAGCAGTGTTAGCACAGTAAAAGGAACCAAGGAGTTGGTCTCAGGAGACCAGAACTTGAGATCTGCTACTCAGTTCAATTTTTTTTCCTTTGGACAATTCACTGAGCCTTAGTTGTCCATAAAATGAGTATACCATGTGTACTGCCTCCTTCTGGGTTAGTTATGATGACAAAAGGAGATAATGTATTCAAATCACTTTATAACAATAGAGAACTCTAAAGGGGAGTTATAAAATGAATATCAAAAGTTAGTCAATTAGTTCCACTTCACTGGTATAAAATAGACAATCCCACCTACCTCTCTCCCTCCTCCAATAAATATCCTTTTTAATGGAAGTAGGGAATAGTGGGTAGATTGAGGAACCCATCTAGAGTCAAGAATACTAAAATCTTGACTTTTTGACTTGCTAACTGTGTGACTATAGAGAAGTTACTTAACCTCTCTGAGCTTTATGCAACTCCTGAATTAGTGGGGAGGGTTCTCATACCAATAAAATCCCCCTTGACATCTTGACACAGAAGTTCTTCTAAAGAAAACTGATATTAATTTGTCATGATTGTTGGAGGAAGAGAAGTTCTTCTAGTCAAATGTACAGTTTATAGATGAAGCTCCTATGGTCCAGGTGGGTTAAGTGACTACGATTATTTGGTACTAAATTTGTGATGGGACCCAGGTCTCTCTGGTTCTCATTTCAATGCTTCACCCTCACCCCACCTCTTCTACTTGCTTCCCTGATTACAAATACTATTGAATTGAAATATTATCCATGTTCGGTTGTAACCTTTAATATAGGGACTACTCTTTCTGAGATGGGGCAAGGCCTTGGTTACAGTACAGAGCAATTCATTCATCAACGGTCTTTAATAAATAAACCCTAGCTGCATTTATAAATGGCAGAGTCAGAAAAGCCTGTGCTAAGGAATTTTTGTGGGTGAACAGCTAGCTGAATAAGTACATCATTAATTATTTCCATACTTTAATGCTTTATCAAAAGGGAGCAGGCAAGCAAGTTATTGTTTTGGAAAAATCATTTGCATATTTGCCTTTTCTTTTCAGGCAGTGAAAGCCACTGCTTCTGTAAGCACCCCCTGCATTGATTATCTATTGTAGGAATGCCACCTCTTCCCTTTTAGTTATGCAAAGCAACTCTCACTTCCCTTATGTTTTCACAGCTCTGGATTCCTTATTAATTTTCTTCCTCTCATTTGCTCAGAGGTTCATCTGCTTAGAAGCTAAAGAAAGGAAAAAAAGATCATTCCCTAAAAAAGCAACCATCCCAGTAGATTAAATGATACTCATTTTTGCTCATCTCCTAAAATGAGAACTTACCATCTGAAATCTCATCATCATTTATTTTCATCCACTAAGATATCTCTGATTACATCATGAAAGCCTTCAAAGTTCAAATTGAAGTCTCTGTGCTGTTAATTCCTGGAAAAGTCTTACATTTCTTTTTTTTATTCTTCAAACATTTATGGCAGCTACACCAGAGTAGATGAGTTGCAAATGGGAGATAGTTTCAGGCAATGTTTCCTGAACTATTTCTCCCTATGTGGAAAGAGTACATTCAGACAAGTGTCATGAAACTTTATGAAACTAGGAGAGGAATTCCATGAGCATCTATCAGCATGATATAACTTGGATAAGAGGAATGACTTCAAGGCAAAGAAAATGAGAGAGAAAAACCAATGGAAATAAAAAAAGAAGACTTGAAACTAGGGCATAGATGCCAAAACTTTGGGGAAAGCTTCATCTAAAGGTGTCATGACTATCAATGATCTGTTACTGCCAGGGTCCAACAACCTCTATCTAGTACGGTTATACCTAAGAGAAAAGGGAAGAGATTAGAAACTGTTATTAAGGACATAGCTGTTGAGTGGCCTTGTGACACAGTTCCATCCTGGTCCAAATTTTAAACCTTTTGATATATAATCCATCTCAACACAGTTCATTGCAACAGACTCTCCCCAGGGTCACATGTAGCACAGGAAGCACAATATAAACACATAGGAAGAGCCAACCAGGTAAAGAGAACTCCTCAGGGATGTACTGATTGATTACACCAACTTCTCACCTGCTTTCCCTTTCCTTGTTCTTTCTTCTAGTACCCCAGGCAGCTGTAATTTGGCCAGCTTATAAATGCCAGCAGAGGAGACTGGTCTGGTTGTGTTTTTATAGAGTGGCTATAAGCATAGGTGGGATTGGAGACATATTGCTGCCTTTTTATGCGTTATTGGTACTACCTGCTGCTCTCCTGCTCCACAGATCAAATGTCTCATCTTCTTGATTGTGGTAATAGACAGGTTGTAGGGAACGAGGTAAAGAAATAACTCATGACTATACCCTATGTTAGGATTCCAAGGCAGAGTGAAGTATGTTTTGATTGACAGTAATAATGTCTGAAAAATGATACCTTACGTTTATAAATTATTTAACACAGTACAAAGAACTTTCCTTCATTTATTCCCCTCCTTATATCTCTTTCTGAGTCTGTCTGTCTGTCTCTGTCTCTCTCTCATAGAGTCATATATTTGTACTCACGTTGCCTTAGCTTCTTTGCTAGCTGTAGGGAAATTCTTTTTTTACTAGACCTTAATGTTAATGCCTTCCCTCTGAGATTATCTTCAATTTATCCTGTATGTATCTTGTTTCCATATAGCTGTTTTTATGTTACTTTCCTTCTTAGATTGTGAACTCCTTGAGGGCATAAAGTGTTTTTGTCTTTCACTAACCAACAAAGTGCCTGGCACATAATAAGCTTGTTGGACATTTCTATACTCCCTGAAATCTAAGACTCTATTGCGTAAAATAATGGAGCAAGGATGGCTGAAAAAAAGGATTCCTCTTGTTGGGAATTTGAAGGCAGATGATTTCTACCCAACTCCAACTTATACCAGTCAAATAGTCTTGGATTAGTCACTTAGTTTTTCTGAGCCTGAATTTTCCTATCTATAAAATGCAATTAATTATACCACTCTTCTCTTTCATATATAATTCTTGCAAATATCATAATTGCTTGCTATTTTCCAAACAGTCTACTAGGAATTATGGGCAATGCAAAGATAAGATCAAGTGTCTATGCTTAAAGAATTTACAATCTAAGAGAGTAGGTAGGACAGACAAAAATAACTATTATATAAAATGCAACATTGACAGGTTGTATGTTTGGCATTATATTTTAATTCAAATTTCTTACCCTACTTTTTTTGCTTATAGACCTGATGACTTTATCAGATTCTATTTTAGCCAATTACCTAACCAAGCCAGCCTAAGGTGTTAGAGCTTTATTCCACAGTCAGCAGGTTTGTTGTTTGTTTAGAAATAGAATGATAGAGAGTTGTGAGGAAGGTTCATCTTATGGTAAAGGATGAACTACAAAGGGGACAGCAGTTAGCAGTATATCAATAGTTCAGACAAGAAGTAATGAATCTGAAGTAGGATTATGCCATCGGTAAAGAGTTGTAAGGGGGGCGGAGAGGGGGAAGATAAACCATAGAAGTGATATCTGAAGCTACTGGATCAGATGAAATCGGCAAAAGAAGTGGTCAACTAACTTAGCATGTGAATAGATGTGAATAATGGATATGAAAGCACTTTGAAAACTGTAAACTATTATACAAATGAGTGATATTCCTTTAATGCGTAAATTACTGTTCTCTTGGAGATTAGTGGAGGAAGAAGGTTGTGGGTAACTTAATGTTGATCACATCAACTGTGCTGAGGAAAGGACCGTTTTTTTTTGGCTTCTAACCCTTATTCTACTTCATCTCTGGGAATGGAATGTCATGGTGATCTTGACTGAGATGCTCACCATAGCCCTAATGCAAAGTCTGAGGCTTAAAGGAAAGATTGAAGAGGATGTTGAAAGCTGTTGAGGTAGAAAGCCAGAGAGTTGCATTAAAACTGTGTTTCCTCTGAGGCACGGTGATTTAATCTCCATTTTAGGAGAAAGGATGTGAAAATCACCCAACCCTTATATCTGCTTTAAGGTAAGACATGTGAGTCCTGATCCTGCCAACCCATCACCCATTAATGCCCCCTCCCATGATTTCTCTGACTTGCTTAAAGCAACCTAGAATAAGGTGTCAACATGTCCTACTTTGCACTCTGACTCGGAGAACTAGTTTAACCACAATATCCTAGATTATATGAACAAACAAGTATGACTTAGGGTCTTCTCCAGGGCCCTAAGAATATCATTATTTCCAATCAACACTAGATACCCCATCCCCACTCCTCTCTATCTCCACCTAGACCCCATATAAATGCTGCTCCCTCCCTAAATGGTATGACTCTTCCTAAACCAGAAACCAACCCTTGTGGGCAAACTCATTAAACCTTGTATTTGTTTAAAATTTCTTGTCTGATTACCTGGCTATTCCCATATCCCCACAGACTACATCTTAACATTTATAGATATGAGAAACTCTTCTTTGCCTTTAAGACTCTTAGGGAAAATAGTTGAAATAGGCATTATGACTTATTTATATGAAGGTGGATAGAAGGTTGAACTGGGACTTTGAGGTTGTTTTCAAGAACAGAAGAAAAAGAAAGATGATGACTTCCTATGAATGGGATGGTTGAACAGACTCGGGGTGGGAGGGGAGAACAAGAGTTGCCTTCATAGAACCCCTACTGACTTCAAAGTAGATTCAGTCATAAAGGAAGTCTATGGAATATGATGGGAATTTGGAACTGGAGGCTCTCTATCACAGCAGTCATTGGCATAGATATTGGGAAGATATTCAAAAGAAAAGCTCAGGTTGACACATCTGGAATATCAGAAATCATTCCCTATTTTTAACACTGCTATGTAAACACAGCATTTTTAATATCAAAGTATTTAAAATGATAATGAAGTGACAACATTTTGTTCTTAAAAATTTTTACATGGGATTTTATTGAGCAAGGCTGCTTACAAATGAAAAGCTCAATGAGGGGTAGTTATGACTGGGCACTAGACAACATGCCAGACTTTGAGACTGCAGGGTGCTACCTAAAACTGAACATATTAACATGGATTGCTCTATATTAAAAATAAAACAAGACAAAAACAAGTTATATGCCTGGAGGTATTAACCAATATGACTCCCTGTGATAGGAACAATTTTTATTTGATCAAATTAATCCCAAGGTCTGCAGCACAAAAGGAATCAGTCTGTTTCTTCCATACACAGACTAAAATTAAGGAACAGTTACAATAGTGGAAAATACAAGTAAGATATAATTTTCCTTTTTGGATCACTTTTTTTCTTCATTTAAAAAGAATGTCTATTTTTCCTTCAAGTAATTTCCTGATATACATCTCTCCGTCTCCCCTTCTCCTTGAATCCCCCCACTTAGACAAAGGAAAACAGCAAAAAGAAATCAAGTAACAATGAAAACATGACCCAAGCTGTGCAACATTCTTAATTTGTACTCCCCTACGTGGGAACTGAGGACTGAAATGTTTCATCTTCTGTTCTTTGGGATGAGGGTTTTTATTATAATTAATCTTAGTTCAGCTGCCTCTTTGTGTTGTTTTCATTTATATTATTGTAGTAATTGTGTACATTGTTATCCTGATTCTGCTTCTTTTTGTCTGCATCACTTCCTACAAGATTTTGCACTAGCTACATTTAAATAGCATTTTAATATTTCTATACATATCTTATCTCATTTATACATTCCTCATATTCAGTTTCCTATGGTATGGTAATATTTTATTACAGTCATTTGTAGATCAAAGTGAGTAGAACTAGGAGAAAATTTATATGACAGCATTGAAAAGACAAAATTCAAAAGACAAATACTCTGATCAGAGCAATGACCAATTATGATGCCTTAGGAATGATGAACTCCAGACTGGGAAGTGATAGATTCAAATGCAGAATGAAACATACATTTTTGGACATGGACAAAGTGGGAATAGATTTTGCTAGATTATGCATGTTTGTGACAATAGTTTCATTTTCTTTTCCTTTGAGATTGAGAGGTAAAAATAAATGAATGTTAATTGAAAAACAAAATTAAATATATCATATGCCATAATTTGTTTAGTCATTCACAAGGGACAGAATAATGAAGGACTACTTTTCCACAGATTTTTTCCCCCTGCAAACACAATGGATATTTGGAGTTTTCTTTCTGTCATTGGTCTTCTTGGGGATAGAATCATTGGATCAAAGGGTATAAAAAATTAAATGACTTTTCTCATATAATTCTAAATGGTTTTCCAGGATGGTTGGAACATTGAAAGATCAACCAACAGTGTATTAGTATGCCTTTCTTTCCTTAGCCTCTCCAAAACTGACTGTTTTCCACTTAAAAAAATAATCTTTATTGATTTTCTGCATTAGAGAAAACGTCTCAGAATTGTTTTAATTTTCATTTCTCTTATCTGGTGTTTTGAAGAATTTTTTGAGATGAATGCTAATCATTTGCTTTTCTTCTGAAAATTTTTCATACTGGGTAATTCTTCAGAAAGATCTCATTTGTTGTGATAAAGCAGATTTGGCCAAGCAGATGGCTACTGAGCTTGTTTTGAACAGTACATGACTCCTAATTTTGGCACTTGGATTGCTAACTGGACGTTTAGGAAGAACATTATAAGCTAGATAAATTAGGATCATCAAATCACAGTTCTAGAAGCAAATAGTGTCTTTAAGGATAAGATGGGCTTTCAATAGGCTGCAAAGAGATGGGGAAGGGGTTAGGGTATAGGGAATGGCATGAACAAATGCAAGAAGTAAAAAATTGAAAGTGTTCTTAGGATAATGAATAATAAAGCATGGTATACTAGAAAGAAGGCTGATTTTAGAGGTACAGGACCTGAATTTGAATGCCAGATCTATTACTTAATGTCTTTGTGACCCTGGACAAATAATTTAACTTCTCTGAGCTTTAATTTCCTCATTCTCTCTCTCACCCCACTGAACACAGTTTGACTAGATGACCTCTTTAGAGCTTTGTTACAGCTCTAATATTTCTGATGTCTCAACCAGCATCATGAAGTGGTTATTTCACTTTTTTCTAAAGTCAGTGCATTGCTAGGTCTTGTTTTATTTTGGTGTCTGTGTCATTCTTTCTTCTACAGTTTGCTGGGTAGAGCAGTGGGCAAAATACTGCACTTCCAGTGAAGAAGACCTAAATTAAAACATCATTCTTTGAACCCTTTCAGAATGAACTTTGTAGAAATTGCACTGTAGCAGGGAGGAATGAACAACTCATGAAATTCCATTTGGATCTTGCCAATCTCTTTGGTTTTTACTTGGGAAACAAAGCTTTCCCCACAGTTTAATAGGATTACAAGAGAACATGGCAGGAGCTTTCCAGTAAAATGAGGATTTCTGTCACAAGGACCAAAAGCATATTGAGAGGGAAGAGCTTTAGAAAGTTTTGGTGAAGTGGAGGGAGTCCTGGATTTGGAATCAGGTAGCCTGGGTTTGAATCTCAAATGCGTTGCTGCTTGTGTGACATGGAAAAGTCATTTGGAGTCTTTGCACTTCAGTTTCCCCATTTATAAATTGAGAAGGTTGGAATAAATTATTTTTAACATTCCTTCTGGGTCTAAATCTGAAAATTAGAATGAGTCACCCTCTTGGTGGGTATCAGATCTCTTTCCAAAGTAGATAAAATAGACTCTTCCACCAGCTGTTCCATGGTGCTAGAAGAATTTCTTCTCAGTGAATTCCTAGTAAGTATGATACTTGACTGAATATTCATTGTATTCATATAATAAATTCTAATATTATATTAAATTTAGTGTAATAATAAGAATATTGTTACCATTCATACTTGTAAAACATTTTTTTCTACCTAAATTACTGGAAGATATTGGAGATCTTCATTTAATTCTCCCGTTTGTAATCATCTCAAACTCAATATGCCCCAAATGAACTAAAAATCTTTCTCCAACATTTCCTCTTTCTGCTGTAATCATCTTTTTAGTCATCTAGATATGAAAGCTCAGAGTCAGCCTTGACTTTGTACTGTCTCTCACTTTCTGTATCAATTTCAAACTCTTGTCAGTTCTGTTTCCACAATATCTCTTAAATCCACCATTTCCTCTGCATGCACATGAGCTTTATGCTAGTTTATTGTCTCCTAAATGGTATCTTGTCTCTTCTCTAATTATCACCCACACAATGACCATAGTCATCCAAGGTACACATCTGACTGTGTCACTCTCCTACTCAAAAATCTTTATGGGTTCCCTATCCTCTCGCTAATCAAATACAAATTCCTCAGCCTAGAGTTTGAACTGTCCACAGTCTAGTTCCATCCTACATTCCAATATTGATTTCCCATTTTCTACACTCACATATTCTATATTCTACACAATTCTCCATGCAATCTTAGATTGTACTTTCTCTCAAGGTTCAACTCAGATGCCATTTCCTCTGTGAGGTCTTCCTTTAACTTTTGAGTTATTAGAGCCCTAATCTTCCTCAAATTTCCTTGTATTTACTTATCTGAATATATATATTATAGTCACTGTGTAGAATATAATCTCCTTGAAGGCAGGGACTTTTTCATTTCTACTTTTGTAACCCCAGTGCTTTGGATAGAGTTAATAAATAGTAAATGTTTCTTGAATTGAAATAATTTCCATCCTTTGATTGAAAGCTAGCTATTAGATCAGACTATGTGAAAAAAAAACCTATCAAATTATCCTTATAAATATTGTCCCCAAGTCTTTAATACATGTATATCTGAACAGTCCAATTCAATTCAATGAACATTTATGAAATTCTTGTCATATACAAAGAACTGTGATATGCAATGAGGAAGGTATAAAGTTTAGATAAGTTATCCCTGACCTTATGGAACTTAGAACTATACAAATGTGTATATCTATAACTATGAATGTATACATGCATATATCACAAAATAATACATGATAAATGCATAAAAGAGATATAATTCCAATCCATATCATTCTACTTCTATTTCTTCATGTATCAGTAAGCAAAAAGCACTGAAGCATTTTTTAGCAAATATACATCATCTTGTCTTCAAATGTAGTCATGTGGCAAATTGGACCAATTTTCTAGCTAATACAAACCAAAAACAACTTTTGCTTTCTTTATCCACATGCTAGAATAAGCTTCAAATGGGCAGGAACTATATTGTGTTTATTTTTCATCTCCCACAGGTCCCAGTACAATGCTCTGTGCATAGTGTGCAGTTAGTAAATAATAGCTGAATAAACGAGTGTCTGACTATGTCAGGTCAAAGTTTCTCTGTACTGTATAAGCATAGTGGACGTAATAGATCAGACCAGGTTAAAAATGTCAGTCAGTCATCTCAAAGCCAGTATGGTTAAGAGAAAGAGCAAAGGATCCAACAGTGAGATCAGACAATCTGGTACAGCAAATTTCAAGAAATTAGCAAGCAATTAAGCTAAAAGGTAGAATAAGACTGTTTTATCGAGTCAGACTTCATTCAGTATGTGATTTTGATCCTATAATACTTAGATTCTTCTATAAGGTTTCTTTCATCATCAATATCTTCATCCTCTTCATCAATCCACTCCACCATCATCATCTTCTTTACCAGATTAGATTCAGTTGAATCTTTAATTCAGTTCCATAGAATAGGTTAGACTATTCTCTCCCCTCCCCTCCTTATTGAATTATTTGATGGGACTTATCAGAATTAACTAGCTTATAGGGTAGCATGTTAGATTTAGAAGGAAAGTTAGAGAGCATGTCATTAAAACCCTCATTCTCCAGATGAGGAAACGGAGACTGAGAGAGATGAAATGGTTTTCCAAGATCTAAGTGTGCTTGTGGCAGGTCTCCTGCACAGCACTTTTCCCTCCATTGTTTGTGCTTTCCAAATTTTTTGGTTCATACTCCTATCAGTATTTCTATTTTTTTGTGAAGGATGGGGAGAGGAAAGGGGAGTGGAAAGAAATTTTTCCACCTGTACTACTATGGGTATTCCATCACAGTCAGTATTGAGGCTCAGAAGCGGGGAAATGGGAGCTTGCACAGCAGTTGGATGGGGTGGGTGGGAGCAGTTTAGGGCTCTAATAGATGAAAGGTAGTTGCAATTGCGTTGCCATATGCCCCATGATTTTCCATCAAGAGGGTGAAATATTATCCATCTTCTCACCTTCTGTTTGATTGATCATATGGTCCTTGATTAGAGTCACGCCACAGTTTTCCAAAAGGTCCCCGCCCTTCACATTGAAGATCGTTAGTTTGCTCCATACCCTCTTTCATGTTTTGGCATTGGGTGTATAGACTGAAAATTCTCCCATGGAAATTCAAGCAAGATATAATGGAAGAGAAATATGATGTCATCCGGTTGTTTTGACTCACCTTGATGTTTGTAAGGTAGTACTGATTTGGGTGAAGGGGCAAGAAACCATTTGTTTTCTTCTCATGCCTGTGGACCCTCATGGTATCTTTCTTTCAGCCAAAGCTAGATCTCCTTTAACTCTTCTAAGGTTCCCTTAAATGGTTGTGATGAAAATTTTCTTTGCTTGGGAGTGATGGGTTTAATTGGCCACTAGATGTCATTGCTTTTTCAAACAAGTAGCCCAAACAGGAGGCTTTAAAAAGCACTTCAGGCAAAGTTAATTTCAAGACCAGAATTTCTTTTTCTTATTTTGTGGATTCTGTAAAGTAAGTCACAAAGCTATCTTAATGTCTTAGCACACTTGTCCTATTTAGATTTTAGAAATTTCATTTGCCTTTCCTTGTGTGCCCCATTTTGAACTAGCTTTTACAGGGTAAGAATAGTACCTTTCATAACAAAGCACAGATCTTGTCTTCACTTAAGAAGATGTTAAAACTATTCAGGAGCACAAAAACAATATATATTTTATAGCCTTTCCATTATAGAAGGCTAATAAAAATTCAGACATGAATAGATTTTGCTTAGAAAATCGCATTTCCTTTTCTCTTGGGACAAATGGGTATTTTATCTTTTATGCTCTTTTGCAAATGTCTGTAAAATTACACAGCTTCTGTGCTTTTCAGAGTTGTGGTACAATTTAATCACTTTCACTTTTGAAAGGAAACGAGATGCTAAATTATTGTTATCAATAATAAGACCTTGACTACAGCCTTGGGGTGGAAACCTGGACCAGCTTATAATATGCATCGCTAGATGCGTCATAACCCTCCCAAGGGTCCTAGGGATGTATCTGATATTCCTCCCTCCTCCCAGACGATTTAACATCAAATACTAAAAAAAGACAGTCACTGAGGCGTACCAAATCACATACTGTATATTCTGTAATCTCTGATCACACCAGGAATAATAATTACCTGGCACATTTAAATAATATGCTTTCAAAAATCTTAAGGACAGATTTAGTGTTAATATGAAATGATTTCTTTTTTCCAACTCGTACTTGTGAATATGATAAACAATTGAATGGCCTTACTAAAAGCCAGTGCAGGGGACTGGAAATGTCATTTTCTGCTAGAAACATACTTTATATTTTTCTGTCCTTTTCTATAGTAGTAAATAGAAAGAACACCAAACTTAAAATCAAAGGATCTGGATTTGAGAGGTGGCCCTATTACTTATTAGCTGTTTGATAAGTTTCTTAACAATTATGGACCCTAATTTCCTTATCTGTAAAATGAATATGGTAATGACTCCCTCCCTCTCAGTCCTCTGAGTATCAAACAAATTCTACATAAAGTAATTTATAAGCAGAAAGTGCTGCACAAATGTAACATGATTAGATTAGATTATGTGTTCTTTTCCATGTCAAAAAGTTTAGGTTTTACTCGTCTTTGTATTGTTTTTCACTCTCCCACCCTAAGTAGAACGCTCCTCAAGCTTAGGGGCTATGTCTTTCTTTGTTTTTATCTTTTGGGGGGGTCTAGTACTTAGCATAATGCCCATATAAAATACGCTTAGTGACTGCTTGTTGAATTGAATTGAAATTGTACTTTAATGATCATATATGTGTAGATGCATAGTTTGTTACTGTCTCCCTGACAAGACTACTGTTAGCTTCTCAGTAGGAAGACCACCAGAGACACAATCATGAGCATTTGCACTCTGTGCAACACAGACTGTGTTCTGGGCAAGTCTCTGGCACCATGCCCTCCTCACTTGAGTCACTGGCCCAAAGGCCATTGTAGTGGGCAGGGTTGGAATGGGACTATAGGGGAAAGGAAACTAGTATCATCTGGTAACCATTATAGTAAATTCTTCTTGCCAAATAAGATTTTTTTATTTCTCTGAAGGATTATATGTTTAGTTTATCCTCTAAATTCACTGGGATAAGGGCTAATCACACCACCCTTTTTAGAGATGTGGGGACCATGTCTTCAAGGAGAATATGGCTAAGCATTTGAAAAGGGATTTTGTGAAGGTGTTCCTCTCCAAGTGAAACATCTTTACAAAATCCCTGTGACAGAAAGAACTACATGGGTCACATGGTTCCTTTTGAGTCTCAAAGCCATGAGTGTGTGTTTCATCTTCTGTTGGATCCTTGATCAAAAATATTCTATGATGCAATGCAAAGCACTTTAGGCAAAAGTAAATTTTGAGGCCATAATTTGTTCTTCTTATTTCATGCTTGCTGTAGAGTCAGTAATTATGTTAAATCTTAGCACACTTGTCCTATTTAGATTTTAGGAATTTTGTTTCACCTTACCTTGACCTCTGCATTTTGAAGTAGTATTTAAGAGGAAAAGAACAGTGCCTTCTATAGTGAAGCTCTGACCTTGTCTTCACTTAATAAACAGAAAACCTTGTGTTGTTCCTTTTTAATGTAAGAGTCATCTCCTTGATTCATGATGTTCTAGCTGCTCAAAAAGTGGACCTCCAAGACAAACTTTGGGAATTAGGTGAAAAGTGATCCAGGCTAAAGTTAAAGAGGAAACAATGATCTTGGAGGGAGATTAACACAGCTTCTAGGCCATCAAGGAAGCAATTAAGGCATACCAATGTAAATGACCATAAACATTTCATCCAAATGATAATGGTCTTGGAACATTGTTGTAATAAATTCTGGATGTCAAATTAAAGAACAGGAAAGAGAAGAGATACAGATAAAGGGAGAGCAGAACTGGAGGCTGATGTAGTAAGTGGAGATTTGAGGTGAGAGCCAGACTTAGAATGGAGCTGTGGGTGTGTGATCATGCTTTTAAACTAATTTGATAAAGGAGAGAGAGAAAGAGAGAGGGGGGGAGGGGGAGAGAGGGGGAGAGACAAAAGAAATTGGGAGGGAGAGTCAGTCTGGGATAGATAGAAGATGAGGTCTGTAGAAAAACATATTTAAGGACAACTGAATTTGTACAAGCAATTTTTGCCCTCATCTGTAACTAGATATCTAATATTGTACAAATGTTGTAAGTCCACAAATAGCAGGCATTTACATTTGTATTTATTTTATAACTTGGTTTAGTTCAAGTTATTTTTTTCACTTGGTTTATCTGATATTTGGATTTTGAGATGAGTCAATGTCAAATAACAATAGCACTGATGTGGCACTTTAAGGTTTGGAAAGCACATTATAAAAATCTTATCTTATCCTCACAAACAACCCTGGGAGGGCGATTGAAAGGTATTGAATCATATGTTTTCTGGACCTCTTGGGGAAAGTAACTTCATAGCCTGCTTTATTCTACTAAATGAAAGAGTGGATAAAATGTTTGACTTGGAACCAGGAAGTCCTGAATTCTGATTCTACCTCTAAGACGGCTAAGTATGTAACCCTGGGAAAGTTGCTAAACTTGAAGCCTCAATGTCCTTTTCTGTAAAATGAAGGGGTTAGATTTGAGGGTCTTTAGTCTTTAGTAAATTTCCTTGGCCCTTCCAACTTTAAATCTTTGATCCTATGACTGCAATTCAAATATTGGAACCTCATAGAATAAAAGAATTTTAAGTTGAAGGGAACTTAAAGGTTACTTAATGCAAAGAGCCACCCCAAACAGGAGCTATTTTTATAAAATATTTATCTTCTTATTCAGTCCTAACCTTTCTAACTTATTTCAAACTAATTCCCTCCACTTATAATACACTTTAAACAAAATGGATTGCTTGTTTTCTCACATATAGTGTACTTTCAGATTCTTTCCTTACTCCTTCCCTGTATTCCCTTTTCTCTTATCTCCCTGTCTCTCTGCTCTCTTTTTTCCTCCCTCCCTCCCTCCTTCCCTCCTTCCCTCCCTCCTTCCCTCCCTCCCTTCCTTCCTTCCTTCCTTCCTTCCTTCCTTCCTTCCTTCCTTCCCTCATCCAGACTAGAAATATAGGATCTACTCACAGGCCCAATCCTACTACTGATTAGTATGGGAGCTTCAGCCTATTGTATTTCCAATCAGTCAGTTTGCCCCTCCTTAGACAACGCGGTGGCCTCCTAGTCCCAAAGGTTCACTATTAATGTTGAACTTAGAGAGGACATGTGATTGGTATAGCCCCATGCTGCTCAGAATTCTGGAGCTCATGAGATCCACTAACCTTGGCATCCTTAACTGCTGGATTTATAGGTATGTACCACCAATCCTGACTCTAGATTTTTCTTTGCACTTAACCACACCATTTCTATTTGTGAAGTGATCTCCATCCATCTCTGCTCAGATATCCTAGCCATCCTTCAGTGTCTGGCTCAGATATTATCTACTTCAGGAATATTACCTGACCTTTTCTATCAGAAATTATCTTTCTTTCCTTGGCCCTCAGCTAACACTTTGTGCTTCTATTTTGACCTCATGTTATTCCATTATGTTTATATCATTATTGTTTAGTTTTTTTGAAGATGTATAATTGTCATATTCCTTTCCTATCAACATGAAATTGTAAACTCATTAAGCCAAACATTACATCTCACTATATGCTATGCCTAGCACCCAGCTCTGTGCCAGATCTATAGTGGGTGTTTGATAAATACTGGTCTATATTGAAAGGATGACTGGCAGAGTGGTAGCAGAACCACTGGAGACCTCTTTCAGGTCAACTTTAGTCAGTACTCTTTCTGTATGATCTTTAAAGCAGGTCTGAATAACGAGGGCCTCACTTTGCTGAAATTCAGGTACCAGCCCTTTCTATAGAACATTGTTTAGGGTGAAGGGAATGGATTTCATTATTACAAAGCACTGTCATTGAGGAACCCTCCCATCCAGTTCAGATCAGCACCTACTCTATAATATGTGATAAGCAGATTTAGAGAATTGCCTGGGCCACTGAGAGGTTGAGTAATTTTACTAGCATTATGTGGTGGAGAGCATGGGTCAGAGGTAAGACTTGAGTCCAGTTCTTCCTAAGTCCTAGGCCAGCTTTCTATCTACAACACCATTCTGATTGCACTGTTATTACCCTATCAAAAAAGGAAATGATGCTCTGCTATGTTGTTGTTAGTGGATCTTTGTTGGTGTCATGGATCACCATTTCATTTTTTAAGTATTTGCAGTTTTATAAAGACCACTGCTTACTGAAATATAATAATCTGTCATATCATTGTTCTCCATCTCTCCTACATATTGCTCAGAAGTTCAGGTTAGTAGATGGAGGGTGACAGCTGTGCATAATAATTGCCCCCAAGAAATAAGGCATTGTGATAGTTCTCCTAGGAAGGGTACACAAGTACAGTGATATTACTTTGATTTAAATTTGTAATTCTAAGGAGGCTGGTTATCTCAGTACTTGGGTTATTAAAAAAGCTTTCTTTCAACAAAAAACTGGGAGTCAATTCTTAAATCTCAGAGACTAATAGTAGGTTACTGCTGATAATTAATTTTTTGTGTTAAAATTTTTGCTCCTAGGTATATAGTCCTGAATCTATATCTAATTTTCATGAGGGTCCCAGGAGAATTGCAGTCACAGTATATCACCAGCACAGTTCAATGTAATGCATACAAACAATGCATAATAGATGGCATGCATACATTATCCAGGTGCCCTGTGTAATCAACTTTTCACTCTGTTCTCTGTGTTAGCCATTCATTCATGCTTTCATATATGCATTCAACAACCATTTCTCAAGTACTTGATACATGCAAGGCATTCTGTTGGCTATCCTGGGATTACAAAAAGAAAGTAAAACTTCATTCCTGTCACAAAGAGGTAATGGAGGTAAGATACATGTCCAATGCAAGGCAACATATAAAAGCCACAAAAGAGGCACAAAGTGTTTCTCAGTGAAAAGGAAGGACAAGATGAATTTGACAGGTGGAAATGACAGGGAAAGGCATTCTAAGTCAGATGAAAAGCATAGGCAAAGGTATATTCAGGGAAGAGTAAGTCATCACACTTGGCTAGGTTGGAGGATACACATTAAAGAAGCAATACAAAATCATAATTCTGGCTAAATGTGTTTGTTTTACTTAACTGTATTTCATTATAAGACAGGGGCAGGTGGAGGTAGAAGGAGAGTTATTGTGAAGTAATAGTAAGGTTAAAAAAAACCCCAGCTTTAATAAAATACAAAAAATTGACAAGATATCATGAAGCTGACAGAGTTTGGCCAGATAAAGTTGAGGCTTGAATATCAACCAGGGAGCTTGCCTTTTATTTAGTAGTTAATAAAAGTCCACTGAAGGTTTTGGAGAGAGACAGTAATATAATCAAGCACTGTACTTTCTGAAGATTAATCTGGAGATCCTACATATAGGATAGGTTTGGAAATAGGAAGGGGGAGGAGTGGCATAAGGGAAATGAGTTAGGAAGCACTTCTAACAATCTAAGTTTGATCATATAAGGTTGTAGCAATGGGTGTGATAAAAGGAGGGCATGGATATGAAAAATACTGCTGCAATAGAACTGATTAGATTTGGCATCTCATTGGACATTGAGTTGAGGAATAGAGGGAAAAGGAATCATTTGTCAGGTCCTAGAGCTCCACGGACAGTTTGAAATCCAAGGTGAAAGAAAAGACAAGAATGCCTTTATCACACAACTAGTGGTATTTAGTCTGTTGGTAAACATTTATTAAACAAATACTAGGTGCCATACACTGTACTAAGTGCTAGGGATAAAAACACAAGTTAAAAAAAAAGACAGCCCTTGTCCTCAAGGAGCTTATAATTAAATGGAAGAAGATTACACCCAAAAAGAAGCTGAAAAACAGGTGTTGGAGGTGGGAAGTTACCTGTCAGGTACTGGGGGCTTAACAGGGAAGCCCAAAGAAGTCCCAAAGCAGTGTTCCTGATGTGAAATGGAAATAAGAGGCTCTGGAGTTCATGCCCTTCTTTCCAGTCAGAGAGGGTTCAATCAGAGGGGCAGAGGGTATTGAGCAAATGTGAGTACCAGGTAGATCCAGTCCTTCAGGATAATAAGGCTTCCCAATTATTAGTTTCTTGGGGAAAGAAGACATGATGGAGAGGTTTAAAAAAAAGTCCAGAAGCAGTGTATCTAGTAAGAAATGGGGAGAAGGCTATGCTGTGGCACCACCTGTAACTACCTCCTACTGTCTTGGTACTGACATGCTAAATATAAATGGCCAATTTGAGAATATTGATTTGTGACTAGAATAAGAAAGGACCATTATTTAAAGGCATAGGATAATTAAAGGAGGATTTTTTAAAAAAGGATAAGGAACATTTGAACATTTTTATAGGAAGATGGGAAGGAATCATTTGTCAAGTCCCTAGACTGGAACTCAAGGCCTTGTTTGAAACCCAAGGTGAGGAACTACCAAGTCTGTCGCAGGATATCTAAAATGTATTAATTCTGAATCCCTGCAGATCTCTGTAAGAGATTTAACTTTGACTTGGTAACTTGTCATTCTTGTATTTACTATCCCAAACTCTGATCTTTGGACTATTTGTGTGGGCCCTGTCCTTCGACTTGATGCTTTACAATCTCATCGAGCTATACCATTTGCCTCTTAGGAGCTCAGATACTCTTTGCTCCACTTCTAGAGCTTTCTCTCATGCCTTACCTGTTCATTTGATTGGAATAATACCTTGTGATTATTTCCTCAATTCAATTCAAAGCCCTAGAATCATAAAGTAGGAACCTACTATGTGAAAGCCTGTGCTAACTTACTATGCTAAGTGCTAAGAATACAATTGCAAAAATGAAATAGTCTCTGCCTTCAAGGATCATATATTACACTGAGGAGGATGCAGTGTATATACAAAGAGAATGCATCTGCAGAAGCTGATGTATTTGGAGTCTCCAAGGACCACCATAATTTTCATTTGCAGTTTTTTGTTAGTTCTAACTAGATTGGCTGAATTGTAGAAATGAATTCAGAAACAGTGAAAGGAAAAAAAAAACTAGAGAAAAAAGTGGTGACTGGAATTGCTAAAGAAACCAGAAATATCTGTACTTACCTTTTGGCCAGATTGGCATGAAATTTAGGATCTACCCCTTCCCACCTTTGTACTAGTTGTTTTTCCTCCTGCCTTGAAAAGCCTAAGTGATGTACAGTGGAGCTGAGGATCTGAGAGGCAGCAATCATGATCTTCAGGCATCCATGATGCTGTTAACACTAACCTTGTTAGGGAGAACCTAGCTCATTATTTACCTACTCCTGAAGGAAATGTGATCCCTTCCTTCACGGCTGGTTTCTCATATCACTATCATTACCGATAGCTCTCTTACTTCCGCTGTCACTCCTTAGGCCTGCAGTGTGCAGAGATGGGAGTTTTATTAAGCAAATGAACTCCATGATTTTTTCTATTTACAGCTTAGAAGATGGAAGAGTATAGAAACAGATTCCACCTTGAAGGACAGCATCTGTTTTAAGATTGAAGTTAGGAAGGGTATTGGACATGTTTTCTGATTAGTTAATGGCTTGATTTTTACTAGGCTTTCACCTAATCTAACTATATTGTTTAATCATGATGACTGAAGCAATAAGTGACCGATTTCTTGTTGTTCGTTCATTTTTCAGTTGTGTGACTCTATGACCCTGTTTGGGGCTTTCTCAACAAGGATACTGGGATAGTTTGTAATTTCCTTTTCCAATTCATTTTACAGATGAAGAAACTGAGGCAAATACGGTTAAGTGATTTGCACAGGGTCACACAGCTACTAAATGTCTGAGGCTCAGAAAGATGAGCCTTCCTGACTCCAGACCCAGCACTCTGTCCACTGTGCCACGTGACAACACAACTTGATGGTAAGAGAGAGGTTGTTATGTGAGTGACACATCATTACCAACACATACTTCTACAGATAAAGAATAATATGTAACAATGAGATGAAGTGTTGGATGATGATTGGCAGCCTTTCATCCCATGGTCCTGACAGCTGATTGAGTCAAACAGTTATATACACAGTGAGTCTAGTATATGAAAAATTGAGGTGGGAAAGAACTCTAACAACTGGGAGATGAGGGAAAGTTTCAAGAAAGAGATGTCACACAGTACTTGACAAATGATTACCTTCTCACTCAAATATCATAAGTACAATTGGTTCTTTGGCAGCTTCCAAGACCTCTTCTGCACACTACTAGAATGAATGAAACTAACTAAACCTGCTAGCTCAGCTTCTAATAACTCATGCCCATCTTAGAGCTTCACCTTGAATTACCACCGAGGCAAAAGAGTTTGAGGAGTAATTAATCAGTAAGCATTTATTAAGTACCTACTACTGTCTATGCTGGGTGCTATGCCATGGATACAAAAAAATTCCACAATGCTTAGTCTCAAAGAACTTCCCTTTTATCAGGAGATGTGGAGAAAAGAGTGGACCTGGAGAACACAAGTGGAGACATTATGCTTTGCAAGAAGTAAGGGCCATTCCTCTGAGGTGAAGGGTCTTGCAATCTCCAACAAGGTCTTTCTGAGCAAAAGGGCATGATTGATAAAATGGCTGTATCTAATCTCATAAGACAATTGAATTATTGCTGAAAACTATCAGAAGTCTCTGTGCTCAAGAGCTCGAGTCTTATTGACATGACTTGTAACAAAAAGAAAAGCTATCGAAGAGTTTTAAAATGGAGGAGATCGATTGCTCTGTTGTGAAGAGGTCTATTTGGCTTACTCTTTTTTCTATAGCTAAACAGCAACCAGAGGTGCAAAAGAATATACCAGCCTAGAAATAGTCACAAAGAAGTCTTGATTCATCCGAGACAGGTCCAGCTTGAGAGCAACATTTCCTGCTTAATAACTATTGAGCCCAATTTGTGCCTTTCTGCTCTTACTGTTCAACTGTTTTTTTCTTCATCATTGCCATAAAAAAGGAAGAAAGGGAAAATGAGTGCAGATATAAGAAATGTTGAAATAGATAAAAGCAAAATTTTAGAGAGCTCTTGTAGAATGGCTTTGATCTTCCTCATAAAATAGGAAATGAGGGCATCTATGAATGACAATATGGAACTTTAAAATTCACAGAAAAATTATTTTCTCACAAACCAATAAAGTACATAGTGGAATTATTGCCCCCTCTTTTTATAAGAGAAGAAACTTGGGCTCAGAGAGGTTGAGTAAACAGCTACTCCATTCTCCTCCCTCCATAGTAATAGAATTACTGTCAGAGCCAGGGTACTACATCATGTAATTTCCAGGATTGGGGACTTGAGAAGAATAGAAAAAGTCTACTATGGGCACTCTAGAGACTGAAGTATGGAGTCTACTGGACATTAATAAAAGGGTAATCAGGCAACACTGAAGTATCAACTGTGAAGATCCCTTGTTGAGTGTTCTCTAGAGGAGATCCTTGTTCAGGTATGGATTAGACTAGATAGCTTCTGAAGTCCTCTTCAATACAGAGAGTCTATGAATGTGTAGTGAACCTAGGCAGCATTGCTTCACTATTTTCTCTATCAATGCTTGAACTGACAAGAGCAGAAAGAGAGGAGGCAGTAGGAGACAGATAGGGCTTAGGATTAACAAGGTAGGAATGGTATAATATCAGGGGTATAAGAGATGTTAGGGCCTTGACAAAGTCATAGTGTCTAGGTTAGATAGAAGTAAATGCTAGAATGAGGTTAATTCATTCCCTTGATTTCCATTATTTAGCATTGGCTATGTATAAAGCATTTCTGGGCACTGAGAGAGATGGTGTTAGAGAGTTAGTCTCTGCTTTCATAGACCGTGCAATCTGATGTATGGTGTGGCTAGGATTTGATCTAAATGTATACTTGGGATAGAGAAATAGGATCAAGTAATTAAAAGTCATTATGAAGATAAAGAACTAGTTAGTAGAAATGGGAAAATGGAAGGAATAGAAAGTGAGGAGGGTGTGATCACATAGTAAATACTGAGATTTGACTGTAGAGAAATTAGAAATGGTGACAAAGACCCATGATATAGGTGATAGCTGAAGTGGAGCAGAGATGTTGGTCAATTAGAGTTGAAATCAAAGAATGGTGTGAAGTTAGAATGTTGTTGCTATCTTGGGAGTCTGGTTTAGGAATTTTAGCTCAACTATACATATGCCAGTGATAGATCATTTAAATTTTCCCAGCAGAAGTCATTAGATAAGAGATGAAGCCCAAGAGAAAGGCTGAAATAGCTTGAAAGACCATGAGGTTAGCCTAGTGATATAGTGAGATTTTTATGTTCATAGAATGGAAAGATCTAAAATTATAGAAATATTTTAACCTAGTCAGTCAGTAACATTTATTAAACACCTACTATATGTTAGGCATTGTGCTTAGCACTTTGATACAAAGACTGCAAAAGACAGCCACTGCCCTCAAGGAGCTCATAATAGGAAAGACAGCAAATTTTAAAAAGCTGGAAAGTAGGACTGGGAAGGGTACCCAGTTGAAAGGGCATGGTGAAATCCAGAAGAGTGCAGCCAGCTGGGAAATGATAAGATTATTGCCCTGGGAGCCTTCCTTAAATGAAGGATCTGAGAGGAGCTCTTCAGGGTCCTCTTACCTTCTCCAATCAGAGGTGGGGGTTGTAGGGGCAGGAAGTACTGAGAGGGTGTTAGCGTCAGGGTTGATGTGATCTTATGGGATAATGAGATTCTGGAGGACATAATGAAATCCAAAGGAATGCAGCCAGGTGAGAAAAGATGTCTGGGGAACTAAGAAATGAATTTTGGTAAAAATCTCAGAATAGCTTGGCAGGTAATGGGACATTGTTTTTATGATACATGCAATCAAAGACTAACCAGGAAGTTTGCATATGTTATAGTTAATTTTATTGTCAAATAATTAGTCTTATACTACCTATGATCTAACTTTTACTACCATCCATGGTGACATTGGAAAAGTTACTTACTGTTCCTGGGCCTCAGTTCTCTTCTCCGTAAAAAGAGGGGAGGAGTAAGAACAGATGTCCTCTGAGATGCCTTCCAGTTCTAGACCTATGATCTTATGACCTCTTGATCTGTATGAGACAATGGAGAATAAGGATTATACAGATTCTTGCCCCTTGCCCCATATCTTTCTTCAAGGAAGGTGGGAGGAGGGGCAGGCTTTGAGGGAAGTATTGTTGTCAGGGGAAGCATAAGTTTCATTGAGCCTTCACCTTTAAATCAAGATATTGGTTACCTTGGAAAACAAACCAGCAAATCTATTAAAGTTATATTTATCCCAACTGAAAGATTTTGAGATCTCCTGTTTAAGTAATTCACATCTCTGACCTCCCAAGATTGAATGCTTTTAATTTCATGAGCATATCGACTATAAATACTGTATGAGTCTGATGACACATTAGTCAATGGGCTATAATCTCAAACTGAAAGCTATGCTGATCTGGCATGCTGGGTAAGAAATTTTCATCTCCTTGGTATTATCTAAACCCTGACATATTTTTAAAAAATTGTTAAAATTAACTATGTCACTTGCTTTCATGTACACGCTGCTTTATGATTTACAACGTATTTGCCACACTGAAAGATTGATTTGAGATAGAGCTAGATTGTCAAGATGCAGGCGGAGGAGGGGGATGCCTTCTTATTTTATGAAATAAAGGAAGATTCCACAAGACACATTCAGTCAAAATGGATTAAAAAAACTGCAGTATTTGAAGATGGTAATTCCTTGTGTTATCTAGATTTATTGATCAAAATAAAATCAGTCTTCCATTTCAACATCGCCTGGAGCTGCCAGTTTTGTTCAGCCACACAAATTTTCTCAAAAGCCCTCTCCCCCAAACCCCTACCTTCTTTCAGCTCATGACAGTGATCTCAGGACCCTGAGATCTGCCTGGTTATTATGTTTATTTTTTAGGTAGCTAAAAAGGTTAATAACAAGAATGCCCATTGAATATATAGCTGCATTGGTTGAGTTTCTTTGTTAGTGCCCATGTTTTCAAGAGTCTATGCCAGTGGGTTGCCAAGCCATTGTGTAGAAGCTGTTATTAGGTTAAAACCTATCCCTGCTTTGAGAATGATAGAGCTGAGAAACAATGATCTTTCCAGTGCAGTTATGGAAATAGCAGGCCTATTTCTAAAACAGAGAAACTAAAAAGGAAAAGAATAGGAGAAAGGAAATGGTGCCCAGTTGTAGATAGGAACTTTCCTTGAAAAGATTACAGAAAGAAGGCAAGTACAATTATAGGGGAGGCAGTGTGGCATAAGGGATAGAGAGTCTGAGTCAGTGGGTACAAATTTGGATACATCCATTTTTATTGCTGGAGTAAGACATTAGCTTATCAATGCCTTGGGTAAGTTTCTAAGACAGAAATTCTTAATTTATTTTTGCCTGTGTTTCCTGGACCATTTTGACCATATAGTAATGCCTATGGATCCTTTCTCAGAATAATATCTTAAATGAATAAAATAAAATATATAAGATTTTGAATCAAGTGAAACCACTTATATTGAAATTCAATGATCATATTAAGAAAATTCATGAAACTCAGTTTTAAAAAAACCCTCTGCTAAGTCTGTAAGTTGCAGATTAAATCTCAGAGTTCTGAGATTTTTACGTAGAAGTTTTACTATTTTTTTCTTTTATGCTCAGGACTTTTAATGGCAAACCATTCCAATATCTTTACCAATAAAACCTCAAATGAGGTCACAGAGAGTTGAGCATGACTGAAACTTCTCTGGCTTATAATAGGCACTTAATAAATGTTTATGAATTGATTGAATTTTCTGTATCAATGAAATCGTAGGTTTGGCCTTCTCCCCAAGTAATGAGGATCCCAGTTCAATGTATGTAAGCAAATTATATAGATTTCCTATGGACTGTCAGCCCGTTTCCCTAATTCTAATTGAGCTGAGAGAGGAAGAGCCGTTGTCTTGATCATAGAGTCAGAAAATTTTAGAGTTGCAAGGAACATTAGGGACCATCTTGTCCAATCTGTATGTAAGAGGAACCCCACCATACGATATCCAATCCAGCCTCTGGTTAAAGACCTCCAAGAAAGGGAAATGCACCAACTCTGGAGATAACATTTCCCATTGGGACAGCTCAAATTGTTCATGGTTTCTTTTTGCAGAGGCTCTTGGAGGCCAAAAAGGAAAAGTTAATCCTTCTTCCTTGTAACAGCTCATCAAATACTTGAAGAACTCTTATCTTTTTCTCCTTGAATCTTCTTAAAGCTGAGCATTTCCAGGTCTTTCAACTGATATTTATTTTACATTTTCATAAGACCCTTTAGTATCCGGTTTGCACATCTTACCTGCATTTAGCCCAAACAGTAAGCTTTGTTGTGCTTTTTGCCTACACAAGAAACCAGCCATCCTCTCTCACTTAGCATTCTGCAAATCTTTAATCAAGTCTCCCCTCTCTACTTCTGCTTTATAGCATTCCATTATTATTTCTGTCTTTGCAATCACTCATTGGCACTAGAGGTAATACTCACAGTTTTGGAGAACGTTATTTATGACTTTGCAATAATGAGCATGATGTTAATTTTAATGGCAAAAATCACATTTATATAGCATGTTAAGATTTACAAAGCACTTTACAAATGTCTCTTTTTATTCTCATAGAAGCCCTGGGAAGTAGGACTTACAACCTCTAACAGATGAGGAAACTGAGGCAGACAGCGGTTAAGTGACTTGCCCACAATCACATAGCTAAAAAGTGTCTGAGGTCACTGCCTGGCACATAGTAGGCTCTTAATAAGTGGTTATTGATTGATTCCAGATCTATCACTCTCTCCACAGGTAACAATAGAAATAAAATAGTTTGAATTTGTGTTTGTGATAACAAAAGTTATCCTCAAATCATCAGAGCCATACGATTTTTATTCACCTAGTATTTCCTGAAGTGACACTGTTTAAAGCTGCAAAGAAAGTTCTTTGGAGATAGCGCCCTGATTGGTTATTTTGGCTCTTCTATCCTATAGTCTTAAGAGCCCCTTCTATCTGACAGCCCCTCAATGAAGCAAAGTTTTTCTTTTTGGATCTGTCAATCATCTTTTGGAGAAGCCCTGGAGCAAATAATAAAGTAGAGTCTTCTCTGAATTCCCTTTCTACTGCTCCATTTTCCACCCTCCCCCTCCACCAACTCCTACTGCAGAACTGTTAAGCTGGACCATCCTACCTCAGGCTGAGGCAAGAGGAACAGTAGATGGTGACAATAACTCTTCTGGTTCACACTTATTGAGCATTTGGGATTAACTCATTTCTTTCCTTAAAACAAACCTGAGATGAGTAATATAAGCATTTTTTTTTGAGAGAAAGGGAGACTCCATATTTCTGGTTTCAGCAGATTGGGTAACTCCCTGTGTGGAAAACTCTTCCCCTAATCCTCCTTTATGACTTAGTCTTACAGAGTTTCCTGGGGCACTGAGGGGCAGCAATGATATAGCTTACTAACACTGGTATCAAAAGATCCTGATTCAAATCCTAACCTTGCCATTTATTACCTATATAACTAGGTAAACCACTTAACTTCTCTGAGCTCCCCACCATTTCCTCATTTGCGAAATGAGGGGTTTGAATAGAGGACCTTTAAATTTCCGTTCACCTCTAAATCTATCTTCTCATGATTTGTCTCTAGTAATACTACCAGTATATATGACAGGTAGGGCAGACACCTGACTTCAAATACCCGCTATGCCATGCTGCCTCATTTAACAGATGGCGAAGCTGAGGCTAAGAAAGTTAAATGAACTGCTCAGTTACACAAGTAAAAAGTGTCAAGTCTGTGATTCAGACCCAGTCTTCTGATTCCTGGGCACTGGAATTTTACCAGAAGGCTGTTACTGTTTGCCCATTATTCTTAAAGAGGACAAAAGACATCTTGAAGGTTATAGCTTGACTTGCCTGTGAATTGGTTGTAAAGGAGGCAGCAGTCATCAGCCTCACTCTCTCCTCCAATGATGGAATTCCAGTAGCAAGACAAAGGTCAAGATGACTGGTGATGGCTTGGGATACAGTGACCTTGACCCTGCTCAATGAAGGTCTTTCCTAGGTGAAGTTGTCAGAGGCCACATCCTTTCAGTGACTAAGGGCTAGATGAGAATTGAGAGAAAAAAATAACCTAATTTATCCTCACAAATTATCAATCTAGGGAGGGAAGGCCCTCACAGTTTCTGGCCAGAGCAGAAAACACTTGCTATTTATACTCATTCTAAACCATCAAAAGCTAAACAATGAGCCATATTAGAACCAGGAGCAATGGGTAGAATTTACAAAAAGACAAATTTAGACTCATTGTCAGGGGAAAACTTTCTAACAATTAGGACCATTAAAAATGTAATAACTCATTTCAAGGGGCAGCTAGGTGGTGCAGTGGATAGAGCACCAGTGCAGGAGTCAGGAGGACCTGAGTTCAAATCTCACCTCAGACACTTGACACTCACTATCTGTGTGACCTTGGACAAGTCACTTAACCCCAATTGCCTCATCCCGGGTCATCTCCAGTCATCCTGATGAATGTCTGGTCACTGGATTCAGATGACTCTGGAGGAGAAATGAGGCTGGTGACCTGCACAGCCCTCCCTCACTCAACACAAAGTCAAGTGCAAGTCATGTCATCATTTCTCTGATGGCCTGGTCTTCTTTGGCAACGGAGGATGAACACGCACACCAGCTCATTCCAAGAAGTGATTTGTTCTTTCTTGTATACCTTCAGGCAGACAGCTATTTGCCCCTTGTGTTATAGTGAGGAATTTCTTCATGTCCGGGGTAGTGCTGCTGAAACTCTTTTCCACCCTCAAAACCTATAATTCTGTGAAACAGCTATAATAAACAAAATAACTATATATTAGAAAAGAACCTAAACGCACACACACACACACACACACAGACTTCCCTCAGAGAAGATATTTGAGATTCAAGGAAGTAATACTAATTTCTGACTGGGGGCGAAGTGGGCATCCGGGAAGACTTCATGGCAGAAGTAGTTTTTGAGCTTTCATGAAGTAATTTTGAAGTAAATAATTGACATTTATATACCAATTAAAAGTCTATAAAGTGCTTTAAATCCATTGTCTCAGACTTTTTTTTGTAATTAAAAAACCTAAATTCATTGGATCTTTTTAGAAATAAGATTTTCTTGCTATCTTTTATTTTAATCTCCATCAACCCCATTCTAGAGATCTACTCTTTTATAAGAAGGAATTGAAAAAGTTGAGGGAGGGTAATGGGGAATATTCACCAAGATTGGCCAATATATGGGAAAATTTTAAAACTTTTTAAGCCTCAGCTTCGTCATCTGCAAAATGGAATGGATATAATAACCCTTTTACTGTCTACCTCCGTGGTGCTGTGTGGAAAGTACTTGTAAATCTTAAAGTGCTGTATAAATGTGAGTTACTGTCATAAAACTTTCCAGCAATGGCAGGTCTGAAGGAGAGGGAGGGAGGGAGGGAGGGAGGGAGGGAGGGAGGGAGAGAGAGAGAGAGAGAGAGAGAGAGAGAGAGAGAGAGAGAGAGAGAGAGAGAGAGAGAATAAATGAATATAGCGGTTGTTAATATTCATTTGAGATTTGAAGGCAAGAGGCACTAATGACCAGATTCTATCCTGATCTATTGAAAAGAGCTTACAGATTTGTTCCTCAGAGCCACTGGCAGAGAAGTGAGAGATTGCTGGATGCTACCCATTGTATACTATGAAATCTGATTGTTCACTTTTACTCGTTGAGTTTTTTTGTATATCTATTGACTAGTGTATCTGTATGTATGTGAGAGATGCAGTTTCCCTATGAGAGTAAATTTTGCAAAACTGTGAGATCCAATTTACATGCTGGTTTCAATATTTAGTACCATGAGATCTCAGGATTAGTCCTTACTCTAGCAATTGCCTGATGCATACTATTGTCTGCTCTAAGTAGAGTATATTTTCATTGCTGTCTATTTTCCCTATATCTCTTTAGGCAGGAGATGTATGAGCATTACTATAGTGACTGAGAAGACTTTGCCCCTGTAGTTTTTTTCACTAGATATCTACAAGTATGAACATTGCAGTAAGTGGTCACAATCTATTTAATTTTAATCCCTGGTGTCAGAAATGCCAGGTTTGAGAGCTTATCTATTCATTCCCTGAAACTCTGTAAGTTGGGAGAATTTATGTCATATTGCTAGGCATCCTCAGGGCTAACTTTAAATGTGAGTAGTTTATAGATCAACTAACCTTTGCCAAATAGACATGATTGTTTATCTTTTTATCTTGAGGAGATCTGAAAGGAAATCTAAATCTGACTTCTTTTGCATAGGGGTACCTCACTGTATACAATGCTGAAAATGCCATGTAAAATCATGGTTTTAAATTCATTTTTATTTATTCATATCAATGGGGCAGATGCTATGTAAAAGTACTATGCTATTTAAAAGAAGATTATGAAAAAATCCTTTTGTTAAGTAAATAATATTTGGGGTTTGGAGGGTTTTTTCTTTAATAAATTCAGGTATTTATGTATGGTTTTCATGTTTCGAATGAATTATGTTCCAAAAGTTCAGATTTAGATGAATTGGTTAGAGTGAAGACATCTCCCTTTCCAACATTGTAATATCATGTTGATCAGTCATTTTTTAGTTGTATCTGACTCTCTGTGACTCCATTTGGGGTTTTTGTGGCAATGATATTGGAGTGCTTTGCCATTTTCTTCTCCAGCTCATTTTACAGATGAGGAAACTGAAGCAAACAGATTTAAGGGTCTTGCCTAGGATCAAGTGTCTAAGGTCACATTTGAACTCAGGTAGATAAGTTTTCCTGGTTCCAAGCCCAGTGCTTTATCCATTGCACCTACCAGTGGCCCCTATGACATCATAGATCATAGTTACCCTATTGTGTCATGAATAGAGAGCTAGCCTTGAGACCAGAGAGAGCTGGGTCTAAGTAGTACATTTGGCACATACCGGCATTATGATACTGGGCAAATCACAGTTGCCTGGAAAATTCTCTAAGACTGTAAGTTGTGGAGAAGGTGATGACCTGCATTGCTAAAGGAAATTTTCTCACAAGTCCTCTATGCTAATGACATCACAGATCCAACTACTCTTTATTCTGAACACAGATTATAGCATCATAGCTCTGTAGTTGGAAGGGACCACAGAGGTCATCTAGCCAGACCCTTAATTTTGCTTTATTTAATTTTAATTAGGAGAAAGTTAATCTTAGAAGCTAAGAGCAAGAGAAGACTTCTAAGGTTATCTATAAAAACCATGCTGAATTGGAATCAGAAAGGTGTGATTTCAAATCCTGCCTCAGATATCATTTGTATAACCTTGGATGTGCCACTTAAAATCTCTAACCTCAGTTTCCTTTTCTATAAAACAAAGGGAGTAGACTCCATGTACCCCCAGGTTCCCCTCTGGCTCTAAATCTATGCTCCTGTGAAACTAACCAAGAAATTTTCTTGTAGGTTGTTTTTGAAGACTCTCAGTGAAGAACATTCTACTACTTCTTGAAAAAGCTCATTTCACCTTTGGACAGTCAATTATTATGAAGTTTTTCTTCCTATTGGTCCTAAATCACTACTTAACACCTTTCACTCATTACTTTTAATTCTCTCCTTAGGAGCTAAGCAGGTCAACAAACGAAAAACCAAGACCTTTCCATATGGGAATCCTTTAAACACATAGATTGCTATCATGTCACAGCATCACAAAATTGCAGAGTTCAAGTGTACTTTTTGGGTCATCTGACTTAGAATCTCCACTACAGCATCCCTCCGAAATACATATCTATATTTCTCTTTAAGATATAAATCAATATCCTGTCACCTTCCTTAGCTCTCTTCATTTTTCCCATTCCGTTAGCCCTTCTCAGTGTTACTGTCTTCACTAATTTCCCCAACCCTTCAGTTACCCATCTTGCATGTGTTCTTTGTCAGGCTAACCATTCTGTTTTTTAACCAATTCTCATATGAAAGCAGCTTCTAACCCACATTTTAGTTCTAATACCAGTCATGCAGTTAGCAAACTAATGGGGAACCAGTACCTAGCCTTCACGAAGGGGAGCTAGAATCCTTTCCTTCTTCAATCAATTGTCTAGCCTCTAAAAGATTTTGGATGTCTATACCCAGAATCCTACTCCATCCTAAATCTTGAGTCCATTCCCCTCTTATGAACATTCATTTGTTCTCCAAGCTCCTAGGGACTTGTCATTTTTGACAATTTTCCTTCCAGAAACCAAGTACCACTTGGACTTTTCATTTGCCATGAGTGAATAAATGAATGAAAAAGGATTTATTAAGCACTTACTGTGTGAAACATACTCTGCAAACTATGAAAGTGAATTTCTTATTTGAACTTGGCTTTTTTTAAAGTACATGATAAAATTCAACATGTAAATTTCAAAACCATACTATGTATTTGTATTTCCTTTTGGCCCTCCATTTATTCACTCCTGTGAATCTTTTAAAATAATGCTTCAATGACCTTCTTTTATTTCTTTTTTCTTTTTGGCAGTTCTATTGCTTGCTGACCTCTCTCTTCCAACTATCTTATCCCTATATAAAAAGATAAATAAAATCTTAACAGAAGGTTTTTTTCTTAAATTTGATGACTTTGTTAAAAACAAATATTAGAGACAGCATCATCTAGTGAAAACCACACATTCTGGTCATCATTTATCTTCAAGGTTTAGAATTGCTACTGAGTTTTTAAAAATTATTTTATTTGTTTTTAGTTTTCTACAATCACTTCCATATATCTTAGATTTTTTTCCCTTTCCTCCCTGTCTTTGCCCTTCCCTCCCTGCTCCCTCTCTGAGATGGCGTGCAGTCTTGTATGGATTCTGCACATACATTCTTATTAAATACATTTTCACCTTAGTCATGCTGCATAGAAGAATTAAAATGAATGAGAGAAACAAAACAAAACATAACACAAGAGAAAATGGTCTATTTCATTCTGCAATCCAATTCCATAATTCTTTCTCTGGATGTGTAAGGCGTGTTGCCTCAAGAGTCCATTGGAAATGTTTTACTTCCTTGCATTGCTGTGAAGAAATAAGTCTGCTAGAAAAATTCCTTGCACATTATGGTTGTTGCTGTGTACGAAGTTCTCCTGGTTCTGCTCTTTTCGCTCAGAATCAATTCATATAAGGCCTTCCAGGCCTCTCTGAAGTTGTCCTGTTCATCATTTCTTATAGCACAATAGTATTCCATTACATTCATATGGCACAATATATACCATTCCCCAATTGATGGTCATTTCCTTGACTTCCAGTTTTTAGCCATCACAAAGAGAGCTGCTATAAATAATTTCATACACTTGAGACCTTTTCCCATTTTTATGATCTCTTTAGGATGCAGTCTTAGAAGTGATACTGCTTAGTCAAAGGGGATGCACATTTTTGTAGCCTTTTGGGCATAGTTCCAAATTGCTCTCCAGAATGGTTGGATCAGCTCACAGCTTTACCAACAACGAATTAGTGTTCCAATTCTCCCACATCTTCTGCAACATTTATCATTCTGTTTTGTCATGTTAGCCAATTTGATAGGTGTGATGTGGTACCTCATCTCTCTCTAATCAATAGTTATTTAGAGCATTTTTTTCATATAACTATACATAGCTTTAATTTCTTCCTCTGAAAACTCCCTCTTCATATCCTTTGACCATTTATCAATAGGGGAAGGATTTGTATTCTTGTAAATTTGACTTACTTCTCTATATATTTTAGACATGAGGCCTTTATCACAGACACTAGTTGCAAAAATTCTTTCCCAGTTTTTTGCTTCCCTCCTAATCTTGGTTGCATTGGGATTGTTTTTGCAAAATCTTTTTAATTTAATATAATCAAAATTACCCATTTTGCACTTTATAATGTTCTGTATCTCTTGTTTAGTCAAAAATTTCTCCCTTCTCCATCATTCTGACAAATACACTCTTCCTTCCTTCCCTAATTTGTTTACAATTTCAGTTTCTATGCCTAGATCACGTATCCATTCCAACTTCATTCTTGTGTATGACTTCAGGCACTGGTCTATGCCCAGTTTCCATCACACAGTTATCCAGTTTTCCCAGCAATATTTGTCAAACAGTGAATCGTTGTCCCAGAAGTTAGGCTCCTTAGGTTTATTAAACAGCGGATTACTATATTCATTGACTACTATGTCTTGAGTACCAAACCTATCCCACTGGTCTGCCTCTCTATTTCTTAACCAGTACCAAGTGGTTGTGATGATTGCTGCTTTATAATACAATTTGAGATCTGGTAGGGCTAGGCCACCTTCCCTAGTGTTTCTTTTCATTAGTTTCTTTGATATTCTGGAGCTTTTGTTATTCCAGATGAATTTTGATATTTTTTTCAAGCTCTCAAAAATAATTATTTGGTAGTTTGATTGGTATGGCACTGGTAGGTAAATTAATTTAGATAGAATTGGCATTTTTATTATATTAGCTTGGTCTACTCACAAGCTACTGAGGTTTTTCCACTTACTTAGATCTGACTTTATTTGTGTGACAAGTGTTTTGTAATTGTTTTCATATAGTCCTTGGGTTTGTTTTGGCCGGTAGACTCCCAAATATTTTATAGTGTCTACCCTAGCTTTAAGTGGGATTTCTCTTTCTGTCTCTTGCTGTTGGGCTTTGTTAGTAATATACAGAAATACAGAAAATTTATGTGGGTTTATTTTGTAACCTGCAACTTTCCCAAAGTTGTTTATTATTTCAAGCAGTTTTTTACATGATTCTCTGGGATTTTTAAAATATATCATCATGTCATCTGCAAAGAGTGCTAACTTAGTTTCTTCTTTGCCTATTCTAATTCCTTCAATTTCATTTTCTTCTCTTATTGCTACAGCTAATTTTTCTAGTACCATATTGAATAACATCCTTGTTGTGATAATGGACATCCTTGTTTTGCCCTTGATCTTATTGGAAATGCATCTAACTTATCCCCATTGCATATAATGCTTGCTGAAGGTTTTAGGTAGATACTGCTTATTATTATATGGAAAGTTCCATTTATTTCTATGGTCTCTGGCACTTTCAATAGGAATGGGTGTTGTATTTTGTCAAAAGTTTTTTATTCATCTATTTAGATAATCATGTGGTTTGTGTTAGATTTTTGTTGATATGATCAATAATGCTGATAGTTTTCCTAATACTGAAACAGCCCTGCATTCCTGGTATAAATCCTACCTGATCATAATATATTATTCTTGTGATAAGTTTCTGTATTCTTTTTCTAATCTTATTTAAAATTTTTGCATCTATATTCTTTAGAGAAATTGGTCTATAATTTTCTGTCTCTGTTTTGGCTCTTCCTGGTACATATCAGAACCATATTTGTATCCCCAAAAGAATTTGGTAGTACTCCACCAATTTTCCCAAATAGTCTATATAGTATTGGAATTATCTGATATTTAAATATTTCATAGAATTGACTTGTAAATTCATCTGACCCTGGAGATTTTTTCCTAGGGAGTTTATTAATGGCTTGTTCAATTTATTTTTCTGAGACAGGGTTATTTAAGTATTCAACTCCCTCTTCTGTTAATCTGGGCAATTTATATTCTTTAAAATATTCATCTGCCTCATTTAAATTGTTGAATTTATTGGCATACAGTTGGGCAAATTTTCTCCTCATTGGAGTTGAGTTCACCCTTTTCATTTTTGATATTGGCAGTTTGGTTTTCTTATTTCGTTTTTGAATCAAATTGGCCACAGGTTTATCAATTTCATTGTTTTTTTCATAAAACCAACTCTTAGTTTTATTTATTAATTCAATAGTTTTCTTAATTTCAATTTTATTAATCTCCCCTTTGGTTTTCAGTGTTTCTAATTTGGTATTTACTTGGGAATTTTCAATTTGTTCTTTTTCTAGCTTTTTCAGCTGCATGCCCAAGTCATTGATCTCCTCTTTCTCTATTTTATTCATGTAGGCATTCAAGGAGATGAAACTTCCCATAAGAACTGATTTTGCAGTGTCCCAAAAGATTTTGGTAGGTTGCCTTATTATTGTCATTCTCTTGAATGAAGTTGTTGATTGTTTCTGTGATTTGTTGTTTAACACAGTCATTCATTAGGATTAGATTATTTAGTTTCCAGTTAATTATTGGGTTATCTTTCCATGGTCTTTTAGTACATATGATTTTTATTGCATTACGATCTGAGAAGGATGCATTGACTGCCTCTGCCTTTCTGTACTGGATTGTGAGGTTTTTATGTCCTAGGACAAGGTCAATTTTTGTATATGTGCCATGTACCAATCAGAAAAATGTTTATTCCTTTCTATCACCATTAAGTTTTCTCCAGAGATCTATCATATATACCTTATCTAGAGTTTTATTCATCTCCTTAACTTCTTTCTTGTTTATTTTGAGGTTAAATTTATCAGGTTCAGAGATGGGGAGGTTGAGGTCACATACTAGCATAGTTTTGGTGTCTATTTATCCTTGTAACTCCCTTAACTTCTCCTCTAAGAATTTGAATACTATACCACTTGGAACATATATGTTTAGTAATAATATTGCTTCATTGTGTATGGTGCTTTTTAGCTTTTACAATTTCCTTCCTTATTTCTTTTGATTAGATCTATTTCTGCCTTTGCTTTGTCTGAGATTAGGATTGCTACCTTTGCTTTTTTTATATCAAATGAAGTACAATATATTCTGCTTCAACCTTTTACCCTTACTCTGTGTGTATTCCCCCATTTCAAATGTTTTTCTTCTAAATAACATGTTGTTAGATTATGGTTTTTAATCCATTCTTCTGTGCATCTCTCTTTTATGGGAGAGTTCTTCCCATTCACACTCACAGTTATTGTTGCTGAGTCTTTCCCTCTATCATCATTCCCCCCAGTTTATGTATTTATTTCTCCCTTCTCCCTTCCCCTCCAAAACAGAGTTTTGATTTTTTACCACTACCTCCCTCAGCCTTCCCTCTCTTCTTTCAGCCCTCTTCCCTTTTACTCCCCCTTTCCCTTACTGCTTATCCTCTCCCTTTTATCCCCCCTTTTCTTTTTCCTTTCCCCTTCTACTGCCTGTAGAGCTAGTTATATTTCTATACTTACCTGAGTTTGTTGTTCCCTCCTTGAAAGAAATTAGATTAAAGTAAAGTTCAAACAATGCTCATCTTCCTCCCCTCTTTCCTTCTACTGTAGTATATTTTTCTGCCTCCTCCTTTTCACTTTTCCCATTGTGATTCCTTCACACATTTAAATCACATTTTTATCATTACATCATTTGCTTTATACTCACTCCCTCTGTGTATATCCTCTTTATATATCAAAATAAATATACAATTCTCAAGATTAACAAGTAGCATCTTCCCTTATAGGTATGTAAACAGTTTGCCCATATTGAAAAACAAGTTTTTTCCCTCGTTTACCTTTTCATGTCTCCCTTGAGACTTGTGTTTGAAGATTGAATTTTCTATTCAGTTCTGACCTTTTCATCTGGAAGGTCTGGAAACCACTTATTTCATTGAATATCCACCTACTTGCCTGAAATACTGTGCTCAATTTTGCCTGGTAATTGATCCTTGGTTGTAGTCCCAGCTCCTTTGCCTTTCAGAATATCATATTCCAATCTCTCCAATTTTTTAATGTAGAAGCTGCAAGGTCCTGTGTGATTCTGACTGTTAACTCCTCAATATTTGAATTGTTTCTTTCTCACTGCCTTCAGTATTTTGTCCTTCACTTGATAGTTTTGGAATTTGGCAACGATATTCCTTGGTGTTTTCAGTTTGTGATTCCTTTCAGGAGGTGAACCATAGATTTTTTTAATGACTATTTTGCCTTATGAGTCTAGGACTTCTGGGCAGTTTTCCTCCACGATTTCTTGAAAGATATTGTCCAGGCTCTTCTTTTCCTCATGGCTTTTTGGTAGACCAATAATTCTTAGATTTTCTTTCCTGAATCTATTTTCCAAGTCAGTTGTTTTTCCAATTAGATATTTTACATTTTCTTCTATCTTTTCATTCTTTAGATCCTGTTTGACTGATTCTTGATGTCTCATAGAGTCATTAGCTTCTACTCGCCCAATTCTAATTTTCATCAAATTGTTTTCTTCAGTTAACTTTTGCATATCTCCTTTTCCATCTGTCTAATTGTTCCTTTTATGGAGTTATTTTCTCCAGTTAGTTTTTGTACTTTCTTTTTCATTTGTCCAACTTTTGCAGTTAGGCTTTGTGCTTCCTTTGCCATTAGTCCAATTTTCCTTCTAAATTCTTCTGTGAATTCTTTCTTCATATTTTTAAAAATCATTGACCAGTTTTTCTTCTACTTCTCTAATTTGGCTTTTAAAATCCTTCTTGAGCTCTTTCAAGAATGTTCTTTGGGCTTGAGAGCAGTTCATATTCCCTTCTGAAATTTCAGATGGCAGTACAGTTCCAATGCTGACATCTTTGGTATTCGTGTTTTGGTCCTTGCTCCTGTAGAAAGATTCTATGATCTTATCTTTTCTGTTTGCTTCTTGTTAATTATGATTGCCCTTTTCCTGGATTTTAAAGTGAATCTCTGGACTGTGTCACACTGTTCCTGTTTGTATAACTTGAGGCTTTGTGTGTTGTGGCCTCTGGCTCTTTCAGTTAGAAGCTAGAATGCTGTAGCTTACCTGGTGCTGAGCTGGCTGATGTTCCAGAGCAGAAGCCAGGTGAAATCTTTCTGAATTTCCCTGGAGTTATTGTGGAGCTAGCTGCGTTAAGTGTGGGGGAGGGGTAGTCTGGCCACTGGAGGTCTCTTCTCCTGAGCACAGGCAGGCTCTGTGGTTGGTGAACCCCATTTGCTCTACTGTCTTCACTATTCACCTGGCTGTGCTAAGGCATGCCTGGGTCCTGGTGTTAATGATTGCAGGTTCCATGCCTCTGGTGCTCAGGATCACCTCCCTGTTCACTGATGTGGGGCTGTCTGGAAGAGCTCTGGTGCTATACTGATCCCCTTGAGAGCAAGAGGGACCCCCCTTTGTGATTTTCCTAGTCTCAGGGGCTAAGATACAGTTTAACCCTTCAGCTGATGCTACTGTTACAGGAATTTTCCTGGGGAAATATTCTCTGAGTTTTTCAAGGTCAACAAGGGGAGGGGTAGAACATTTACCAATCACTCTGCCATCTTTGCTCCTGGAAGTTCAAGTAAGTGACTTATAGACATTTAATCTATGGACTGATAGTCTCAGGAGTGACTTCTGCAGTTACCTGGGGTTCTGTGCTTCTCTCTTGCTCACTTCCACTGGACTCCCATCCTGGGCCGGTATGTTTGAGATTCCACAGTGCTGCTGCTGCTGCTTCATATCACCGGGGGCTTCCTGTTTGCTTTGCTGTGGTGGGTTCTGCCCTGGTACAGCCTGTGTGCCACAGGCTCCTCCAGACCCTTGCAACAGCAACAAAGGTCTTTTGTTTTTATTTTATAACTATTATTAATCGTCAAGCAAAAAGAAAGACAGAGAGAAAGAAAGAAAGAATTGTATTATCCTTGTCTGAAAATGTATTTCTTTTTTTTTAATTCCACATAGTAAATTGTAGATCTGGGGTTCAAGTCCAAGTTTTCAGACTCCATATGGAATGCTTTCTTCACTGTACCACACTGCTCCTCTTTTCTTTTGAATTTCATTTGCTCTATGATCATTCCATCTTCTTCATTCCTCACCAGAATGTACTCTTCTAGACTTCCCCATCACAGCTCTGTGCTGGGTACCTGTCTCCTCATTTTAACTTTTTTTCTGTCTCATCTTGCCCATTAGAATATAACTTCCTTGGAGATAGAAATGCTCATTCTTTTTGCTTGTGTTTATATTTCCTACATTTAGCACATTGTCTGTCACATAGAAAACAATAAGTGCTTGTTGACTATCTACCTTATTACCTCAAGTTAGCACATGCCTTGTGCATATTAGGGTCTTAATTAATGCTTGTTGTCTGATTGATAAAATGTGGAGATCTTTACAGGATCTGTCCTCAGCTCTCTTCTTTTTCTCTCTATGCTCTCTTATTTGATGACCTTACCCATCCCCATAGATTTAATCAACATATCTCTAATCTACATATATAGTCCTAATGTCTACTGAAATCTAGTTCCATATTTTCAATATGACAGCCTCTTGGATAATTCTTCCAAGATGTTCTATCTGCTTCTCAGATTTGACATGTCCAAAATAGAACCGCTCATTTTTCTCCTCAACACCTTTCTTCTTGCAAATTTATTTATTTCTGTTAGGCCACCACTATCTTCCTTGATACTAGTGTAGAACACAAATGTTATTCTTGGCTCCACCCTCTCCTTTATCCCCTGGCATCCAAGCAGTTGCCAAATTGTTTAATTCTACAATATTTCTTGGATACGTGTCTTTCTCTCCATCCACATGGCTATTACCCAAGTAAAGATCACCTTTTCCTGGACTATTATAATGGCCTCATCTTTGGTTTCCCAGACTCCAATCTTTTTCTTTTCTAATAATTCAACATACAATTGCAGAAATCTTTATTCTAAGGCAGGGAATTGTGGCACATGCCATCAGAAAGTCAATGTAGTACTTTGTTTTTGTTTAACTCAAATATTTTTTAAATGCATTTTTCTTTTGGTGAATGAAAATCTACCATCCCTCTCTCTCACTTACACCTATCCCTTTGAAAAAGAAAAACCCCCACAAAACTCCTTTATACTATTGTATACAGTCGAGAGCAAAATAAGTTCTCACATTGACCATGTTTAAAAAAAAGTCTCCATTTTCTCTCTGAATCCATCACCTTTCTATCAGAATGTGGAGTATATTTCAACATGAATCCTCTAGAATTGTGGTTGATGAAAAATTTTTACGTCCACAATATTGTTGTATAAATTGTTTTCCTGGTTCTGTTCACTTCAACCTGTATCAGTTCATACAGTTCTTCCCAGGAATTTCTGTGCCCTTCATCATTTCTTACAACTCAATAGTATTCTATTACATCTCCATACCATAATGTATCATTTCATAGTTGTTAGGCACTCCCCACTGCCACCACTCTGTTTCCAATTTTATACTATCACGAAGGTGCTGCTTTAAATACTTTTGTATATTCTATTTAGTTTCATTTGCTTAGGATTTATTCTTCCCTTAATCTACCTCAGTTTTATTCTCTTCTTCCTTATCTTCCACTCCTCCTTTTCCCCTCTTGTTTTCTTGTTAAGTGAGATGTATTCTATTCCCAACTTTATGTGTGCTCATGTGTGTGTGCTCATGTTTGTGTGTGTGTGCTTGTGCATGTGTGCTTCTTCCCTCCTTTGAGAGTAAGATTCAAGGCTCAACTGTTCCCCCTTTACAAACCATTGTTTGTAAAAATTTCTGCCTGGATATCCCAAATATGTGAAATAATTTCCTCCATTGATCTCCACTCTCCTTTCATCTATCCCTCTTCCTTTTCTTTCCATTCCTCTTTTAAGATAATCAGAACACAACAGAACTACTGTCTTCCTATAATCCCCAATGATCCTTCAGGATGATAGACTTCAGAGGGGACATGAGTCACCTCCCCATGTTAGAATATAAAACATTTATCCTCATTTAGTCCTTTATGTTTGCTCATGTTTACTTTTTTATGTTTCTCTTGGTTCTAGTATTTGCCCTTCAAAGTTTCTCTTCAGCTCTTGTCTTTTCATTGGAGCCTCTAGAGGACATCTATTATATCAAGGGTCCATTCCCTACTATAGAATTGTACACAACTTTCCTGGGCAATTTCTTTTTTATTGTAAGTCTACATCTTTTGCCTTCTTGAATATCATAATGCAAGATCTCCTTTAAAGTGATAGCTTCTTAATCATATGTGATCCTTACAGTGGCTTGTTGGTACTCGAAATATTTCTTGATGCTTCCAATATTTTTCTTTAACTCACAAGTTCTACATTTTGACTTTGGGAGGGCAGAGCCAAGACGATGTAATAGAAAGATGCACGTACTCTAGCTCTTCCCCCACAGCTCATAAAATACCTGTAAAAAATGATTCTAAACAAATTCTAGAGCAACAGAAGCCACAAATTGACAGAGTGAAAGAGATTTCCAGCCCAAGGTAGCCTGGAAAGCTGGTGGGAAAGGTTGCTCACATGAGGCATGAAGCAGAGCACAGACCATGGAGCCCAACTCAGCCCTGGCTACTGGACACTGGCAGAATCAGGACCAGAACAGCCCTCAAGGGCAGAATCCCCAACAGTAGTAGTGGTTCTCAGATCCTTCAACCCACAAATGCCAAAGAAAGCTTCAAAGGTCAGTGAGAAAGCTTTTTCATCTGGGAAAGGGAACATGGTCTGACTCCACCAGCAGCAACCACTGCAGCATCTATTTTGGGAACTCTCCACCTAAAAAACCCCTGGGGGAATTGAGCAGCTGATCTGAATCTCAGTCTTGAGCATGGCCCTAGGGTGAGGAGGGGGAGAAGCACTGGCCTGGTGGAGCTGGAGGTGACTTCAGAGAGGGAATTCTACTACTCACAGATTCTGGGTAGAAAAGCTTTTGGTTGCTCCCAGATCAGTGCACAGGGCAGGAGAGGAGTACACTCCTCTCCCTTGATTGTGCTACCTTGGAGGAACTGAGATCTTATAAGTCCCCAGAGTATATTGTACCCTTGACAAAGGACTCAAAAGTCAAGTAACTGGCTGGGAAAATGCCCTAAAAAGGGGAAAAAAATAAGACTATAGAAGTTTACTTCCTTGGTGAACAGGTATTTTCTTCTATCCTTTTGGATGAGGAAGAACAATACATACTGTGAGAGGAAGTCAAGGCTTCTTCATCCAATACCTCCAAAAAATATGCAATGGTCTTAAGCCATGGAAGAACTCAAAAAGGATTTTGAAAATCAAGTAAGAGAGGTGGAGGAAAAATTGGGAAGAGGAATGAGAGAGATACAATAAAATCATGAAAAGTGAGTCAACAGCTTGCTAAAGGAGACCCAAAAAAATGCTGAAGAAAATAGCACCTTTAAAAATAGGCTAACTCAATTGGCAAAAAAGGTCCAAAAAGCCAATGAGGAGAAGAATGCTTTAAAAAGCAGAATTAGTCAAATGGAAAAGACGGTTCAAAAGCTCACTGAAAAAAATAGTTTTTTTAAAATTAGAATGGAGCAGATGAAAGGTAATGACTTTCTGAGAAACCAAGAAATTACAAAACAAGATCAAAAGAATAAAAAATAGAAGATAATATGAAATATCTCAATGGAAAAACAACTAAACTGGAAAATAAATCCAGGAGAGAAAATTTAAAAATTATGAGACTACCTGAAAGCCATGATCAAAAATAGAGCCTAGATATCATCTTTCATGAAATTATCAAGGAAAACTGCCCTGATATTCTAGAACCAGAGGGCAAAATAAATATTTAAAGAATCCACAGATCACCTCCTGAAAGAGATCTGAAAAGAAAAACTCCCAGGAATATTGAAACCAAATTCCAGAGTTCCCAGGTCAAGGAGAAAATATTTCAAGCAACTGGAAAGAAGCAGTTCAAGTATTGTGGAAATACAATCAAAATAACAAAAGATCTAGCAATTTCTACATTAAGGGATAGAAGAACTTGGGATATGATATTCCAGAAGTCAAAGGAACTAGGATTAAAACCAAGAATCACCTACCCAGCAAAACTGAATATAATACTTCAGGGGGCAAAATGGTCATTCAATGAAATAGAGGACTTTCAAGCATTCTTGATGAAAAGACCAGAACTGAATAGAAAATTTGACTTTCAAATACAAGAATCAAGAGCAGCATGAAATGGTATACAGGAAAGAGAAATCATAAGGGGCTTTCTAAAGTTGAACTGTTTTCATTCCTACATGGAAAGATAATATTTGTAAGTCTTGAGACTTTTCTCAATATTTGGGTAGTTGGAGTGATTACACACACACACACATACACACACACAGCACAGGGTGAACTGAATAAGAGGGGATGATATCTAAAAAAAATAAAACTAAAGGATGAGAGAGGAATATATTGGGAGGAGAAAGGAGGAAATGGAATAGGGCAAATTATCTCTCATAAAAGAAGCAAGAAAAAGTTTTTTTCAGTGGAGTAGAAAAGGGAGGAGGTGAGAGGGAAAAAGTGAAGTTTACTCTCTTCATATTTGACTTAAGGAGGGAATAACATGCTCATTCAATTTGGTATGAAAATCTATCTTACACTACAGAAAAGTAGGGGCAAAGGGGACAAGTGGGGTGGGGGGGTGATAGAAGGGAGGGCAAATGGGAGGAGGGAGTAATTAGAAGTAAATACTTTTGGGAGGAGACAAGGTCAAAAGAGAGAATAGAATAAATGGGGGACAGGATGAGATGGAGGGAAATATATTTAGTCTTACACAACATGACTATTATGGAAGTCTTTTGCAAAACTACACATATGTAGCCTATATTGAGTTGCTTGCCTTCTCAGTGGGGATGGGTGGGGAAGGAGGAAGGGAGATAAGCTGGAAGTCATAGTTTTAGGAACAAATGTTGAGAATTGTTTTTGCATACAACTGGGAAATAAGAAATACAGGTCATGGAGTATAGAAGTCAATCTTGCCCTAGAAGAAAAGAGAGAAGTTGAGGTTAAGGGAAGGGATGGGTGTGATAGAAGGGAGGGCATATTGGGGGAAGGGGTGATCAGAATACAAGGCATTATGGGGTGGGAGGAGGGGAGAGATGGGGACAAAATTTGGAACTCAAACTTTTGTGGAAATGAATGTTAAAAACTAAAAATAAATAAATAAACGTAGATTTTGGCCTTGGTGTTTCCAGTAGTCTTTATTCTGAAGTTTCTTTCAGAAGGTAACTGTTATATTCTTTCTCCACTTTGTCCTCTGGTTCTAAGAGATCTAAGTAAGTTTATTTTATGATTTCTTGAAATATGATATATAACTTCTTTCTAGTCATGGCTTTCTAGTAATGCAATGATTCTTAATGGTGAATAAAATAGCAAACCATCTCAGTATCCTTGCCAAGGGTGTCACGGACAAGTCATGGACAGTATCCATGGGGTCACAAAGAGTTGGACATGAGTGAATGACTGAACAATAACAAATAAATCTTAAATTGTGTGTCCTTAATATGTTTTCCAGGTCAGTTGTTTTTGCCAGGAGTCATATTATTTATCATTTGTTTTTTCACTGTTTTGTACTTTTCTTGTAGTGTCATGAAGTTCTTGATTTCTATTTGATCCATTATAATTTTTTAGGGAATTTGACACTTGGAATTTGACACATGTATATCCTGAGCCTTACTTTTAATTTCCTTTCTAATTCTGTCTTCCGTAACTTTTGTTTCTTTTCCATTTTCTCTTCAACTATCATTTAATTTATAAAATCTGTTTTTGAATCTTTCTTTATATTTTTCAAGTAATTCTAGTTGAATTTGCACCAAGCTATAGTTTTCTTTAAGGGTTTGCTTGTAGATGATTTTTAGTCATTCTTTTCTTCCACATTTATGCATTGTGTGTCCTTTTCACTGCTATAACTTTGTATAGTGTGACTCTTCTTTTTTGAGGGGGGGTATATTTTTCCAGCCTACTTCCTGACTTCAGACTTTATATGAGGGCTGGTTTTTCATGCCTCTGAGGTGACTGTCTGGACTAAGCATGTGTCCTCTAGGTCTGCTGTTATGTTCTTGGGGGTAGCGAGTGTTGTATTAGACCACGATCTTAGGGAAACCGGAAAACTTTCACTGCTCTTGAAGTGGTGTGAATAAGGACAAAGTATGATTGCTACTCTCCTGACTTTGACCTTGGTATCCATCTGTAACATAGGCAACAGTCACACCCAGGTAAAATGGTATCAGCAGACAGGCTAACCCTGTTGAGGTTAACTAATGAGCTTCACACCTGTTAGATGAATTAGGGGGATGTCTACCTCAAGTGTGTGAAGACTTCTCCCGATGAGATAGGCAGATGAGAAAAATAGTCACGAAGGTGGCTGAAGTAAGTTCTGGGAAGCATTTATAGCCTTTTCTCCAATTCACCAAGACCTTGTCCCATAATGTCATTGGTCCTTTTTGGAAAACGAAGGACAAATAACAATTTCTCTCATCAGCGAGGGAAGAATGTGACATTCTCTGTGCATATGTGTGTTCATATGTAAAACTGACGATTGGACTAATCATTAAAATGTCATAAATCCCTAAAATTCAAAAATTCTCTTCTTAAAATTAAAAGTATAGAAAAGGTAATTTATTTACTTTTTCTGCACAACAAAGATTTCATGCTGTATAGGGTGATTCCCATGTCTAATATTAAATTTTGTCTATATGTCTTCTAAGAGAAGATATAGAAAAGATATATCATGAATCATATATGTTGTAGCTACTTAAATATGCTCCCTAATTACTTATTGGTTTGTACTTAATATTTCTACTCAAAATTCAATATAGCACTGTGTATTCCTTTATTTCTTTGCTAATCACTAATGGGCTGTGGAGGTTATAATTTAGACACAGTTTAAGTAGAACAAGGGAATTTCAAAAAAATAACAAAATAACTAATTTAACTAATTATTTAAAAAATAATAAAATAAAATTTTTCAAATGTATATGCCATCATGTTTGCATTTCAATACCATGGGAAGAATAATGGATTGGGAATCTTCTTATCTACTTGCTTTTCTGTTTATAAATGGCCATTCCTACATCTTTTTTCATTGCCATAGGCTATGTCTATCCTTCTCATCTACCTGAGGAAAAAATATTATAAGGGAGTTGAAATAAATAATCTCCTTTTAATTTCTCTGCTCCTACATTTCTTGCCATACCTTTCATGTGCTTGAAGCAAAATAAAAAAAGGAAAACCTTATTTTCCCTTTTGTGTTTTTTTCTCTCAGAAATTTCTTAGTCATTTTGCCTCTTTGGAAAAATGAAATTGCTCACTCTTTAGTGAACTGTTTGCCTTCCATATGTTGGTGTTTTGTTTGTCTTTCTTTGCCAACGAAGACCGTTACATCAGAGAAATGACATGACTTGCGCTTGACTTTGTTTTGAGTGAGAGAGCGCTGTGCAAGGTCACCAGCCTCACTTCTCCTCCAGAATCATCTGAATCCAGTGACCAGATGTTTATCAGGATGACTAGAGATGACCCAGGATGCTCTAGGAAACCTTAACCCCCTTAGGCCAAGTTCTATTACTCACTTATGATGAGGTAATTCACATTCATTGAATAGGCATCTTTTAAGAAGCAGTTAGGGCATGGCCCTTTAATGAGGCAAAGAAAAGGAAGACCATCAGCCTGGGAGGGAAACAACAACAGTTACTATTGATAATCAGTCTAAAGTCAGGAGGATCCAGCAGAGAGCCTTTAGGCATTGGGCAGCGACACCATAGTGTCTGAGCTTCACAGTGCAATAGGTTTAGAATTTGTTTAAATTCAAATTGAAATACAAAGATATTCTCAACAGTGGCTCTAAATGGCAAATTTGGTTCACATATACATTTGTGTTAAAAAAAATGACTGCACTTAAAAATATGTTCCAAGAGATTTTGCTGGTTTCATCAAGCCTTGAAATATTGATAGTATCCATAATTACTCAAGAGTTTGATCCCAATAATCTACACATGAAAAGTCAAGTGGATGAAGAATATCTATTGTCTAGACTATGATTGAATGAACACCTATAGAGTCATTCATTTTTGAGTGTGAGATACACACACACACACACACATACACACATACACATCTCTATGGATATATGTGTATATGTATATTTGTATATTGTATAAGCACTAATAATGGACAATGAGTTGTGACCAGAATTGACTAGAATTAGGAGATGTATTGGATTGCTATTGAGAAATTGAAAAGTTCCTCTAATGATTCCAACCTTCTAAAAAGCTTATCTTTCAATTAACATATTCTTTTAGTGTTCTAATGTTATTGTGTGGTTGTTGAGTCATGAAAACCCATGATCTCTAAAGTGAAGATCACTTACATGGAGAAGCTCATGGGCAGTTTGCGCAGACCATGACACATTGTAAACTAGGAATTATGAAGTAAAAGAAATGTTTTCATAAAAGAAATGCATGAGTGACAAATAAGATGGCACCCTATAATGCTGGGTTGAACTTTGCAGTACAAGCACGGTTGCATTGCACAAATTACATCATTGATAGGAACCTTTACATAGAGGAGATGGCAGATCTATTTGAGCACTGGAGTATTCTTTTTCATAGCATATGACTTTAAAAATTTTGAAACAGAAAACTCCACAAGTCTCCAAACAGAGATTGAAAGTGGTTAAATGACGTTCTATTTTGACATTCTATATATAAACTTCATTGTGTATCTTTCTTTGTAGAGAGATTTCAGATGCTCATTGGATTGTATTGAGAGATGCACAAAGCTAAGACATACAGACCTACGGTACTTTTCATAGGATCATAGGTTTTAGGACCAAGAGGGACATTAGCAATAATTTAGTTTTATTTTACAGATAAGAAAAATGTATAACCTTGAGGGATTAAATAATTTGTCTAAGGACATATAGGTAAATAGCAGGATGGAGATTTTAACCCAGGTCATGTGATACCTCCTTGTTCAGTGTTCTTTCTACGATGACAACACAGCTTTTCCATAAACATACCTACCTGGCTCCCTTGAGATTCTTGTGCACTTCAGTGAATTGGCTGAAGTCTCTGTGGTAGTTGTTAGGTTATTTGTTACAGCTGTACCTAACTTTCTCCTGTGTGAAAAATTCCATCTTCAAGCACATTTGGCACTCTCTGATAGCAGAGTTAGTTGAAGATAGTATATTTTTTTCTAGGCAGTTACCTGCTTTGATGATGAAAGAACATTTCCTGAGACAGATATTGAGCAATCTGATATGATCTTAAAGGAAGATGATGATCACAAACACAGTTTTGATGTCCATCTTTAGATACACAGCTTAAAATGACGACTATACTTAAGATTTGCCCAAGTTACATAAAATCAGGAAAGTCTATTATCTCTCTTAGCATCTGGGAGCCTTCAGGGGTAAATAATACAAAGAGAAAGTCAAAATATTTGAGAGTTCATAACAACTGTGTGCTAAAAATGAATACCTACAATACATCATACAACTGTGGATATCAAAAGTTTAGCAGAGCAAATGATGCTTGGACAAAGAAACAGTGGCTGGATACACACCTATGTGGTCTTTTGTTACTTATAGGATAGTCAAGAGGGAAAGTTATTGTCTATGACTTTAATTGGTCATGTTCTCCATGTTTTTCCACTATTTCTGGGGATAGAAATATCCTGAACTTGGAATAAAGCACTAAGACTACCACCTTGAGGGCAGGTGTTATGCCCTATCTAAATCTGACATGTATCTCAGTACCTAGCACATTGTTCTGCGCTTAGTATTTTTTCAGAGTTTCAATGTATTCTTCATGTCATATATAGGCAACTAATCCATGGCTTATCATCCTAGAGAACCATTATTTTCCATTTCTCCCATAAAACCTTCATAGATGATGTCGGATAACAATCGCAGCAATAGCAAAACAGCACAAGTAGTCCTTTGTTTCAGGTCACATCGATAGAGCAAGTGAAAAATTTTTTATATATGTATGTATCCATATGCATAATTATATTGATACAGATACACACATGCACATGTACACACACTGATTTCAAAATGACTTCTGACTCAGTCTATCACTATTTTCACAGGCATCAGGTTTTTAAAAATTGTATGAAATAAAATTATCTATATTCAACACATGTAAAATGGTTTTATCATGATAGAAAAGAAAAACAGCTGAGAGATGTAGGAATTCACAAATAGGAAACAGGAATATAGAAATCAAGAGTATTGTACTCTACTCTTGCCAAACCACATTTGAAGTATTATGTTTAGTTTGGGGAAGTCCTATAGTTTAAAAAGGTCAAAGATAAGCTTAGAAACATTCCAAGGATGGGCAGCAGGGATGGCGAGGGGTCTTGAGTGATCCATTTGACAAGTTATTGTAGGTATTTGGCTTGGAGAAAGGGACATTCAATGGAGATCTTCAAGGATTATACGGGCTTTTATTTGGAAGAGGAATGAGACTTTTTATATTTGATGCCAGAGGGAGTGATGGGCAAATGCTGTAGAAAGACAAATTTAGAGGAAGGAAGATTTTTTCCTAACCATTAGAGTTGATAAACAAAGAAGCAGTATTTATTATATCCAATTTTTTAAACCTTATTTAGTTTTCAGATTCCCAAATATATGCCAAGAATACTTTTAATACTTAGTGTTTCCAGAGTGTGTTCATGTAGTATCATACTTGGGCATCCCTTTTTAGGAGATTATATCTTTGCAATCTCAATGAAAAATTCAGCCTGATATTTGGAAAAATTAAGATAAGGTATAATGGTAGAAAAAACAAAACTAAGGGGATGCCTATTGATTAAGGAAGGGTTGAACAAATTATGATGCAAAGAAGTGAAGAAATAGATAATTTCAAAGAGACATGGAAAGAATTCTATATGCTAAGCAAAACTAGAATTCCAATTTATACAATAACAACACTGAAAAGACAAACAACTTTGCAAGTAGTATCAACTGTGATCAATGCAATGACCTTCCATGGTTCCAGAGGACTGATGATGAAGCATTCTGTTCATCTCCTGTCAGAGGTAATGGATTCAGGGTACAGGATGAGCCAAATACTTTGGAGCACAGACAATGAGGGAATTTGTTTTGCTGGGGTATGCATATTTGTTCCAGGAAATTTGTTTTTCTCTCTTTTTATAATAATAGCTAATAATAACAGCTAACATTTATACAGTGCTTGCTACTTACACTGTGCTAATCACTTTACAGTAATTACCTCATTTGAGCCTCAGAACAACCTTGGGAGGGAGATGTCATCGTCATTTACAGATGACCTCACTTTAAGTGAGTGAAAAGGTCTTAGCCTGAAAGGCCAAGGTCTCCCACTGCATCCTGGGCTGTCTCCAGTCATCCTGATGAATATCTGCTCACTGGATCCAGATGGCTCAGGAGGAGAAAGGGAGGCTGGTGACCTGCACATCCCTCCCTCACTCAAAGCAAAGTCAAGTACAGGTCATGTCATCATTTCTCTGATATCATGGTCCGCTTTGAAAATGAAGGATGAATACATTTACAAATAAAGAAACTAAGGCAAATAGAACTTGAATGACTTGCTGAGGGTCACAGACTAGTGTCTGAGGCCCCTTTTGAGCTCAGATTTCCCTGACTCCAGGCCCAGGGCTTTATCCACTGTACCACCTAATTACTTAGCTTTTTTTTTATTATTATGAATAATTTTATTTTTATATTCATTTTCACAAAATTTTGGGTTCCAAAATTTTCTCCCCATTTGTCCCCTCCCCCCACCCCAATACACCCAGCATTCTAATTTCCCCTGTCACCAATCTGCCCTCTCTTCCATCATTCCTCCCTTCTCTTGTACCCATCTTCTCTTTTGTCCTGTAGGGCCAGATAACTT
>CM053770.1:114076820-114092789 GCA_028658325.1 Potorous gilbertii | reverse complement strand
GGTTTCTCAGAAAGTCATTAGCCTCCATCTGTTCCATTCTAATTTTGAGACAACTATTTCCTTCAGTGAGCTTTTGCACCTCTTTTTCCACTTGGCTAATTCTGCTTTTGAAAGCATTCTTCTCCTCATTGGCTTTTTGAACCTCTTTTGCCAATTGAGTTAGCCTATTTTTCAAGGTGTTATTTTGTTCAGCATTTTTTCGAGTCTCCTTTAGCAAGGTATTGACCCATTTTTCATGCTTTTCTTGCATCTCTCTCATTTCTTTTCCCAGTTTATCCTCCACCTGTCCAACTTGATTTTCAAAATCCTTTTTGAGCTCTTCCATGGACTGAGCCCATTGGATGTTTATTTCAGATGTTTGGGATACAGAGGTCTTGACTTCTATGTCTTTCCCTGATGGTAAGCATTGTTCTTCCTCATCAGAAAGGAAAGGAGATAACATTTGGTCACCAAGAAAGTAACCTTCTATGGTCTTATATTTTTTCCCTTTTCTTGGCATTTTCCCAATCAATTACTTGACTTCTGAGAATCCTCTCCCTCCCCACCCCCCGCCTTGGGGCCTAGATCCACCCAGCTAGTGCTTAGGGTCTGAGATTCAAATGCTGCTCCCCAGCCTCAGGGCTTTCAGCAGGGGGCAGGGCTGCTATTCAATGTGAGCTGAAGTTCTGGTGCTCAGCTGGAGGTGGGGCCACCTGCTAAGCTCAGTTCCCTGAGGGGGTTTATGCGGAGACCTTCAGTAATGGACCCGAGGTCCTGCCTGCTTTGGGAGCCTCTGGCATCCCGCTGCCTCTGCTGCTGCCTCCCGAAGGGGCCTGAGGTATGGAGACACCCCACTCCCCTCTCAGCCAGTCCAGAAATCTCTCTCACTGACCTGTGCACCTGTGGGTGTAGCGACCTTCGTGGCCACCGGAGATTCCAGCCCTGAAGCCTGCTCGGATCTGCTCCTCTTGGTGCCACGCGGCCAGGGAAGGGCTACGCTCTGCTCCCGTCCAATGCGCGATGGATTCTTGGGATTGGTTTTTCAGGGCTCTCTGGAATGAAAATCTCCTTCATTCCGTTGCTGAGTGGCTTCCACTGCCCCAGAATTTGTTGGGAGTTCTTTTTACAGGAAATCCATGGGCTGTGGGTTCAGAGCTAGCATATGTGAATCTTTCTACTCCGCTATCATGGCTCCTCCCCACAAAAAATGGAATTTCAATGAAATAGAGGACTTCCAAGCATTCTTGTTGAAAAGACCAGAGCTGAATAGAAAATTTGACTTTCAAATACAAGAATCAAGAGAGACAGGAAAAGATGAGGAAAGAGAAGGCTTAAGGAACTCATTAAAGTTGAATTGTTTGCATTCCTACATGGAAAGATGTTATTTGTAACACACTGGGACCTTTTTCAGCATTAGGGTAGTTAGAGGGAATACACACACACACACACACACACACACACACACACATATATGTAGGTATATATGGGTAGGTATGTATGTGTGTATTACATTATATGTGTATGTATGTGTATGTATATGTATGTGTATACACACACAGACACACATATACAGATGGCACAGGGTGAGCTGAATATGAATATGAGGGAAGAATACCTAAAAAAATAAAATTTACTATTGAATGGAATGTACTAGAAGTAAGATAAAGAGAGAATTAGAAAGTAGCAAATCATCTCACATATAAGAGGGAAGAAAGAACTTTTATAATGGAGGAGAAGAGGGACCAGATGAAAGGAAATAATTGAGCCCTACTCTCTTGGGATTTGACTTAAGGCGGAGTAACACACACACTCAATTGGATACAGAAATCTATTTTACCCTGCAGAAAGACAAAGGGGAAGGGGATAGGATTAGGAAAATATTAGAAGGCACAGCAAATTGGAGAAAGGGATAATCAGAAGCAAACACTATTGTGAGAGGACAGTTGGTCAAGTGAAAGAATGGAATACATGAAGGGTGGGACAGGGCAGAGGGAAATGTGGTTAGTCTTTTACAACATAACCATTATGGAAGTGCTTTGCATTGTTACACATGTATGATCTATATTGTATTGCTTTTTTCTCAATGAGGGTGGGTAGGGAGGGAGGGAGAGAATATGGAAATCAAAGTTTTAAGAATGAATGTTAAAAATTGTTTTAGCATGTAAATAGAAATTAAGCTATACAGAAAATGGAGTATAGAAATCTATTTTGCCTTATAGGAAAATAGAGGGGAAGGGGGATGGAAGAAGGATGGGTAATAGAAGGGAGGACAGACTGGAGAAAGGGGTGGATAAGGTGCATGCTGTCCTGGGGTGGGAGGTGAGGAGAGATGGGGAGAAAATTTTGAATTCAAGTTCTTGTGAAAGTGAATGTTAAGAACTGAAAAGTAAATAAATTATATATTAAAAGATAATTTATCACCTCCTAAAAAAGTAAGAAATACACTTGAAACATTAAGCTTCACACATAGTTAAAAGAATCAAATTTTCCCCACCAATGTTGTGTTTATAAGTAAATACAATTTACTACAGACAGTCAGTCTTCTAGGAAAGTTCTCTTTATTCTATTAATTTTCATTGTTTCTATTGGAATATGTTGCTACTTCCTATTCTGGGGATACTTTGGATTTTGCGATCTGCACTTGAAGAAAACTTGAAAAAGCACTTCAAAATAACAGCAAGTCATTAAATATGAAGGACGGTATGAGAGCTTTCTGAATTCTTTCCTTTTCAATTTTTTTGTTTCAGTCACATTTTTCTTATAGAAAGCAGGTTGCTGCTTAGCATGATCGAAGGTTGAAATTATGTAGAAGACAATTGTATTCTTTTACCTGTTTTGAGTTTTTACCTTTGATGAATGGGTGCATGAATTATTAAGTTAATTCTTGTTAGAAATATTTCATGCATCTAATTGAAGATGTGGAGCCTAAATGAACTGCCTTTTAAAAGTAAGCTAGAATACATTATGGGATAATGTTAATTCACCGTTAGTATAGATGCCTATTTCTTGGTACCCTAGGGTATTTATAACTTATACCATATATTACTTTCTCAACTTCTTTTTGGAAATTTTAACTTTATTTGAACCCCTTTTAGACAGCTGCTGACTGTCTAATTTCCAAGTTCTGGTATTATCTTTTTTTTTCTGTCTCTGTAAGTATGGAGGCTCAGTTCCCATGTTTTCTTTTGATGTAAAGAAGAATAATAGGTGGTTGGATGATTTTTACAGGCTTATTAATATGTATCATATCTTTTGTTACCTTTTTTCTTCCAGTTCTTTGAAAGTTATTTTTGAGTTGGCTTCTGGTAGGCAGCAGGCAGAGACAACATTGTTACCAGGATTTTAAACTGAGAACAAAAGAGGAGGACTCAGTGTACCGAGCTTAGAATCATTAAGTTCGAAGGATAAGCTTTCTCCTTAATTTATTCCTATTAGGTAGCTCTAGATCATCCCTAGGATTATTGGAAGGATGGTTAACATTGCAAGCAAGTTAAAGATCCCAATACTGAATGAGAAGATAGATGATTATGAAAGATAGGTCTTATTTCTAGGGATTATGGAAGCATTAGGACATGGCATTATTAGTAAGTGAGGGAGATAGTGTCAGGAAAGAGAGTGGCATCCTCAGAGAACACAAAGAGATGAAAGAACTAGTATTATTCAGGTGAAGGAAATATGATAAACTAAGGTCATCCATAGACTTAAGGGGATAACAGGTGAGCTTCTGATTTCATTAAAAAACCAACTATAGCTGTGTGTGGTGGTGCATGTCTGTAATCCCTACCACTTGGAGAGGTGGAGACTGATGGATCTCTCCAGCCTCAGAGTTCTGAGGTGCAGTGGGCTAAGCTGATGGGGTGTCTAGAACAAGTCAGGAAGGAGATGTGTATGAACCAAGGTCGTCCAAGAAGGACTTGATGGGCCCAAGTCAAAAATGAGCAGATGAAACTGGTGGTGAGTAACTCTTCCTCTTCCCTACCCTATTATAAATAGGGAGATCTGGATTGTTGGGTTTTTTTTAACGATCATGGTGGTACAAAGAGTTACAAAAAATACTGGAATTGGGGTCATAGGATCTGAGTTTAAATTTTGCTTTTGCTTATTAACTGTGTGATCCTAAGCAACTCATTTTACCTCTCTTGTCCTCAGCTTCTCCATCTGTAAAATAAGGGGGCTGAATAGATGACCTCTAGTGTGTCTTCTAGTTCAACATCCTATGATTTTGCCATCTTAAGTCACTGGTTCTTTGCCCTGCGCGGGTTTTTACGGAAAGTAATTGGATTCAGGCAATGTGGCTGAAAAGAAAGCGTGCTGAATGTCAGACAACTTGGATTCAAATCTCAACTCTACTAATATTACCTTTGTGGTCGTGGGCAAATCATTTAATCTCTCTGAGCATTAGTTTTCTCAGTGGTAAAATAAGGATGGTCTAGCTTTCCTTTAAAGCTCCTTCTGTGATCCTGTGGATGCTGGGATGAAGAACTGGGTGATGGCCGAAGAGAGAGTGAGCACGTGCAACTGAGATGCTAGATGATCAAGGATTAGGGAGATGTTGAAATAGGATTTCTGGACAATAAGAATGTCATGAGAGTTACCAGTGCAACCATTTGTGTTCGCTTTGGGGGGCATAGAGACTTAGGGGAGGGACTAACCTTGACTTCTAAATTCATGGGTCCAAGGATGGCTTATGTGAACCACTTGCTAACCTAGGTTGCTTCCATGATCAGTCACCTCTCCCCCCACCTTTTTTCTTTTTTTGGTTCTACAGGCCCTAGAGATTGGTTTGCTTCTCTTTGATTCTTAGCACCAGGGATTCTTCAGAGTTTCTACCAAGGTTTCTTTCTTCTCTAATCCCTTATAGAACGGTAGGGAGCATCACAGCTGGGTCTCCTATTTTCCTGACCCTGCAGCAAACGGTTTTCTACCAGAATTTGCAATAATAGGAAATAGGCCAGAGGTTAAAAGGCTCCTCCTTCCCACACCCTTCTCTATACTCCTACATCTCTTATTTTTTTTCACTTAAACACATGGTAAAATTACATTTAGGTGCCATTATAGCCTTTGAATACTGGAAGGATTAAGATTCTCTCCATCCCCCAGCCCACCCCCAGTATCTCAGCTGTTGGCTAGTTCCTTCTTTCCCAAATTAACTTGTATTTATTCTGTACATTGTACACACACACATACACACACACACACACACACACGAATATATCAATTTCTCTCTCCTGTTAGAATATCAGTTCCTTGAAGGGAGGGCTGTTATATTTTCATCTTTGTCTCCTAAGAGTTTAGCATCATGCCAGACCCAGAGTAGGTACTTAGAAGATTTGATTGATTGATTGATTGGAATTTTAGAGGGAAAGCAAAATTAGTATAGCTTGGGAAGTTCATCATAAATGTTGGAATGGGAGATGAAAGCAACTCTGGAATGTAAAGATATAAAGATGCTTCGGGAGGAGAGTGTTTAGAAGGAGAAAGAGGCAGTGCTGAATATATCCCTTCTAATTTGATTCTCACAGGAGTTGTGGGGACCACAGTCAAGTGGAGAAAGGGAAAATAGCTACTTTAAGAGTGGTCTTCCTTTCCTTTCTTGTAATTGCCAATACTATCATGCCACTTCCTTCTCTGGGTCAGCCTGGGTTAAAGTAGAAAATGGAGATTTTGTGGTGTGTGATTGTGTGTGTGTATGTGTGTGTAACACACAAAGACACACACAGACTGCATTCGTGAATGGTTTCCAGAGGGAAAAGCTATGTACTATCCAAAACTTTTGCTTCTTACACTACCTATCACATAGCTCTGCACATGCTAGATGCTTAGAAAACATTAATTTTATTACTACATTGGAAGAAGCACTGGCTTGGAGTCAAGACTTGAGTTCAAATCTTGGCTATGCTACTTGTTATCTACGTGATCTTGGGGAAATCTCTTTGCCCCTGAATTTTTTCATTTATAAAAGTAGGGGGTTGGGCTAGATGTTTGAGGTCCTTTTCAGCTTTAAGTATTCTGACTCAATTATACTTCATTTATATTTTATCACTAAGCTACCTGACTTGAACAATATTTTTAGGTGGTTAAGGATATGCAATAGATCTACATGTTAGGCATAAAATAAGTGGGAGACCATCTAAATAATATATATGCCTAATGTTATTGCTCTGAAAATAAGCTTGCCAAATAATACTTCATACATATTTGATATTACCTTGAGAAATAGAAGAATTTAAAAAAGATCTGATGAAGTATAAAGCAGTGTTGTGTCTAGCATTTATAACTGATAAAAAAATTTTTTTAAATCTGGTATAAAACATAATAAAGCTGGAAGGAATCTTGGAAATAGTCTAGTGACCACTAAATTTTAATCTAAAACTCCCATTTTACAGATGAGCAAGCTGAGGTCCAGAGAGATCAAGTAATATGCCCAATAAAAATAATCATTGCTTTTAAGTACCTACTCTGCGCTAGTTACTGAACTAGGCACTAGTGAAACAAATTTAAAGGATGATCAGTAAGGAACTTATATTTTATCAGGGAAGACATTTATAAATATAACCCTATTTCAGAATCACTTCTCCTAAAGATTGCTATAAACTGTTTTCATCTCTTTAAGAGCAAAGATACAAATATAATGAGAAAAATAGTATTTATTGTCAGTTTTAAAAATCCGTTGAGAAAATGGCTTGAAAGGAAGTATCTCTTTCTATGGAGTTAGGGATATGTATGGACTATTTGAGGATCTTTTATGATCATCAATTAACCAACTCTTATTAAGTCCCTGCTATGTGCCAGGCACTGTTCGAGGTGCTGAGTATAGAAATGCAAAATAGTAAAATGATTCTGCTTCTCAAGGAGCTGTTGTTACTTTATAAACTACAGAGAGTCTTAAAAATGATAGCTTAAGAGAAGCTTACTAGATGTTGTCTGCTGAGTTTGGGGACCTCTTGTCTTCCGAGAAAGGAAGAGAAGAGATTCTTTGTTCTGAGGAAGTTGTTTTCAATTTTATCTTCTGAAGAAGATTATGAGAACTTTATAGAGAAGTTGAATGGTATAAGACCAAGTTGTGTTTTTTTTTTTTTACAAAAGTAGAGAAGTCAACTGGTAACACATTAAGGATTTGAAGAGACTCGAGTTATGAGAAACTTGAGTTATGGTCAAAATATTGTAAATAATTATATGTCTTTATGCTTATTAATTCAATTTGTTAATAAATTATATGTATATACTCAGTAATTTTAATATTTATTCAGTTATAGACAAATAAGAGTAATTACTTGTAAAAAGTGTTTTATTTCATTAAGTAATTAATATTTAATAAATTGAATGGAAATAAGCTAATTCATTATTCAGTGAGAAAGAAATTGAAAGTGTATTCATGAGAAATAAATGATCACAGCATTCTTTTATATCACTAATAGATTTAGGGAGGATAAATATAAATATATATGTTGAATACAGTGGCAAGTTGAGGTTGGGTGATCTCCAAGTGAGTTTGAGCCTCACCATTTGGTTCTTTAGATATTCTTTTGTTGCAGTGTACTTCACTGTGGGTGAAACTCATTTTCCTTTCAATCAGCTATGTACATATCAGTATACAGAATAAATAAAAATAAATACAAAGGAGTTAGAGGTAGGTACTAGCACTTGGGTAAGGGATAGGAGCAGGAAAGCTTTCAAGGGAAACATGGTGCTGGAGTTGACTTCTGAAGGTTTCCATGAAATGAAGTAAGGAGGTGGTCCATTCCAGACCTGGGAATAGGCAATGTCCAGGCAGTATTTAGTAAAGCCAAGATTTAAACCTATGTGCTCTTACTTGAAATACACTTCTCATTCCATTGCAGTCATTTAGTCAGCCAATGAACATGAATTTATTCCTGATAGCTCTTTTATTGATGGAAAAAACATTTTGGGTAAAGCCCCATGAGAAACAATATGGTGTATGGATAGAGAGCAGACCTCAGAGTCAGGAAGTGAGTTCAGTGCTCACTTCAGATATGTGCTGGCTGTTTGACCTTGAGCAAGTCTCTTAAATTTTCACCGTGTCAGTCAAATTCTAAGGCTAGAGATGGTAGGGATAACTAGAGCGTTGGGCCTGAAGTCAGGAAGACTCATTTCCCTGAGTTCAAATGGAGTCTCAGACACTTGTTAGCTGTGTGACCCTGGGAAAGTCACTTAACCCTATTTGCCTCACTTTCCTCATCGAGAAGGAATGGCAAACCACTCAGAATCTCTACCAAGATACCCCCAATGGGGTCACAAAGAGTCAGGCATGACTGAAACAACTGAACAACAGCCACAAAATAGATTGTAGAAAAGGAATGTACCTATACTGGTAGAAGAAATTTCTTGTTGGTTGCTATCTACATTGCCAATATCATAGGTCCAACAGAAAAAAAATAATTCTCTAATTATTGGAATATACAAGCCTGAAATGTCACAATGAACAAACTTCAGTAGAAACTAGCCAATGCTTCAAAGTTCCATGATTTCAGTGGTGTTGGTTTGATGAAGATCACAACCACCTTTGTAGACAGTATCATTAAGTTTGATGGAAAAATAATTATCACATGATGACCAAAAATTATCTTCTGTGAACCTCTGCCATATTAGCCACATTGGTTCTTGAATGTCTGGCAGACAGAGAACACAGGACCCACACTCAGAGACTTTCTGGTTTCGTCAGATCTTCAACAGCATTAGCTTTGCTGGCACAAATTTTTGATCCTATGAGCACTGCCATACTATTGTTCTTGGTTTTTCCTTCATTCTGGAAGAGGATCATGACATCAGGAAGGAAATGTCATGACTTGCAAGTGAATTGGATTTAGGTGAGTCAGGAATGTACAAAGTCACCAGCTTAACTCTCTCTTCTGTAGCCATCTGGGTCCAGTGGCAAAAGATAGATCAGGAGAGGTAACAGTGAGATACAGTGGAATGCCTTGGTCTTTCTCACCCAGGTCTTGGTTTGTCTGAGGCAATGCTCACTCAGTGAGTAAGGCTAAGTAAAAGAAAATCAGTAAAGAATGGCCTCTTTTACCTAATTAAAAAAAATTAATCTGAGAGGGGAAGACCCTTAGGGTTTCTGGTCAAAACAGAAACAGTTGCTATCTACACTTGCTCTGAGTCATCAGAATCCAAACAATGACCAAGTGAGGCTTGGCCTAGTACATATTGTTGTCCACTTAATGAGAGCCAGAGTGATATGGTCCGTAAAAGAAGAAATCTAGGCCATAAACCCCAAGATATCTTTCTAGTTTTTGGCAATTAAAATTTATATTTCTTTGAGTAGAGCACTCACAGGTAAGGGCATGATTCCATTTGTGGACAGAGGAAGAGGGGGGAGGGAGAAGAAACTGCTCTACTATGATAAGGCATGGAAAGAGGGCTTGGAAAGGGGAATTGGAATCTAAGGAAAGGAAAGTATTAATGTTGCTGTGACCTCTATTACATACAATAACGCATGTCTCATCACCAAATCTGACTTTTGTTAAAGTAAATTTTTGCTATAATCTGTCTTAGGTGGCACATTGGCTAATGCAGCAATCCTGGAATCAAGAAGATCTGAATTCAAATGTGACCGCAGACTCTAACCAGTTGTGTGACCCTAGGCAAGTCACTTAACCTTTATCTACCTCAGTCTCTTCAGCAGTAATAGGAATATAGTAATAGCAATTACCTTCCAGGATTGCTGTGAGAATGAAATGAGATAATATTTGAAAAGTGCTTAGCACAGTTCCTGGAAAATAGTAGGCACTTAATAAATGCTTATTTCTTTCCTTCAGAGCTGTAAATATGTGGGAAACTGCTTAAGAATAAGTAGTTCCTCATATTTTGTGTCATCTTCAAATCTAAAATAATGACAGAACTCTAAAATAAGAACATAGAGTGGGAGTAAAAGGTCAGTGTGGCGGAATGCATGGGGATAACCTTGGGACTCAGGAAGACTTGAGTTCACGTCCTATCACATCATTCTGAGTAAGCCACGGAAACTCTCGTTGCCTCAGGTAATTCCGTAAGATGACAAATTGTACAATGGTTGTCAATCTGTATTAGTAGGAATTCTGAAGTTTACAACACGGATCAAATCGTAGGTTTAGAACAAAATAAAAAGTAGCAACAGTAGCAGCAGTGGCTATGGCAGTGTGTTGGTGGGTTTTTAAAAATTGAATTGTTCTGGAGGGACCTTTTCTTTAATGATACATTATATTAGGAAAGTTTAGCTTGACAGAGAAACATGTTGTATCTAATATTTTAAGATTTTGAAAAGTACTTTCCTCAAAACAACCTTATAACATACTTTAGTATTTAGGTGAAAGTATTATGGTTATCGCCATTATTATATATAGTGAAGAATTATTATACCAATTTTACAGATATGAAAACTGAAGGTCAAAGAGGTTAACTGAGGCAGAAACAAATTAGTATTGAAATCTAAGTCTTTTTTGAACTCCACAACCATTGCATTATATTTCCTGACAGCTCTTGGGGCTGAATGGAGGGTCAACCTTTCTGATTCTTAATCATGCACTACCTTGTATTGTTATCTCTGCATAATTTGAGTATCTCCTAGTAGATTTGCTCCTCAAGGACAAGGATCATTCCTTATACTGATTGCTCAGTGTTTTGTATATAGTTGAAAGTCACAAATTCTTGGCTCAGTTCCTGTTGTTGAATGGATAGGTTGACCAGTTCTCTTTCACCCCTTCATTCTGCTATCTATAACTGGGAATCATACAAGGACAAAATGGGAGCTTGGGGCTAGATCATCTCCGATGTCCTTTAAAACTTTGACATGCTGTGATATAATGGACTCCAGTTTTACTATGTAAGGACATCATTAGGGTAACTAGCTGCCTCAGGAATAACTTTTAGCTTCCTCTTGAATCTACTGTTAATGGCAAAGGCTGAACCACACATTTTATTAAACATGGCATTAAATTCCATTTGATCATTTTTCATTGTTACCCTTGTTACCTTCATACAGAAAATGACATAAGCAAAATCATTCATTCCTTTTTAAAAAGAGGTCAATTGTGTGACAGTACAGTCATTTACCTTGTATGGATCAACGGGGGCCTTGTGGACAGCATTTCCATTTTACTCTCTACTAGAAGCCTATCTGTACTGTATTCTAACCCATGAACAAAATAAAAACATTAGAATTTGAGAAGCATAGAGGTGATGAGATTTATCTTGGTCATAAAAACTGAAAACTTGTGCTTAAGTCTTTAAATCACTGTAGCCTAGGAAATGAGAAGGTTAGAAGAGACTTAATTGAAGATTTTTACATTTGGAAAGGTCTACACCAGAGAGTAGCATTATATGGAATAAGTCACCAAAAACAAAGACATCCGTGGACCCAAATGTCATCGTTACGATCCCCAGATAATATAATTCTCCAATAAGCAACTCCGTTGTAATGCTGAATTCACGAGGTGAGCAGTATTGAAGTATAAATAGCTGCAAAAGTGATCTTATAACTTTTTAGGATGATTGTTAAATACTTCTTTTTTAACATCATTCAGAGATATACCAGCAATAGGGATGAGTTAGCATGAGATGATTTTCAATCTCTATTAATTTATAGATATAATGACTCGTCTTTTTTAGTCTTGCATCATTTCATTTATCACCTGTAGTCACCGATGAAAGTTTGTATAAACTCTGCCATTTTAAGTGGGCAGATTTAAACTTTACTTACATTAATATAAATTAGGTAACTTTTGTCCTTGCCTGAAGTGACAATGTCAGTGCCTGGAGCTTACATCTATCATTACTATCAGTTAATTAGAACACAGGAAAGCTTTAAATGCCCTGGCTCTAATCTATCATTCTGGATTACTTCCAGTGTTAGCACATCTGTCAGTCACGACAGTGCCCCAAGCTACATTTACAAAAGCCTTCCATAAGTAAAGTTGCTATGAGAATCAAAGGTGGGGAAGTGAGGGGGAGGGAGAGACAATTTTTTATGTATCTGAATCTAGGCTATTTCTAATCAGCCCTCTCCTGTAAATTCCTCCTAATACTTCCATCATCACCAAACTGATAGGATCATCCTAAAAGGCACTGAGGGATAGACAGGTTTAGAAAACCATTTCCTCTGCTGTTTTCATACATGTGCAAAACCAAGAATTTCTATGAGTTTGGGAAATGGAATTCTTTTCTCATGATTTCTGACTGGTGTCAGAAATTTGATATACAAGCCTATAACAATTTGTTTCTTGCCAAGTGAATGCTCATTCTTGGGGTGGCCACTCTCTGTTTAACAGAAAAAGGCATTATTCCAGACTTAGATTCTTGTCTTTGTCATCTGAAGAGAACCAGTACAGATTTTTGGATGAAACCAAGTCATAGAAAGGGATCTTAAAAGTTCTGGTGCCAACTTTGACTGTTCCATGGCTCTCAGAGGCAACAAACTCATAGCTGGCTGGCTTCCTTTATTTTTATGTAGCCTCCATGGTGAGGGTGAGGATGCTCAAGGCCACCCTTGGGATGGTTCATCTTTGTGATTTCTTTTATCTTCTCCTGCCTTTTGGCATTCCTTCTCTCCTGCCCTCTAGGGCTCCAATTTAATGCAATCAAATCTGACAAGCTGTTTTAAAGTGCCTACTATATGCACTGTTCAGCCACCCCCCCCCCACCTCGACACAAATGAAAAGCAGCCCTGCCCTCTAGCATCCTCTTGAGGGGATACAACATGTAAACAGTTAATTATATGTCATAATTGAGGAGGGAAGGAGTGAACATTAATAATTAAGGTCAAGAAATGCTTTGTATAAGAAATAGCACATAAGAGGTAGCTAGGTAGCACAGTGAATACAGTGGCCTTGGAGTCAGAAAAGATATGAGTTCAAATCCAGCTTCACACAAGTATCACTACACTTACTAGCTGTGCAGCCCTGCACAAATCATTTAACTCCTATTGCCTCACCCCTAAAATAAATTTAAAAAGAAAATAAATAACACACAAGTTGATCTTAAGAACAAAAGTAGCTAGATCATTTATATTGCATTTCAAGTCTACAAGACAAGTTACATCTCACGTTTATACAGTGGTTTAAAGTTTGCAAGTGTTTTATATATTATCTCCTTTGATTTTCAACTCCCTATGAGGTAAGTACTATCATTCCCATTTTACAGATGAGAAAACTCAGGCTGACAGAAGTTAAATGATTTACCCTGGATACAAAGTTAGTTAATGTCTGAAGTCTGATTTGAACTCAAACCTTTCTGATGCCAAGTGTGGTGCCTTAGTAAAAAATAAAAATAAAAAACTACTCATTTGACTATAACTAAAGGGAATTAGGCATTCTAAGATGTGTGCTGCTCCTGGCATGAGACCTTTGATTACTCAGAACTTCCTACTTTATTTCCTTACCCAGGCTCTCTTTCTCTTACGAAAATCTGTTACTCCGAGTGGAATATCTCTAGCTGCCTTCAAGAAGGAAAATGAATGGAAATCATCTATTCTATAGTATGAAGAGTTTGACACCAGAGAATTTAAAGAAAAGTGGTCTTAGAAAGTGACTAAATTCTCCATATCCTTGGACCTAGAGAACCAAATGTGTGTGTGTATGTATATATATAGATATACGTGTATGTATATTCATGTGCATAACTAACATTGACCTAGACCTTAATATGTACCAGATACTGTGCTAAGCACTTTATGATTATTATTTCATTTGGTCCTCATAACAACCGTGAGAGGTAGGTCCCATTTTTAACCCCTTTTATGGATGAGGAAACTGAGGTAAAAAAAGAGTTGAAATGACTTGCCCAAGGTCACACAGATAGGAAGTACCTGAGGCTGGATTTGAGTCAAGTCCTCTATCCACTGTACTACTTATAAGCTGACCTATAAAAAGGTCAAGAATAAAGACAAAAGTGCCCTGTATATTACAATATTTGTAGGTAACACTTTCTCTAGTAGCAAATAACTGGGAACAAAATAGAAGACCATTGATTGGGGAAAGGCTAAACAAATTTTGGTACATGAATATGATGTGATATCATTCTGTTGTAAGAAATTCTGAATATAGGAAAATGAGGGAAAACTTTTATGAACTGATACAAAATGAAGCAGTAGAACCAAAAGAACAATATTCACAATGACAAACAGTAACAAAAGAAATACTACTGAATGATGTAAATTATAATGGCCAATCTTGGATCCGGAGAAAAGATTTTAGAATATACCTCCCACCCTTTTTTGCAAAGGTGGGAACTGTAACCATGGAACACTACACAGAAAGTCATACTTCTTCGTCATTTTGATTAGCTTTGTGGAATCTTTTTTTTCCTCTTTTGTAATTCTTTATTATAATGTATAAATCTCTTGGAATCTCCAGTATGGAGGCATACTGGAAAACATAGGTAATACAAAAAGATATCAATAAAATTAAAGAAAAAGAAAAATAAATTTTTACAGTCCAAAAAGTTTTCTTGGTAAAGTGAAATAATACACTGTAATATGAGGAAGACATGTTAGGACAGGGGAAACCTTTCTTCTTGTACCTTAAATTATACAATCAATGAAATACTACTTGCAAAAGAGGGGTGTTAGGATTCATGAGCAAAGACTACGAAATCTTTTTTTTTTGTTCTCAATGTTCAATTCATACCATCATAATTTTAAGTATAACTGATTATTAGTTATCAACTCTGAATCAAGATGTTCTTGAGATTTGTGCCTTTCTCTTTCAAAATAGTAATCCCTGGCGTTGATATATATAGGTAATACTTACAAAGCACTTTATATATATTATCTTTCTTAAACACTTTCCTCTTACTTTTGACAGATAGGTTAGTTAGCCCTATCTAGACACTTTCCTGAAATCTCAGCAAGGAAATAATGTATAACAGGGAAGTGCAGAATTTCTTGAAGTAGTTTTGGGCTTAGAAAGAGAAGATTTAAAAATAGCTATAAATATGAGTGAGTTCATAATCTCTACTTTATTAACTTGTATAAAAATGGATGTTTGAACATATTGTAAAAGTTTATTTTATTGAAAAGATTAAACACCTTCAGAAGATCTTTTGCACTAATTGCTTAGAAAAACTCAGAATTAGAGAATTCTAGACTTGAGAGGAACCTAGGATCATCCTGTCCAATCCAAACCAGGACAGAGCAAACTCTACTATATACTTGATGAGGGATCAGTTTGTCTTTGCTCAAAGACCTTCAGGTAGTCCATAGATAGCTCTAATTATTAGGAAACATTCCCCTTCTTTAAGTCTAAAATTGTCTCTTTACATTTCCTTGCTTTATTCCTAGTTATTTCCCCAGGAACAAAGTAGATTGCCTTATAGTCCCACAGGATAGGCCTTCACATATCTGAGGACAGTTATAATGTCCCTCACTAAGAAATCTCTTGGGTGAACATTCTCATTTCCTTCAACTGATCCTTCTTTGAAATAAATGAGAAGACCTTTCATCACTCTGACTGCCCTCCTCTGGGCACTCTCCAGTTTATCAGAATTCATGTTAAAATGTGGCTACTAAAACTGAATGTGATATTGTAGAGGTGGCCTATCTGAGCAGAACACAGTGGGACTTTAACAGTCACCCCTTGCTCTTTTCCCCAGGTCTGCGCTCTATACCTTCATTAGTGTGTTCTGTGATCACAGGATTTTGGTTAATCTGGTACAGTGGTAATTCATTGAGGTTGCAGTACACTAACTTTCCCACCCCACCCCCCATCCCTCATAGATAAACTACTGTCTAGCTGTACCTCTCTTATTTCACATCTGTGAAGCTGACCTTTTGAACTCATAAGACTACAATTTTCTTTGTAGAATTTCATCTTATTTGATTTGGCTCAATGTTCTAGCCTGACGTGATCTTTTTGGAACATGAAAATGTCAACCGATATGTAAGCTATTCCTCTAAACTTTGTACCATCAGCCAATTTGACAACCATGTCATCTATGCCTTTATCTGAGCCATCAATTAAAATGTTAAACAGAACAGGGTCAAACTTAGATTCT
>CM053770.1:114059775-114076320 GCA_028658325.1 Potorous gilbertii | reverse complement strand
TACTATAATAAATAATGCAATAACCAAATCAATGAAACTTACATGATCATATGGCTACAAAATTATTTTACTAACAATCAACATTCCCCTTAAAAAAGAAATGAAAAAATCCTTGATAAGATAAATAAAAATTATATCCTTAAAGAAAAATAATTGCATTATATTTAATGAATAAAATCATAACTGTTCACAATAGTACTGAGACTGAAATAAGATGCCAGTGTCTCAGGGATTGGTGAGAGCAAGAAGGACAAAAGAAAAAGGGAGTGTGAAAATGGGGAGGTAAAATTGAGAAAGAGAGAAAGAATCTATTAAGTACTTACAAGGAGCTAGGGTAATATAACACTAGAAATGTTAAGTATAGTAATAAGAAAAGAAAAAATAAGAATTAAGAGAGTAAATATCAGCAAAGAGGAAGCAAAATGATCTTTATTTGTGGATGATACACTGTTTAACTTAACTCAGGAGTAAATTAAAAAATTAACTGACAATAAATAGCTTATGCAAGGTAGCAAGATGCAAAATGCATTCACAAATATGACTAGTGTCTCCATATTGTTTACAATAGATATGTGAAAGAATTAAAAGTACCATTTAAAATTATACCTTATGCAATAGAGGGAGTTAGCAGACACCAATATAAATTATTTAAATGCAACAGCGAAATAATGATAGAGTACTACATAATATATAGTATATAGTAATTACATAGGACTTCTTAGAGATCTTACAGGTCAAGAACTGTGTTACTTGCTTTGCAAATATTATCTCATTCTATCCTTATAACAGTCCTGAGATATTGGTGCTGTTATCATGCCCATTTTACAGTTGAAAAAACTGAGGCAGACAGAAGGTCAGTAGCTCACCAAGGTTTACTAGCTAAGAAGTATCTGAGGACAGTTTTGAACTTGGGTTTTTCTGAATCAAGGCCCACTGGCTTGAATAATGGGTACTGGGAATAAATGCAAAATAAAAAATAAATTAAGGAAGGAACTTACACTGTGCTTACATTATAACCAAAGAGTAAATAAATGAACAAGTACAAGAAAACGTTAAGGTTCAACAAGCACTAAAAACTAAGCAGATTGTGAAAGACTTCCAAGAAGAGATGGCATGTTGGTTTCTTCATCTACTTAAACAAAGGTAAAAGAGTTGGAGTAGCTGATCATTAAAGTCCCTTCCAGCTCTAAATTCATAATACTGTTATCCACTTTTTTTAATCTTCAAAATTAGATGGTTGATTTTTATTTTCTGTTCCATGGTTGAAACTTTATTATCCGCAAAGTACTGAATAATCACTTTGACTTTTTTTAAATTCCTCAACCAACTGTTTATTTGAGTGTAGATCATTTGGATAAAACAGCATGAAACAACTGATTCATGCACCACATAATTCACAATGTCACAAAGCAAGCAGATGATATCCTGTTATGAAATGTTCCACAAATGATTAGTGCTCAATATATGTCTCTCTGTCTCCTTGTCCTTCTCCTGGTCCTTCCTCTTCCCCTTCCTCCTCCTCCTCCTCTTTGTCTTTCTGATCCTCATCCTTGTCCTTGTCCTCCTCGTCCTCTTCCTCCTCCTCCTTCTTCTTGTGCTTGAGTATATTTCAAGTTCAATCATCAGAGTGCTAGCCTGTAATTTTCCCTTTGTCAATGATCAAATTACCCAGGTTTTCAGGTTATTTTTCAAATTATATGGGAATAGGTATAATTGGTAAACATATCCCTAAAAGGGAAAACTGAAAAGCTTTCTGATAGGTACAAATGCTAAAGTGAAACCATATAGTGGCAACTTCCTGACATCATAACTTACTGAGTATGGCATGCGTATCTCTCTTTAGAATTATACAACACGAACTATCCTTTTTTTCTTCTTGCTTCCTTCATTTATTTCTTAATTTTCTTTCTTTTTACTCCTTTTCTGTTCTTCTTTCTTTCCTTCCTTTCTTTCCATTTTTATTTCTTTCTTCCACTATTATGCTATTCAGTTTATTTATTATTTATCTCATCAACTAATCAAATAACTCAGTTTCTAATAGCTTCTAGCCATATTTGTTATGTAGCCATGGGCAAATTACTTAACCTCTCTGTGCTTCACTTTCCTCACCTCTAAAATGAGATGGTAGGTATTGATAGCTAATGAAATCGTAATTATCATTCACATGTGTAGTGTTCAGATTAGTAAAATTCAATAAAGGAAGACTGAGGCAATATTCTCCAAGCAATGTAACATTTTATTAATCAGGTGTCAACCTGAAAATAAAATAGGTTTAATGCCTGCCTCAGTGAGCCAAAAGACTGTTAGGCAAAGGACAGATTCTACTTTACATTTTCTGAGGAGTGCAGAACAAAGAAGATAACAGGGTATTTAAGAAATAATAATATAGTTAGTTATAGAATTGTTGACATTATAGGATTGAGGACAACATGTTTGGTTACATGGGAAGCAGACTAGTTGGAAACTGGGAATAAGGGATTAACAATAACTTTCTAATTCTGTGCTGTGTCTAAGAAGTGTTTATTGTCAATAAGAACACTGTACACAGTAACAGAAACATTATGCAATGGCCAGCTTTGTTAGACTTAGCTCTTCTCAGCAATACAATGATCTGAGATAATTCTGAAAGACTCAAAATATCCACATCCAGAGAAAGAACTTTAGGGGAGGGAGAAAAAAATTGGAGCTAATAATCTTATAAAAGTTAATATTGGAAACTATTGGAAAAATGAAATGCTGTAAAAAAGAAGTGGTCATTATTTGAACCACCTGCAAGGTTAAAGGTAGCAGGCCAGACCTCTTTGGATAGCAAATCAGACATCTTTCAAGAGTAGCTTGGTGGTGTAAAGATCCAGACTCTTTTATATCCATCCAGAGAGAGCATATTTCCTCAAGGAAAAATGGAATAGTGATTAACAGGAGAACTAGATTTCTGAACAATTCATTATAAGCCAGTTAAATTTCTACACTAAGTTTAGAGACAAAGAACTATAACTTAGGCAGTTATAGAACAAAATCAATTAACTGTACACAAATATCAATAAAAAGATGAAGAAACAACATAATATTTTCACTCTTGTCTGATCAGATAATATCCAAAATATTGTTTCATTTTCTAGCACCATATTTTATGAAGGAAATTGGAGGAAGGTGATAAAGGGTACTGGGGACCATATCCTATAAGGACAGAATGAAGAAATAATAGATCTTTAGGGGAAAAAAAAGAACTTGCTTAATCAGATCTTCAGATATCTGAAGGATTTCATAAGTAATAAGAATAAGACTTAGTGTACTTTCTCCTAAAAGATAGATCAATGGGTGGAATTTCCTTTGAGACAAAAGTAGAATGTAATATGTGCACATTGAAAAGTCTGAAAAAATATTTTTTGTAATAATATCATTTTATTTTGGTTAATATGTTAACAATATGTATTGAAACAAAAGTTTTTGATTAACTCATTAATGTTGTCATTAACTTAAAACAATTGCATATTTGTATTACATTTATTTTGAAAAACTTTGATGTTATGTTGGGTGATATAGACATGATAAAATACTAGTATAGATATATCAGAGTGTTTTAGATGAAGAAAGTTTTTTTTCGTTCTTTTATCAACCTGGTCATGAGCCTCTCTGAGTGTAGTTAGGTTGATGTTTAAACAACAATAAATCAATCAATAAGCATTAAGTACTCTTTGTGTTAAGTTTCACATTGACAATAAGTTGACACATGCATTGCCAGAGCTATTTCAGTGTTTGGGAGGCTCTGAAGAAAAGTTTGGGAGAGAGGAGATATTAGACTGATTACAAAACTGAAAGGCTACACAGCTGTTGTGCTGACTTCTTTGCTGTATGCCTGTGAAACATGGACAATGTACCAGTGCCATGCCAGGATACTGAATTGCTTCCATTTGAACTGTCTTAGGAAGATTCTAAAGAGAATTTGGCATGATTGTTGCTGTGTTCGTCCTTGGTTTCTGAAGAAGGTCACATCATATAAATGATGACATGACTTGCACTTGACTTTGTTTTGAGTGAGGGAGGGCTGTGTAGGTCACCAGCCACACTTACACTTCAGAGCCATTTGAGTCTAGTGACCTGACACTCTTCAGGATGACTAGAGGAGACCCAAGATGGGGCAGTTAGGGTTAAGTGATTTGCCCAAGGTCAATGGCTAGTGAATGTCAAGTGTCTGAGATTAGATTTGAACTCAGGTCCTCCTGATACCTGCACTGGTACTCTATCCACTGCACCACCCACTCAAAAACAAAAAAAAAGTCAAATGCAAGTCATGTCATCATTTCTCTGATGGCATAGTCTTCTTCGGCCACGAAGCATGAAGACACACTGAGCATAATTTGGCAAGATAATGTACCAGACACTGAGGTCCTTGCTCAAACTAAACTGCCAAGCATTCAAATTATGGTTCAGACAGTACAACTCTGGTGGGCTGGCCACATTGTTCAAATGCAAGATGTACACTTAGCAAAAAGACTATTTATGGAGAACTCAAATGGAGCAGGTGATCACATGGTGGTAAGAAGAAGCAAAACAAGGATTCTCTCAAAGTCTTTCTCAAGAACACTGGATGTGATTGTGGAATATGGGAGACACTTGCACAGAACCACTGAGCATGGAGTGTCTACACATTAATGGTGCTGTATTTTATGAGCAAAGTATAATTGAAACAGCACAAAGGAAACACAGGATATGCAAATTTGGAGTAACCACCCCAAATGTTCTCACCGAACATTCATGCCCAATCTGTGCTAAAATATTTGGAGTTCATATTGGTCTGACCAACCACAGTCATACACACTGAAACTTCACTTTATCATGTCAGTGTCATTTTGGTCCTCTTAGAGAACGCAGGACAGCAACCAACCAACCATCTAGCTCCCAGTGTTAAGTACTATTCTAAGTTCTGGGTATGCAAAAATGGCAAAAGACAGCCTCTATCCTCAAGAATTTTTCAATCTAATAGGGAGAGAGCATTAAAACTATATTTATAGTTCTATCTTTCAATATAAACATACATACATACATACATATGAATATATGTGTATGTATGTGTACATGTGAGTGTAACTATGTACAGGAAAAATAGGATGTAACAGAGGAAAGACACTGGAATTATGAGGGATTAGGGAAGGCTTCCTGTAAAAAGTGAAATTTTGTTTAGAATTTAAAGGAAGCAAAAGAGGTCAGTATTTGGAACAGAGCATAGAAAGCAATCCAGACATGGAAGACAGACAAAGATAGTGCCCAGAGTCAAGAGATAAAGTGCCTTGTTTGTAGAACAGCAAGAAGGCCAGTGTCCCTGTATGAGGATCGCCTGTAGGTTAGTAAGGTGTATAGGAATAAAGCATGACAGAGGAGAAAGAACGACCGCCTGTGTCAAAGGATGCAGAGATATCAAGGAGAATGAAGATCAGAAAAGACCACTAGATTTGTCAGCTAAGAGAACATAATGATTTTACTGAGAGAAGTTTTGGTGGAGTGATAAAGTCATAGTCAGATTATATGGGACTGAAAAGAAAGTGGGAGAGCGGAACAAGATGGGGGTGTAGAAGCAGGGACCTGCTACAGCTCTCCCCCAAACCCCTCACAAAACCCTTAAAAATGACTCTAAACAAATTCTAGAGCAGCGAAAGCCACAAAAGGACAGACTGAAGCAAATTTGTTGCCCAAGACAATCTGGAAGATCAACAGGAAGGGTCTATCACAGCAGCCTGGGAGCAGTTCAACATAGGCCATGCTGGGTGCTGACAGAGCTGGAACAGGCCTTTGGGGACTGAATCACTGATGGCTGCTGTGGTTTTGAAACTTCTCAACTCACAAATGCCAAAGACAGCTTTGAAGGTCAGTGGGAAGGATCTCTTACCTGGCTGAGAAGGGAGGGTGGTCTGGACTCAGCCCCAAACTTAGGCCCTGTATCAGTCCTAGCCTCAATCAGCATGGCAGCAGCCACTGCTGAAGTGGAGGCTGCTTCTGGAGCCAAGAATTTAACGAGGAGCTCAAAAGTAAAGTAAAAAAAAACTTACTGAAGAAAATAATTCCTTAAAAATAACAATATAGCAAATGGAAGCTAATGACTTTATGAGAAATCAAGAAATTATAAAACAAAAGCCAAAGAATGAAACAATAGAAGACAAAAAGAAGTATCTCATTGGAAAAATGACTGACATGAAAAATGGATCCTGGAGGGATAATTTAAAAATTATTGGACTGTCTGAAAGCCATGATCAAAAAAAGAGCCAAAACATCATATTTCAATAAATAATCAAGGAAAACTGCCCAGATATTCTAGAACTAGAGGTTATAATGGAAATGGAAAGAATCTACTAATCACCTCCAGAAAGAGATCCCAAAAGGAAAGCTCCTAGAAATAATGTAGCCAAATTCCAGAGTTCCCAAGTCAAGGAGAAAATATTACAAGCAGCAAGAAAGAAAGAATTGATATTGTAACTCATGAGATCTGTCTCAGTAATAGGATAGTTGAAGAGAATATATGTGTATATATATATATATATATATATATATATATATATATACAGAGAGAGAGAGAGAGAGAGAGAGAGTGCAGAGTGAGCTGAATGTGATGGGATGATATCTAAAAAAGAAAATTGAGAATTGAGAGAAATGTATTAGGAGAAAGAGAAAGGGAGAGCTAAAATGCAATAAATCATCTCCCATAAAATAGGCAAGAAAGCTTTCACAATGAGGGGAAAGAAGGAGAAGATGAAAGGGAGTAAGTGAGCCTTCCTTTCTTCATATGTGGCTTCAGGATGGAATAACATGCACACTCAATTGGGTATCGAAGTTTCTCTTATCCTATAGGAAAAGAGGAGGAGAAGAGGATAATAGAAGGGGGATAACAGAAGGGACAACAGATTGGGGGAAGGGGTAATCAGAAGAAAACACTTTGATAGAGGGACAGGGCAAAGAAGGAAACTGAAGAAATGGAGGGCAGGTTAGGATAGCGGGAAATACAGTTAGTATTTTCCAACATGACTGTTATGGATGTGTTTTACAAGATTGCATGTATAACCTATATAAAATTGATTGTCTTCTCAATGAGTATAGATAGAGAGGGGAGACAGGAGACAATATGTAACTCAAAACTTTAAAAATGAATGTCAAAAATTGTTTTTACATGCAACTAAGAAATAAGATATACAGGCAATGGGGCATAGAAATATCTCTTGCTCTACAAGAAAATAGAAGGAAAAAGGACAAGAGGTAGGGGATGACAGAAGGGAGGGCAGATTATGCACTGTTCTGTGGTGGGGGAAGGGGGAGATGGGGATAAAATATGAAATTCAAAATTTTGTGGAAATGAATGTTGAAAATTGAAAATAAATAAATCTTAAACACAAAAGTGAGGAGAGATATAGTGGAGAGACATATTTTAGTTGACCTTTTTGAAGACAATAGCTACAAAAGGAAGAATGAATATAGGAAGATAATTAGCAGGAATGGAATGATCAAGTAAAGCTTTTTGTCTTTGCTGTGGCTTGTTGTCATTTAAACCAGTTGTGAGAGAGAATTGAAAATAAGTGAAAGAGTGTGGATGACAAGATGTGCAATCTGTTGGAGAAGGGATAGAATGAAATCATTTGTGAAAGTAAAAGGGTTAAACTTGGTAAAGAGCATATGCATTTTATTATATGAGATGGGATGAATGAGAAGAAAATATCAGAATATACCTGAGTAATAGGAGATGAAGAAGAGGTGAGAAGGAACTCACAGCTAATAGTCTCTTTTTCTTTTTCTTGTAAAATATAAGATAAGGTTCCTCGTTAAGAGAGTGGAGGAATAGGATCCAAGGGAAATTTGAGGAGGGATAAAAAGTTTGGAAGAACTTCTGTGAAGAGTATGACCAGGTGTGAGAACCATCATCATTGAGTGCATGGAGCCACTCTTATACCCTCAGAAAATAGGTGCAATAAGAGATATGAGACCTCAAGTCAAAGGAAAGATTACTCTTTGCGCTGGAGGTTTTCCATATCCCAGTGAAAAGACTGAATTGGCCTTGTATAGATTCTTCACATGGTAAGATAAATTTTGGTTTAACTTTCAATATTTACTTAAGTTGAGCAGTTCATCTATCTAGCTAGAACCTGCAGAAACAAATGGAGGCATCAAATTATAGCTCTATTGTTAATGGTCAGTTTGCAAATTCCAGCTCTGACTCCGATGTTTGCTGACCAGTGTCCTGTTTTAACCTGATATAGCTCTTCCTCTTCTGCTCTCTGTTCTTTGATGTGAAAATAATTACTCTGTCCTTCTGATTTCCTTAAAATTTCATTGTGCAGATCTTTCCTGGGTAGACAAGATCCGTGTAAGTTGCCAAAACTGCTGCTCCAGACCACTATTTCTTGGGTTTTTTATAATGTCTGTGCTGCGAATATATAATAAGCCAGTTTTTCCATGCTTCTTTGTGCATTTTGTGTAGGTTATCATTAGTGGAAATATCACAGATATTCATGTATTCATATTTATTTTCTTTTTATCATATATTGTGCTTATTTATATTTATTCTATTGGCATTCATTCTTATATGTATCCTTTTCATATTCCTCATTAGTATTTAGCAGTCCCAGTGTCTACCACAGTGTCTATCAGGCACTATGTGGTAGGCACTCACTATATGATTATTGTTTGATTGGTGTTGTCAATCATGCTTGAACTTTTATCTGAAGAGTAACCATGACCAGCCCCTTTACTTGGTGTTTTTCAGTTTGTACTCAAAATAACAATCTGCATGCCTTTGAAGGAATTTACTTAAATCAGTAGCTTGACACTAACAGGAAACCAATTCTATCACTACAAACAGAGGTGAAATGGCAGGGATATTTTCATACTATTACTCAAAGTAGCATCATGTACAAATGAGATGAAGAAAAGATTGTAGCATTTCAGCATCTTCTTCTGAATGTGGGCTCTGTGCAGCAGAAAAGCAATATTGCTCTCCCAAAAAAAGAGTTTTTCATGTTCTACACACATGACCTTTTTAAGATCAAGGAGTCAAGCAGATTCTTAAAATCTCAGGTCCTTTTTTCCTCTTTATAATTGCTTATTTTGGGGCATGGAGGAACTTGCCACAATAGGATTTCCATGTAAATTATAGATCTTAACCAAAAATAAAAAGGGGGAGGGAAGAAAACTATTTTCTGAATATTCTCATTCAGCACATTTTTAGTAAAATGAAGGGAATAAATAGCTCATTTGAGCTCCTCAAAATCCTTCTTGCTATTTCTCTTTTCTCTTCTTGAGGAAATCAATTGTTTCAACAGAGTAACCATTACCCTTGGAAAACAGACAGAAATTAAATAAAACATAGCCACTTTCTTCTCTCCCCAGTCTCATGAAATGATTTTGGGAAGAAAACAGATTCAAATCATAGGCACTGATCTGTAAATTTCTGACATGGAGAAGATAATCCAAGTTCATATCTTTTGTGTAAACATGATGGAATCGTAGGACCATTTATTAGAAGCCATCAATCCCAACTCCCTCATTTTACCCATAAAGAAACTGGAGGAGAGAGAAGTTATATAACTTTTTGAAAGTTATGCAACTGTCACTTTTTTGTATTCATTTAGTATTTCATTTCTCCCCACATGTAAAAACAATTTCTAGCATTTATTTTTAAATCTTTGAGCTCCAAATGCTGTTCCATCCTCCCTCCCCATGCCTATCTCATTGAGAAAGCAAGCAATTCCATAGAGGTTATATATTTGTAGTCACACAAAACATATCATAATACTCATGTTGTAAAGGAAAACATAGCCAAAAATCAAGAAAAAATACAAATTGCTTCATTCTGTATTCAGATACCATTGGTTCTTTCTTTGAGGATGGCTAGCAGTTTTCGTCGTAAGTCCTTTGGAGTTGTCATACATCATTGTATTGCTGAGAATAGCTAAGTCACTCAGAGATGATCGTCTTATAGGATTGCTGTTATTTGTACCCATTACATTTCACTTTGCATCAACCCACATAAGTCTTCTCAGGGTTGGTTTGTTTGTTTGTTTTCTGAGGATGTCTTAGTCATCACTTCTTTCTTTTATGTTTGTTTCTTTATTTTTAGTTTTCAACATTCATTTCCACAAAATTATGAGTTCTAAATTTTCTCCTCATCTCTCCCCTCCCCTACCCCAAAACATCATTGATTATAATTACTTGTTCTCCCAATGTGCCCTCCCTTCTATCACATGCCTCCCTTCTCTTATCCCCAACTTTCCCTTTTCTTGTAGGGTAAGATAAATTTCTATACCCCATTGCATGTATTTTTTATTTCCGGGTTGCAAGCAAAAACAACTCTCAGCCTTTGTTCCTAAAACTTTGAGTTCCAATCTCTCTCCCTTCCTCCCTCCCCACCCATCCCTACTGAGAAGGCAAGCAATTCAATATAGGCTACATATGTGCAGTTTTGCAAAAGACTTCCATAATAGTCATGTTGTGTAAGGCTAACTATATTTCCCTCCATTCTATCCTGCCCCTCCATTTATTCTATTCTTTCTTTTGACTTAGTCCCTTCCCAAAAGTGTTCACTTCTAATTACTCCCTCCTCCCATTTGCCTTTCCTTCTATCATTCCCCCCACCGCACTTAACCACTTCTCCCCTGTCTCACTGTAGTGTAAGATAGATTTTCATACCAAATTGATTGTGCAAGTTATTCCCTCCTTAAGTCAAATGTGATGAGAGCAAGCTTCACTTTTCTCTCTCACTTCCCTCTTTTACCCCTCTTTTTCTTGTGTCCTTCATGAGAGACAATCTGACCCATTACATTTCTCCCTTTCTCCTCCCAATACATTCTTCTCACACCTTGATCACATTTTTGAGATATCGTCCCTTCCTATTCAACTCACCCTGTGCTCTGTGTGTGAGTGTGTGTGTGTGGGAGTATATATATATATATATATATATATATATATATATATATATATGTGTGTGTGTGTGTGTGTGTGTGTGTGTGTGTGTGTGAGTATGTACGTGTATGTGTATATATATATATATAATATATATATATATGTATATGTGTGTGTATAATACATATGGTATACTACACAATGCCTCCAACTACCCAAATATTGAGAAAAGTTTCAAGAGTAACAACATTATTTTTCCATGTAGGAATGTAAACAGTTCAATTTTAGTAAGTACTTTGTGATTTCTCTTTTCTGTTCATCTTTTCATGCTTCCCTTAATTCTTGTGTTTGAATGTCAAATTTTCTATTCAACTCTGGTCTTTTCATCAAGAGTGCTTGAAAGTCCTCTATTTCATTGAATGACCATTTTTTCCCTGAAGTATTATACTCAGTTTTGCTGGGAGGTGTTTCTTGATTTTAATCCCAATTCTTTGACTTCTGGAATATCCTGTTCCAAGTCCTTCAACCCCTCAATGTAGAGGATACTAGATCTTGTGTTATCCTGAATTTTAGGTCTTCCTCTGATGGTATGTATTCTTCTTCCTCATCTGAATGGATGGAAGAAAATACCTGTTCACTAAGAAAGCAACCTCCTATAGTCTTAATTTTTTCTTCCTTTCTTGTATATTTTCCTAGCCAATTACATGATTTTTGACTACTTTGTCAAGAGGAGGGTATACTCTGGGAACCTGTAAGTTCTCAGGTCCTTCAAAGTGGCACAATCAAGTGAGAGGAGTTTACTCCTCTCCTGGCCTGTGCTCTTGTTTGTGAGCAACCACAAGCACTCTGTTCTGCCCAGGATTTGTGAATAGAATTCTCTTTCCACAGCTGCCTCCACCTCCACTACACCTCTTCCTCAACCCAAGAGAGTCACGTTGGGCTGAGATTTAGATCAATCACTCAATTCCCCTAGGAGCTTTATGCTGAGGGCTCCAAAAGTGGATGCTGCAGCTGCAGTGGCTGCTGTTGGTCAGACCAGCCTGTGTTGCCTTCTCATGCAGGTGAGAGAGCTTTCTCACTGACCTTTGTAGATCTCTTTGACATTGTGGGTTTAGCAATCAAAGAACTGCAGCAGCTGCTACCAGGGATTCTGGCCCCTGAAGCCTGTTCTGATCTGTTCCTGCCATGCAGCAGCCAAGGGTGGGTTGCACTCCACTGTGCACCTGGTGCAATAGACCTTTCCTGCTGGCCTTCCAGGCTGTATTGGACTGAAAATATCTTTCACTCTGTTGTTTTGTGGCTTCAGCTGCTTTAGAATTTGTTTAGAGTCATTTTACAGGTATTTTATGGGCTATGGAGTGGAACTTCTACAGGTCCGTCCTTCCCTGTCATCTTGGCTCCATCCACATCATTTCTTATAGTACAAAATATTCCATCACAATAACATGCCAAAATTTATTCAGCCTTTCTTCAATTGATGTGAATCCCATCAATTTCTAATTCTTTAGCCCCAGAAAGGGGTGGTGTAAATATTTTTGTACATATATGTCCTTTTCCTTCTTTTTTTAAAAATCTCTTTGGGATAGAGATCTAGTAGTGATATTGCTATGTCAAAGGTTATGGATGATTTTTATAGCTCTCTGGGAATAGTTCCAAATTTTTCTATAGAATGGTTTAATCATTTCACAACTCAAGCAGTAGTACATTAATGTCTTATTTTTTTCCACATCCTCTCTAACATTTGTCATTTACCTTGTCTATCCTATTATCTAATCTAATATGCATGAGGTACTACCTCAGAATTGTTTTAACTTGCATTTCTCCTATCAATAGAGAATTAGAATATTTTTCATATGACTATAGATAGCTTTAATTACTTCATCTGAAAGCTAACTATATCTTTTGATCATTTATCAACTCTTATTTTTATAAATTTGGCAGAGTTCTCTGTATGTTAGAGAAATAAGGCCTTCATCAGAGAAATTTGGATCAATTTTTTCACAATTACCATTGCTAACTGCATTTTTCTCTGTCTTATTCCTTCTATGCCTGTTTATTCTCTTCTTTCTTTCCTTTTACCTTGGATCGCCTCAAAAGTGTTTTGCTTCTGATTACCCCTTCTCAAGCCCACTAATATTTTAATGTAGAAGCTGCTGAATCTTTTGTCAGCATTTCTTTGACTCCACATTACTTAAATTGTTACTTTTTTGAGTGTTTGGATAATTTTCCCCTTGACTTTGGAGATCTGGAATTTGGCTATAATATTCCTGAGAATTTTCATTTTGATATCTCTTTCAGGAGGTGATCACTGGATTTTTCAATTTCTATTTTATCCTTTAGTTCTAGAATATCAAGGCAGTTTCCTTGATAACTTATTAAAAGATGACATCTAGGCTCTTTTTTATCATGGTCTTCAGATAGTTCAATAATTTTAAGATTATCTCTTCTGGATCAATTTTCCAAGTCAGTTGTTTTTCTTGTAAGTTATGCCATATTGTCTTCTATTTTTTCATTCTTTAAGTTTTGTTTTATAGTTTTCTGCTTTCTTATACAGTCATTAGCTTCCATTTGCTACACTCTAATTTTTAAGGCTTTATATCCTTCACTGAAATTTTGGACCTCCTTTTCCATTTGGTCAGTTTTGCTTTTTTTGTGTATTCTTCCTTTCACTGACTTTTTGGACCACTTATGCCATTTGGCCTTGTATGCATTTTAAGGTGTTATTGTCTCTGCATTGGTTTATTGTGTGTGTGTGTGTGTGTGTGTGTGTGTGTGTGTGTGTGTATGTATCTCCTTCACCAAACTACTGACTTGTTTTTCATTATTTTCATGCATTACTTTCATTTCTCTTCCCAATTTTGCCTCTACCTCTCTTACTGGATATTCAAAATCCTTTTTGAGCTCTTCCATAGCCTGAGACCAATTCATATTTTACTTGGATCCAGACTCTGCTATGTCCCTCTCGGTGTATCTTTTAATTTTGTTACCATAATGAAAGAGGACCCCACTCCTTGTCACCATAATTATTTTCTATTGTGAGAGGTTTTTGTGTGTTTTTCTGTTATTTGTTCATTTTCTAAGCCCATGACTTGACTTTTAACTGTTCGTTAGAATAGGGGTCTGCTTCCATGGTAGAAGTTGCATTGTCTCAAGCTTCAGGGATTTTATGTAGCTGTTCTCAGAGATACTTCTAGGGGTTTATAAGTTTTCATTTCTTCTAAGGTGATATGATCTAAGGCGAGGTGTTTACTTCTTTCCTAGCCTGTTCTATGTTTTGTGAGTCACCACAAATATATGTTTTGGTCCTGGAAATTTGAGAAGGCATCCCTTCGCACTGTTGCCACAAGCTCTGCTATGTCAGTGTTACTCCTCATCCCAGGGCTGCCCCACAGGACTGCAACTCAAAACCAAGTATGAGCCGAGCAACAGAGTCCTTCCTATGTGCCAGCAAAGAGAAACCTGTAATCTACTTCTAACTAAATTCCTTCAATCCTCTCACCATCTGTCAGCTGAGAGCTCCAGAAACAGCCACTGTAACTTCCACTGCTGATTCAGTCTCTTCCAAGGCCTGCTCCTGGTTTGTTTGGGCCAGGGATGTGCTGGAGTCATGGCTGAACTGAAGTCCTCTCTCACTCAGGTCCAATGGACTTTTGCTACTGGCCCTCTAAGTTGTCTTTGGAATTTGTAGGTTGAGAAAACTGAGAACTGCCACAGCTGCCAATGATTTAGTCCCCTGAAGTTTGCTCTAGGTTTGCTAAGGCCCATCTGTAATGGAGTAGTCCAACATAGACTGTGCTACTTTCTCAGTCTGGTGAGCAGACCTTTCATTTTCACTTTCTAGGTTGTCTTACACTTGCAACTTGTTTCATTTCAATGGTTTTTTGTGAATTCTGCAGCTCTCGAATTTGTTCAGAATCAGTTTTTACAGGTATTTGTGCTTTTGGGAGACAGCTCAGGCAAGTCCCTGTCTTTACTGTTGCCTTATGGGAACAGAATTAGAACTCAGATCTTCTTAGCTGCAAGGACATCACTCTACCTACTGGAGTGGTGTCAAACTGAAATAGAGACTGGGTACACTAAACTATACATAAGAGTCCTTCTATGTAGCATATTGACATAGAAAACCACATATTGGAGAGAGAGCCAAGATGGCAGAGAAGATGCAGAGATTCTCCTGAGCTCTCCCTCAAACCTCTCCAACATCCTTTAAATAATGCCCCCAACTATATTGTAAAATGGTAGAACCCTAAAAAGGACAGAAAAACTATTTTCTAGCTCAAGAAAATTTGGAGTGAGAGCAGGAAAAGTCTATTGCACCAGGTTGAGAGTAGAACACAGTCCAGCAAAGGCTGTGCCAGCACAGACTAGGTTTCAGAAAGCCAGGAGCAGACCCCAGCATGACTGAACCAGTGACAGCAATGATAGTTTCCTGACTTCTCAGACCACAGATGGTAAGGGGATCAAACACTTCTCAGAAGATTACCAAGGTTTCTTGGCAGGCACAGTGGGCAGGACTCTGTTAAATTGTCCATACTTGGATCTGGGTCTCAGTTTCAGTGTAAGAAGAAACACTAGCAGAGCAGAGCTTATGGCTGCAGGGGAGCTAGGACACTGGTTATATTCCAGCATGAAAAAGAGTGTGGTTGCTCACAGACCAATGTACAGTACAGAAGAGTAGTAAACATGCCTCTCCCTAGAATATACCACTTTGTAAGAACCCAAAATATACAGGACTCCAGAAATACCCCTGAAAAGAGCTGCACAAAAACCTGAAGGTTGGAACAATACTCCCTACACTCCAGAAGTGGAATTCTGCTTTAACATGAAGTTAAAAGTCAAGAAATAGGCTGGAAAGTGGGAAAATAGGAGAAAAAATATCCTGTCTATAGACAGTCACTATGGTAGCAAGGAAAATTAAAACATAAACTCAGAAGATAATAAAGTTGAAATCCCTACTTCTAAAAAAATATGGATTAGCCCCAGGCCATGGAAGAGCTCCAAAAGAATTTTATAAATCAAGTAAGATAGGTAGAGGAAAAATTGAGTAAAGAAATGAGGATGATGGAAGAACATAATGAAAAAAAGTAATCAAACTTGACAAAAGAGGCACCAAAAAGGAAACCTTTTATTAATGTTTCATTATCACCATATTTTATTTATTTTATTAAATATTTCCCAATTACAGTTTAGGAACACAGTCAATAGCGTTGTGGACAACATGTGGACCATAAACTTCCTCTGGTACATCTTTACTATATCATCATATTGATAATATTTTTTGCTGCTGCTGGCTTGGACAGATACTGGATAGATTAGGTAATTCAAAATATTTGTAAGGAAATTATCTGACAAAATTTTCTCCCCATTCCTATTCCCATTGTGTTTTTTTTTCTTCTTTTCCTCTTATTTAATCTCTGAACTTCCCTCCCTTCAAGCAAAATCCTTTCTCTCTCTTACAAATTCTAAAATCCATAAGTTAAAAGGATATTTTGCTTCTTTAAGGGTATCTTTCTATTTTCACTGAATTTAGACATTCAGTATGCATTGCTCTCTGAAGTACTCCTAAATAGCTACCAGTTCATCAGAATTTTTTTTTCTTTTGTAATAAATTTATTTAACTTTTTACATTCATTTTCACAAGATTTTGGGTTCCAAAATTTTCTCCCC
>CM053770.1:114033720-114059275 GCA_028658325.1 Potorous gilbertii | reverse complement strand
CAATTCCAGTATTGTGGAAATACAATCAGGATAACACAAGATCTAGCAGCTTCTACATTAAAGGATCAAAAAGTGTGGAATAGGATATTCCAACAGTCAAAGGAACTAGGACTAAAACCAAGAATCACCTACCCAGCAAAACTGAGTATAATACTTCAGGGGAAAAACTGGTCTTTCAATGAAATAGAGGACTTTCAAGCATTCTTGATGAAAAGACCAGAGCTGAAAAGAAAATGTGACTTTCAAACACAAGAATGAGAAGAAGCATGAAAATGTAAACAGCAAAGAGAAGTCATAAGGGACTTGCCAAAGTTGAACTGTTTACATCTCTATATGGAAAGACAGTATTTCTAACTCCTGAAATTTTTCAGTTTCTGGGTAGTTAGTGGGACTACATAAACACATACACACGTGCATGCACACACAGAGACAGAGAGCACAGAGTGAATTGAATAGGATGGGATCATATCTTAAAAGTAATCAAGGTAAATGATGAGAGAGAAATGTAGTGGGAGGAGAGAGGGTGAAATGGAATGGGGTAAATTATCTCTTATAGAAGAGACAAGCAGGAGACTTTTTAATAGAGGGAAAAGGAGGAGAGCTGAGAAAAAAAAAACAAACATGAATTTTACTCTCATCACATTCAACTAAAGGAAGGAATAAAATGCACATTCGTTTTGGTATGAAAACCTATCTTACAATACAGGAAATTGGGGGAGAAGGAGATAAGCAGGGTGGGTGGAGGATGATGGAAGGAAGGGTAATGGGCGGAGGGAGCTATTTGAAGTCCACACTCAGGGAGGGACAGGATCAAAAGGGAGAATGACAACAATGGGGGGCAGGATAAAATGGAGGGAAATATATTTAGTCTTACACAACACGACTATTATGGTAGTCACTTGTGATACCACTCAGTTATGGCCTATATTGAATTGCCTGCCTTCCCAAAGGAAATGGGTGGGGAGGAAGGGATGGGGAGAAATTGGAACTCAAAGTTTTAGGAACAACTCTTGAGTAATCTTCTTGCTACTAGGAAATAAGAAAATACAAGTAATGGGGAATAGAAAGTTATCTGGCCCTACAGGACAAAAGAGAAGATGGGGACAAGAGAAGGGAGGGATGATAGAAGAGAGGGCAGATTGGTGATAGGGGAAATTAGAATGCTCAGTGTACTGGGCTGGATGAGGGGACAAATGGGAAGAAATTTTTGGAACCCAAAATCTTGTGAAAATGAATGTAAAAAGTTAAATAAATAAATTTATATTAAAAAAAAGATAAGTATCATGTGAGCAAAGTATTTGTTCTATTCTAACTAGGCTATATAAGAATATAATCCCTTAAAATAATTATGAAAATTTCAAGTCTAATCCATCCATAAATATGAAAGAGTCTAAGAACATTTCTTTAAAAATTGTTTTATAGTAACATTAGTAATACTTACTTAGCAACATTCGTTAATGTTACTTAGTATGTATTCTAAGGCACTCCACTATTAATATACGTGGTTTAAAAGAAAGAAGCACGTTTATTTAGATGCAATACTTCAATTTCTCTCAGTCAATTATACTGCTATTTTGGTGAGAAACTGCAAAGGAAAACGTTATGAGCTGAAGGAATTGACAGAGGCCATGTTGCATAGTGGATAGAGAAAATGACCTCATAGTTAGAAAAAAATATGCACTTACGTTCTTCTGAAATAATAATTATGTCACTATGGACAAAAAGTTTTTCTCTTATGGACCTACAAAAATGTCTAAGGCTATGCATGTTAGAGATTAGTTCCTAATGACCATCCAATTAATGATTTTCCATCCTTATATGATGAAGCTGAAAACATAACCCCTAACTAAACAATCAAAGAAATAGATGCACAAACAAATAAATGACAGTGTCACTGCATATTCATCAAGAAATACTGCCAAAGACTGAGGGTTAATAGTGACAGAAAACTTGTAATATGTAGACAAAGAAAAATTATCAATCATGTTCTTACTCTGGCATTTATTTTGATGTCTATTGAAGATGAAAAGACGGGAAGGGAAAGGGATAAGCAGTTTTAGAGTGCCTACAATGTTCCAGAAAATGTGGTAGGTGCTTTACAAATATAATGTTATTTGATCCTCACAATAGCCATGTAAGGTAAGTGCTGCTATTAAGGTTATTTTATAAAGAATAGCTGAAGTAAACAGAGGTTAAGTAACTTGTCTAGGATCACATAACCCATGAAGAAAATTAATGCAAAAGCAAAAATTATAATTTCCCTAAATTTATACATAGAAGTCTTCAGAAATCCTTAAGAAAACATATAAACATTTCAAAAAAACAAAGTTTGGATAGAATTTTAACATGTTGACTCTCCTTACATTAAAAATAGGATTTCATTGGAAGATTCTAGGGAAAAAAGTATCAAACAAAAGCTTTTATCCAAATATGGCTAAGAAAAATAACTTTACCTTTCTAGACCTCAATTACCAAATCAGTAAATTATGGGAGTTGGATGACATCTTTCAATACACACTTATGACTTTAAGGAGTCTGTGGAACTGTATAATCTATTAAAATATTTCAAAAAACGCATTGCAATTGTTACTCTTACAAAGAAGCAATACCATAGCAATATAGTTAATGAATAAAATGCAATATCTGAATCACACGAATTATACTTCCTACTGTTGGCAATGGCACTAGTAAAGTATAATGTGACTCAAGTTCAAGTGCTAATAAATTAACATCTGATTCAAATAGAGTTCTCATTAGAATATATTAAGTAACAATAGTCTTTTTAAAGCTGTTGATTGTGAAGAACTTGTATGAGTTAAATTAGGAATTAATGATTATGCTTACCAAAGACAGTAGATTTCTCTTTTTGGTGATATTAAAGTGGTTGAATGTACTCAAGCATTTAATGGCCATATTTATTACATAGTGAGTATATCTAACTTAAAGTTAGACAATTTTAGAAATCATGCTCTGGCCATAAGAAATTCGAAGTTTTTGTTTTCTTGCAGCACCTGATATGTTCTTGAAAAGTTACAGAGTTCAGGCAAGTTTCATCTTACTATACATTTCCTGAGCTCAAAGTGTTTTTTTTTATTCTTCTATGATTTTTATGATTCCTCTTCCCTGACTTCATGAAGGTGACCTACTAATTGATTTAACTTCTCAATATACACTTAATATTTGGCATATCATTAGTATTTTTTTACTTAGAATAGAGACCTATTTTGTACTGAACTATTTTCTTTACTTTTTTTTGTACTTACTAAGCCAGCATCCAGTGAAGTAGAGATGATCTAACAGTGGGTAGCATCAAGGTGATATTACCCATGTAGATCTCATTAGTCAGTGCATTTCATCATGTGTCCTTCTGTTTTTGTATACGTTTCTCTTTTACTTTGATCTAAAATACACCACATCTCAGCAAAGGGACCAGAATATCAAGCATATAGGCAAAGTAAAGGGAAGGTTCTGGAAGGCAGTAGTAAGGGAGAAATGAAATGTGTAGAGCTCACCAGATAATTTGATTTTATCCTGAGTTGTTGTGTTTTGGATGCTTCTGTTTTGTTAGTTTCTATCTGCTTGAAAACTTAAGACATAGCCTCTGAGCGGGACTTCATTGCTTGGAATGTATGGAAGCAGAAGGAATGAAGGTTGTAAACCACTTAAAAAGTGATGTTTATAAAGGCAAGTAGCTTTCATTTGGGAATATTAAGTCTTATGCCTTGTGAATCATAACATTGTGAAAGTAGACAGGAAAAAGAGTTAGCTAAGAGACCTACCAAATCTAAGACAAACAACTCTGATTTTGCTTCTGACAAGATTGGAAGGCAAAGGAAATTTTACTATGATAGCTAGAGAATGCTATGTTTGTGTTTCTGCCATACCATGTTACTAGATAATCTATCAATCAACAATTAGTAAGTGCCTAATCTGTACCATACATTTTGTTAGGTGTGGAATGAAAGTAAAATAGTGAATACACTCAAAGATCATAAATTCAGCTTCAAAGAATATAACATTTTCTAAGATAAGTCAATACATTGTAAATGAAAAAAATGCAAAATGACTTTTGAAGGAACAAAAACACCTGGGAATAAGAATGGCGCTCAAAGACAGTGATACCTGAGCTGAGCCCTGAAACGACCTAAATGTCCAATATTTTAGATTTTAAAGGGTAGAGATTGATCTCTTTCTGGTTTTCTTTTGCTTTTCTTCCTTCTAGTAATCTAATGTTCAATATCCAATGATATTGACTTCCTTACTGTTCCTCCCGCAAGATATTGCACTTTGTACATTGACTTTGCACATTTTCACTGACTGCTCTCTATACTCTCCATAACTGGAATGCTCTTCCTTCTTATATTTAACTACTTGCATCCCAGGCTTCTTTCAGTTCTCAGCTGAAAAACCTACCATCTTTAAGAAGTCTTTCCTGATCAGCCTGTTAGTGCCTTCCTGAAAATTACCTCCAATTTATCCTATATATCTTTTATGTATATAGTTGCTTGATTCTTGTCTCCAACATTAGAAAGTGAAAGCAGGAATTGTATTTTACTTTTATTCTCAACACTTAGCATAGAGACCAAAACAAAATAAACACTTAATAAATGCCTATTGGTGTCACTCTGCTTTTTGTTTCCCAGGCTTGCTTATTTTATCTTATATTCCTTCATCAAACTCTTCACATGCTTCTCTCTATTCATTAATTCTAAAACCTTTATACTCTATTATGTTCACCTATCACAAACTATTATATATGCGTATTTTCCCCTTTGATGATAGGAGGAATTCATAATTACTTAAGAATTTAATAAATACTTCTTTTCTGAAAGCAAATGTCAAATCCAGACACATAAATTGTTGAATTGGCACTGTGTCAATTTCTAAATATTCTGCAGAATGGGACAGCAGGCTTCAAACTTTGCTCAGGGTGCATAATGACAGCTGAGAAAGCTAAGTATAGGAAAAGTAAGTCATGAATCCTGCCTAAGTAATTTGAGTCATTAGTATATATGTTTGTGAAAATTGTGGGAAGCATTTTACAATCCATCTGATAAAGTGCTTCTAAGAGGTCAAAATACTCTTTTTGAATATTCTTCTCACTGTAAAATTAAAAGGTCACTCCATAAACTCTAGACAAAATGAAAACCTAGGATTTATTATTCAAGGTAAAAATAGAGAAAACTTTTATTCTGGTATTACTCAAGGGGAAAATCAATAATGAAAAAGTATGCTTTTTATTTTATTATTACAAGGTAATAATACTGCAGGCTAAAAAAATTCTATCTATGTTATGGGAATTTCTCATTTCAAAGTTACTTTTTTAGTAATTCTTCTTAATATTTGACTGAATTATGTACGTCTACTGTACTGTATTGTCATCTGGTGATTTGGTGGATTTGAGGGAGTTAAATAAAAATGCCTGACTACTCAGAGATCAGACTTGGTACACTTAGTATTTAATAGGATCAAATGAGCTAATATCTAGAGTTTTGTCAACATCATAAATAAAGAAGTATCTGAACTTTGCATCCACTGTGAGCTTGGGTGGAAGATTGTTTTGTGGTAATTTTCAACTGATTCCATAGAATATGTGAAATCAACTTCATAGTGCAGACTCTCTGGTATGAGTTTTCATTTTGGAGAAAGTGAAAGAATTCTATCTTAAGGTATGGGAGTTAGTGACCTGTCCCTGGAAATGAGTGAGGAAAAGAATGACATGACCTAAATTTCTTCTAGTTCAAATAGAGCATTTCATGTTAGCAATCCAGGCTTATGCTGCCAAACTATTCTTTGAGGTGAGATTTGGTTTATGTTCTTGCCTTTTCCTTTAAAATCTAATTTAGATTGAGAAAAAAAGGTCAGGGTACTACTCTAAACTGGGACATCAAAAGAAACAAATGGGAACAAATAGGTAACAAAGAGTGTAAGTGTACTCTTTAGTGATATTTATCTAGAGTTGTAATTTGTTTAAAAAAATGATAATTTAACTGTATTGAAATAAGCCTTCCTTTAGGTGTTAACAACAAAAGATACTTCAATGCCGCAATAAACAACATTATTAAGCAGTAAGCCATGTTCCAGGTATTGTGCTAGGAATCCATAGATCCAAAATGTCTTTAGTTATTCATGTACTGGTAAAAATCATAAACCTTTTCATACATTATCCTGTGCCTTCCCCCCACCTTCAACTGCCTCTCTCTGGTAGCAATCATTCATGAAGAATCTAGTCAATGCACTGGATTGATATTTGAACATTAATGGATGAATAGCTAAGTAGATGAATAATGATAAATAATGCATGAATAAAATTATTTTAATTAATATTATAATAACTAGCATTTATATGATTATTTGAGGTTTACAAAGTGCTGTATAGATATTTTATTTTATCTTCACAACAACCCTAAGACAAAGGTTCTCTTATTATTTCCATTTTACGCGTAAAGAAACCAAGCAAGAGGTCAAATGACTTCTCAAAGTCAAACTGCTAATAAATGTCTGGGGATGGATCTGAACTCAGGTCTTCTTGACTTTAAACTCTATGCATTGTGGCACTTAGCTGCTTACTATATACAAAGCACTCTGTTAAGCATTTGGGGCTACAAATAAAAATACAATGGTCCTTGTGTTCAAGGTACTCACATTATAATAGATGAACCAATGCACAAAGTAAGTTTCAGAAGCAAATTAAATAGAATTCATTGTTCTCTGGATTCAGTAGCTATTAGATTGTAATAAATGTGTTCATATAATATTTTAACCTTAAAGAACCATTCTTTCCTTCCCTTCCCAATAGTGTACCTTGCTACCAGTTGTTAGAAAGTAAACAAGGAATTGAGGAAACTGGTTAGTTTTTTCTTCATCATCTTTTTCTTTCAATTTATTTATTTTGAGTTTTCAACTTCCATAAGAGTCTGAATTTCAAATTTTCTTCCCATCTCTCTCTTTCATCCTCCCCAAGAGAGTGTGCATTCTGATGGCCACTTTCCTCAATCTACCCTCCCTTCTTTAATATCTCTCCCTTCTCTTATCTCCATCTCCTCTATTTTCTTGTAGGACAAAATAGGTTTCTATACCCCATTGCTTATAAATCTTATTTTCCAATTGCATGTAAAAATAATTTTTAAAATTCATTTTTAAACTTTGAATTCCAACTACTCTCCCTTCCTCCCTCCCCACATATCCCCACTGAGAAGGTAAGTAATTCAATATAGTTATACATGTGTAATTATGCAAAACACTTCCATAACAGTCATATTATGAAAGACTAACTATATTTCCCTCCATCCTATCCTGCCCCCATTTATTCTATTCTCTCTTTTGAGAATATCCCTCCTCAAAAATGTTTACATCTAATTACCCCTCCTCTCATTTACCTTCCCTTATGTCATACCTCTCACATGTTGCACTTATCCCCTGCCCCGCTACTTTCATGTAGTGTAAGATAGATTTTCATACCAAATTGAGTATACATGTTATTTCCTCCTTAAGCTAAATCCAATGAGAGTAAGGTTCACTCACCTCGCCATTTTCCCTCTCCTTTGAAAAAACTTTTTCTTGCCTCTTTTATATAAGAGATAATTTGTCCTATTCTATTTCTCCCTTCCTCCTCCTAATATACCACTTTCTCACCCCTTAATTTTATTTTTTTAGATATCATCTCTACCTATTCAACCCACCCTGTTCCCTCTATCTATAGGTACACAATCCCTCAAGCTACCCTAATACTGAGAAAAGCCTCAGGAGTTACAAATATTATCTTTCCATGTAGGAATGAAAACAGTTCAACTTACTAAAGTTGATTTCTTATTATTTCTCTTTCCTGTTTACCTTTTCATGCTTCTCTTGAAATTTGTGTTTAAAAGTCAAATTTTCCATTCAGTTTTGGTCTTTTCATCAAGAGTGCTTGAAAGTCCTTTGTTTTATTGAATGACCATGTTTCCCCTGAAGTATTATGCTAAGTTTTTCTGGGTAGGTGATTCTTGGTTTTAATCCCAGTGCATTTGACCTCTGGAATAACATATTACAAGCTCTCCGATCCTTTATTGTAGAAACTGCTAGATCATATGCTGTTCTAATTGTATTTCCAAAATACTAGATTTTTTTTTCTTTCTGGCTGCTTGCAATATTTTCTCCTTGACAAGTGAGCTCTGGAATTTGGTTACAATATTCTTAGGAATTTTCCTTTTGGGATCTCTTTCAGGGGGTGACCAGTGAATTCTTTCAGTATTTCTTTTACCCTCTGGTTATGGAATATCAGGACAGTTTTCCTTGATAAATTTTTTACTTATCATATTTATTCTTTACTTTTCATTGTTTTATATTGAGAAGAGAGAATATGTTTGAAATAAATGTTGTAACAAAATTAGAAAAGTCTATGGTCTTGAGAAGCATCCACTGTGCCACACGCTGGGAGCAGAGTACAGTCCAGCATGGGACACACAGGCACAGATGGGACCTAAGGAGATTTGGGGTGACTGAATCTGTGGCACCTGTGGTGGTTTCCAAACTTCATGACTCAAAAAGACTGAGTAAAAATTGGGATACCAGGGGAAATATCCTGTCAGATATGTGTGAGAGAGTAGAATGGTCTGGTCACAGTCCCAGAGTGGCAAAGGGTGTGGAGAAGCCCGTGGAAGCCATAGCAGCAGCAGAAACAGTGATTGTTTCTAGAACTCTAGACCTACAGATTCTGGGGGGTTAAGGATCATGTACATCCCCTGCCACCTCAACTAGAAGTAGAAAACTACCTTTGCAAAAAACTCAAAAGTCAAGTAATTGGCTGAGGAAATGAGCAAAATCTGCAAAGAGTCAGACTAGAGAGTCTTATTTGGTGACACAGAAGACCAAAATATACAAGCACAAGAATACAACAAAGTCAAAGATTCTACATCCATAGCCACCAAAAAATATGAATTGTTCTCACGTCAAGGAAGAGCTCAGAAAGGATTTTGATAATCAAGTAAGAGAAGTGGATGGAAAATTGGGAAGAGAAATGAGAGCAATGCAAAAAAAAAATCATGAAAAATGAGTCAACTGCTTGCTTAAAGGGAACCTAAAAATGCTGAAGAAAATAGCACTTAAAAAAAATAGACTAACCCAAATGGCAAAAGAGATTCAAAAAGTCAATGAGGAGAAAAATGCCTTAAAAAGCATAATTGGTCAGATGGAAAAAGAGGTCCAAAAACTCACTAAAGAAAACAATTTCTTGGCTCAGATTCCATCCAGCTCATTCTCTGTCTAGCTGGAATTCTATCTGGCTCACTTGTAAATACAAGCCTTACCAATACTTAGGCTCCTTAAAAGTCAACCCAATTTGGAGAATCTTTAATAAATTTTATTTTCTTTGGCTTTAAGAAGGCTCGAGTCAAATTCATTCAAGCATGACCGGAACTGTTGGTAATTTGGGGTCCCCATCACTCCTAAACCTCATCATTTATGTTCCCTGACCAGGAAAAGCTGCTAATCTCAAGTTCTTTTTCTAAAACTGGAAGACATGTAAACCTCCCCCTCTCACTATCTCCTTCTCACTCTCCAGGCACCTTGGAAGAGAATTTTCAGATCTGGTTTCAGGTCCCAGTATCAGGCAAGGTTTTTGAACTTTCTGTGCCCTAGGGAATTAGAGACTCAGGTTGTTGGTCCAGTGGTTGTGTTTGAGGCAATAGATCTGGGCATACCCTCCAAAGCACAAATTTCTGGGTGCTAAGAGGTTAGAAAAACATCAGTTAAGTGAGTGCCCAATTCTCTGGATGTCCTGGATGCAAGGAAATCAGGGAAAACTCAGTTATTTTTATCCCCTTGGCTTTATTTTTTGTTTGTTTTTTGGTTTTTGGTTTTCTCAAGGCTTATGCCTTTAATGAGTGGGGGATTTCCAGCCCCATGCCAAGTATAAAACTTCATCAATTCCAAATAATTTGCCTTTTGGCTGACTCTTACAAAACTGGAAAAAAATTAGCTTCTCTAAAGAACTTAAAAAGAAAAACTTGGTGTTCTTTTGCAATACACTTTGACCTCAGTTTCACCTGAAGGACAACGAAATGTGGCCCATTTTTGGGACCTTACAATATAATACCTTTTTGCGGTTAGAATTATATTGTCTCCAAAAGGAAAAATGAATAGAAATACCTTACATAAGGGCCTTTGTCAAACTCTGTCAGGACTCCATTTTGAGAAAAGATTGTAAGATGTTTGTAGCCAGAACCACCCCACGAAAGGACAGTAGAGGTGAACTGGATGTTAGGTTCTCAGCCTTACCTCCTCCCCTATCTCCATTCCCAACCCTTCACTCAAATCCCAGTCACAGGTCTTGCAGAGGTGCCTCCTTCTGAAGCCCCTCTAGCTGGGGCAATATTCATTCAGCCCTCAGAACCAACCCCCACATTGGTCTCTGGAATATCTCCCCCTCTAACCCTTTTTCCTCCTCAGGTATCACCTTATCTTTCTCTTTGCCAGCCAGATTCCTTGACCTTGAAGCCTAAACCAGTTAAATCAGCATTCCCCAGTCCCTCCCTCATGAAAACTGGGACTTCTTATCTCTCTAACCAAGGCCCTGTTCAGGGACTTCAAAGTTTTTTCCCTTGAGGGAAGAGCATGCTCCATATCTCATTCAGGTTAAAGAGAAACTATTAAAAAGCATACAAATTTGGATCCTGACTCCATAGAGGGGGCAGCAATCCTTAGCATGTATTTTATTAATCAGTCTGCCCCAGATATTAGGAGGAAACTGCAGAAATCGGCAATGAGACCCCAAACACCTTAGGTCCAGTTACTGGAGACAGCCTTTGGGGCCTATAACAACAGAGGCCTCATTACAGCAGAGGAAAGAGAACAAAGGAGAACGTAGGGCCAGAGAGCATGCTCAATTCTTGGCTGCTGCCTTGGCAAGGAAAAGACCCAGGGAGCACCCCTCCAGGGTGCCCCCTTGGAGGAAGGCTGGCTACTTGGGTAGTGAGGAAACCTGCTTTCGTTGCCACAAGGAGGGTCACTGGTCCAATGAGTGCCCCTCCAGAGTGCCCATGTGACCAGGAGGAACATTGGAGGAAAGATTGTCCTTAAGGTAAGAAAAGTGGTAGAGCTACCCTCCCAGTACCCTGTCTTCCAGTCTTCTCAAGATTTGGAATGACCAGAAAGCCTAGGTGCTGGCAATGCTCCCACTTTCTCCACCTCTCTCACCAAACCTTGGACAAAAATGAAGGCTGAAGGTAAGGTTACCCACTTTAACATAGCTAAGTTCTCTGCTTTAACCAGTTACTTTGACCCTACCCATCCTTTGACCCCTTGGCTCATAGGCATTGAAGGGAAAACTAAGGAATGTTTCCAGACAAACTCCCTCCCCAACCTACTTGAGGGTCTGTTGTTTAAACACTCCTTCCTCTAGCCCTGACCCCTTGCTGGAAAGGGACCTGGTGGTGAAATTTGGGAGACAAGTTTCTCTAGTTAATCCTCCCATCTCCTTTTCCCCTCTGCTCGCTAAATCTCCTCATGTTTGCTTGAGAGTGTGGGAGACAGTCGAGCCAATTGTTTGGGATCTGGGAATTCCAGGGTGTTCTACTTCTGCCACTCCACCTTTGTTAGCCTCCCAGATCCTGAAGTGCTCCCCTATCTCAGCCATTATCTGATTAAGCCTGAGACTTGGGAAGGACTACAATCTTTAATTGAAAAATTCCTCAAGTATAGAATCCTTGTCCTTTGTTCATGTCCATGCAGCACTACAATCCCTTCTGAAAAAAAGCCTAATGGAGAATACTCACAATTTACTTTTGCTTTGGACTGTACTTTTCCTGGAGAATCAAGTCCATATCAACTAACATGGACAGTGTTGCCCCACGGGTTTCCAGATAACCCTCATTTATTTGGCCAAGCTTTGGGAAGGGATTTAAGGTACCTGATACCAGCAGGCAGAGGCTTAATTCAGTATGTGCATGATATTCTTATTTGTAGCCCCACCCAGGTGGGTTCTTTGCCTGCTGCCACAGAAGCCCTTAATTTCTTGGGTACTAGAGATCATAGGGCCTCTTTGAACAAAGTCCAGATAGCATGCCAGTCCATGAAGTATCTGAGTCATGAGCTCATGCCCATCTCTCTCTCCTTAACTTCTGAGAGAAGGATAATCCTGTCTATTTCTGATCCAGCCACTAAGAAACAAGTTCGAGTGTTTTTAGGCATGGTTGGATTTTGTAGACTCTGGATTCCTAATTTTGGTTTTATTGCTAAACCCCTGTATAACTCTACTCAGGGCACTGAGTCAGACCAGGCTAAAGTTTTTGAGACTCTGAAAACTAATTTGACCACCACCCCATCACTAGTCCCACCCAATCTTAGAAAATCTTTCACTTTAAGTTGATGAAAAGGAGAGGACAAGCTTTGGGAATCTTAATCCGTTTCTTAGGACCTAACCCTAGGCCAATTGATGTTTTCATTTACTCACAATATGCTTTCCTTGTTCTACATACCCATAGAGCAATCTGGAAAGAAAGGGATATCTGACAGCAAAAAAAACTCCCCTATCAAACAGGCTCTTTTATGTTTTGGCCTTGCCATAGTCATCTGTAATTCCAGGGAAATTGTCTTTTCTTCATATTCCTTGTGTACCTGTTTGGTGTGTGTTTGCCTAATTTTGTTGACAGGTTTATCTTTTCCAGAGTTCAAGCCATCAACTTCCAGATGACAGTCCAGGCTATATACCAACCTCCCTCTGAATCCAAGGTCTCCAGCCCACTGTACCTGACACCACCCTGGTTCTGAACCCTTGAACAGGACCCATCAAGGGAGGGGCAGCAGTTGCAGAAACTGAGACCTTCACCTTTTACCCCAATAGAATTTGGGTTCAATCTGTTTGAGGGGATAATGACGGGATTCAGACTCTGGGAACTTCCTTGAATTATCCCTGAATCTCCCCACTTAACATGTCCTTTCATACTCAAATCTGTGGCCATTATCTATTACCTCTTGATTGCCCCCCCTGCTTCCCACCCAGACGCTCCATTGTCTGATATCTCCTGATTGCCTCCAGATATCTCCAACTCTCCTGAATTCCCTCTTTGGACTTCTCCTCCAGACCCTCCCTAAACCACTCCTCCCATTACCTTGGACTACCAGACCCCTGCCCCCTCCAGATCCCTCATATAGTCTTTTCTGTATATCCTGCCTCCATGAAGGTACTTAGATACAATCCAGCTCAGACTCTATCTAGCTGGGATTCTATCTGGTCCACTTGTGAATACAAGCATTACAAATGCTTAGGCTCCTTAAGAGACAACCCAATTAGGCGAATCTTTAATAAATTTTGTTTTCTTTGGCTTTAAAATAGAATTCTTAAAGATTACAGTGGAGCAGATGGAAGCTAATGGTTTTAAGAAAAATCAAAAAATTGTAAAACAAAACCAAACTGATGAAAAAATAGCTAAAATATGAAATATCTCACTGGAAAAACAACTGACATTGCTTTCCAAGAATTAAAGATATAGGACACCTATTAAATACTTTTTGTAAAAAGCAAAAAAAAATGATAAAGTAAAAAACAAAACAAAACAATGTTACACAGCAATCTGTATTCAGACACCGTCAGTTCTATATGTGGAGATGGAAAGCATTTTTCATCATAAGTTCTTCAGAGCTATCCTGGACCACTACATTGCTGAGAGCAGCTCAGTCATTTCAAGGTAATCACCTTACGATATTGCTGTTACTTTGTACGCAGTATATTTCACTTACATTTGGCAATGTAAGACTTTTCAGGATTTTCTGGAGAATGCTGCCCATCATTTCTTATAGCATAATAGTATTTCATCATAATCACATAGCACAATTTGTTCAGCCATTCCTCAACTGATGGGAATTCACTAAATTTTAAATCCTTTGCCACCGAAAATAGCTGTTACAGATATTTTTGTACATATAGGTCCTTTTTATTTATTTTTCTTTTTTAGTCTCTTTTCAGAAATAGATGCTTGCAATGCTTTCTCCTTGACCTGACAACTCAAAATTTAGTCTATAAGATTCCTGGTAGTTTTCATTTTTGGATCTCTTTCAGGAGATAGTCAGTGAATTCTTTCAATTTCTATTTTATCTTCTGGTTCTATAATGTCAGGGCAGTTTTCCCTGACAATTTCTTGAAAGATAATTTCTAGTCTCTTTTTAGTTTAGATAGTCCAATAATTTTAAAATTATGTCACCTGGATTTATTTTCGAGGTCAGTTGTTTCTCCAATAGATATTTTCCCATTGTCTTCTGCTCTTTTAAAAAATTTTCTTGTTTTGTTTTATTTTTCTTATTTTTTATAAAGTAATTAGTTTCCATTTGTTAAATTCTAAGTTTTGAAGAATTATTTTCTTCATTGAAATTTTGGACCTACTTTTTTTTAGCTAATTCTACTTCTGAAGTTTTTTAAATGAATTTTTGTCCTTCTTATCTGTTTGGCCAATTCTTCCTTTTAGGATACTCTTAACATTGCCTTTTTAAACCTTTATTTATTTATTTATTCATTTAGCCTAGTCTCTTTTCTGGCATTATTTTCTTCCGTATTATTTTACGTCTCCTTCACCAAGTTGTTGACTCATTTTTCATGAATTTCTTGCATCACTCTCATTTCTCTTACTAATCTCTCCTCTATCTCTCTTCATTTTTAAAATCCTTTTTGAATTCTTCCATTTTTCTTGGAGCCTTTGGACATAGAAAGTTTGATTTTAGTTCTCTTCTGAGTATGAATTTTGATTATTTTGGTTAACACAGTATTTTTCCATGATCAGGAGTTTTTTCTTTTGTTTGCTCATTTTCCCACCCTATTTCTTGGCTTTTAACTCTTGGTTAAACCAGGACTGTCTTTCCATGTTGGAGAGTGCACTGTCCCAAGCTTCAGGGGTTTTGTGCAGGTATTTTCAGTGATAATTCTAGAGACCTGTAAGTTTTCAGTTCTTCTAAGTTGGTATGATCTAAAGAAGGGTGTTTACTCTTTTCCTATCCTGTCCTCTGGTCTGTGAGTGATTATAAGCAATCTTTTCTGCCCTGGAGCTGTGAAGATGGTTCCTGCTCCACTGAAACTTTAAGTTCTGGTGTGCTAGTGTTCCTCCTTGCCCTGGGAATGCCATTCGGGAATGCAACCTAGACAGGGAGTATGGTCAAAGCAACAGAGTCCTGCCTCAGTGTTAGCAAAGAGACCTCTGTAATCTCCTTCTGATTAATTGTTTGACCTTCTTACCATCTGAGCGCTGAGATGTCCAGAAAGCAGCTTCTGTCACTGCTGAGTCAGTAGTTCCCAAGGGTTTCTCCTTGTCTACTGGGGCCAGGGCTGTGATAGTGTATCCAGTGCTAAACTGAGCTCTTCTTTCTTCCTGAAGCAACACACCTTTCTTGCTGTCCTTCCAAGCTGTGTTGGGTTAGAAAACTGTTTTACTCCAAGTTTTTGTGGGTTCTTCAACTTTAGAATTTGTTTAAAATCATTATTTAAATTTATTTACCTTGGTTTGGGGTAGAGCTCAGACCCATCTCAGCTTTCACTCAGCCATCTTGGCTCTATCTCCTCAAGCATTTTTGAGGAAAAGACTACAGATGAATTGAAAATTTGACTTTCATATACAAGATTCAAGAGAAGCATAAAAAGGTAAAGAGGAAAAGGAAATCATAAGGGATTTTAAAAAAAATGAAACCATTTATATTCCTATATGTAAATAAAGATATATTCCTATACAGGAAGATGATACCTGTAACTCTTAAAAACTTCCTCATTATTATGGCAGTTAAAATAAGTATATACAGACAAAAGATGTAGGTCTGAGTTGAATATGAAGGGATGATAATTAAACAAATTAAAACTAAAGCACTAGAAAGAGGAATGCACTGATAAAAAGTGAAATGGAAGGGTAGAATGGGGCAAATTATTTCACATAAAATAAACAATAAAAAGCTTTTACAGTGGATTGCCAAAGGGGGGAGGTGGAGGGAAGTGAATGAACCTTATTCTCATCAGAATTACCTTAAAGAGGGAATAGCATACTCATTCAATTGAGTATAGAATGTTTTCTTACCCTACAAGAAAATAGGAGGGCAAAGTGATTACAGAAGAGGGGTGATGATAGAAGGGAGGGAAAATTTGAGGAGGGAATAGTCAGAAGCAAAATACTTTTGATGAAAGACAAGGAAAGGAAACAGAATAAAAGAAAGAGATGATAGAATAAAATGGGTGACAGATAGGAGGGAGTGAAATATAGTTATAAGCATAACTTTTAAATTGAAGAAAATTTCTCTGGTAAAGTTCTCATTTCTCAAATATATAGAGAACTAAGACAAATTTATAAAAACATGAGACATTTCTCAATTGATAAATGATTATGATATATGAATAGTTTTCAGAAGTAATCAAAGCCATCTTTAACTAGTGGAGAAGGTGAAATAAATCACTCTTGACTAGAGGAATGAAAATTGAAACAATTATGAGGTAGTACCTCGATTGGCTAATAAGACAGAAAAGGAGAATGACAAATGTTGAAGAGTATGTGGCAAAAATGAGACATTAATGCCTTGTTGGTAGAGTTGTGAACTAATAAAGCCATTCTGTAGAGCAGTTTGGAACTATGCCCAAAGGGCTATAACACCTGACATACCCTTTGACTAAACATGTCGCTACTAGGTCTGTATCCAAAAGGAGATTAAAAATAGGAAAAAGGATCTCTATGTAAAGAAATATTTATTACAGCTCCTTTTTGGTGTCAGGAAGTTGGAAATTGGAAGGACAGCCATCAGTTTGGGAATGGCTGAATGAACTGTGCTATGTGATTGTGATGTAATATTATTGTGCTATAAGAAATCATGAATAAGATGTTCTCAGCAAAATCTGAAGAGACTCACATAAGCTGACGTGAAGTATAATATACTATGAACAAAATAACCACAATATTGAATAATGTTCAGCTATGAATGATTTATTATTCTCAGCAATACAATGATCCAAGAAAATTCTGACAGACTTGTGATGAAAAATTCTGTCCATCTCAGAGGAAGAACTGTTGGAGTCTGAATGCACATCAGAGCATACTAGTTTGCACATTTTTTTATTGGGGGGAAGATCTGTTTTTATTTTCACAACATATCTAATATAGAAATGTTTGCATGGCTATATGTATATAGTCTATATTGAATTGCTTGTCTTTTTAATGAAGGGTTGAGGAGGGAAGAAGGGAGAGAATTTGGAACTCAAAGTTTAAAAAACAAATGTGAACTATTTATCTAATCACAGTTTCAATGATAAGATTAAAGGTCTTACTGATTAACTCCTCTATTTTCATACTTGTAATTCTATAACTAGAAGAATCTCTAGTGAAGGAAAGAAACTTATATTGTATATGCCAAGGACGAAAAGTATGACTGGGCCTATGCTATACTGACAAGTTTCATAAGTGGGTTTTTCCTGAGTGGATCACAATCCAATTTAGTATAATTGCTATGTGCACGGTTTTGTACTAGAGTTAAGGGAATTTAGCAATTTGTGAAGTGTTGAATGAAGGAGAATAAAATTAGGGAAGTGCAGGGGAGGAGAAAGAAGTAACTAGACTTGTAGTTTGATTTGTATAGAAATTTTTCCATGAGGAAATGCCTTAGTCCATGCAGATCAAAAAGTGCTCAACAACTTACAGTCTTCAGAATGTCATGCAACACAAAAAAGATGAAGTGAAACTTGAATCCAGGTCCTTTTTACAGCAAGACCAGCTCTTCATTGACTATGTCATGCTCCCTCTCTTGTAAAAGAGTGCAGGGGGAAAAATAGAAATTGAATTCCACTTCTTAGTTGTTGTTCAGTCTTGTATGCCTCTTCAAAACACTGTGAACTATACTGTCCATGGGATTTTCTTGGTAAAGATTTCTTTCTCCAGTGGATTAAGGCAAACAAGGTTAAGCGACTTGCCCAAGGTCACACAGCTATTAAGATTCTGTAGCTATGTTCAAACTCAAGACTTTCTGTTTGCCGGCCCAGCACTTTCTCCACTGAGCCACACAGTTTCTCCTCGGCAGACCATGGTTAAGTGACTTGTCCAAAGTCATGCAGCTAGTAAGAGTCTGGATTTAAACTCAGGTCTTTCTCATTCCAGGTCCAGTGTTCTCTCCATTGAGCCACCTATCTGCCTACCCTTGTAGTACAGCTTATAAAACCAGCCTTATTCCTATTGATATTTCAATGCAGAACAAAGAAATAGAAGCTTGCTACAAGTAACAGAAAAAAAATATGCTCAATTCTCCATATTTTTATGAGACAAATTTAAACAGTGTCTCCTTTATCATATGGGGGAAAAATTAATGAGTAATGTTGCTTGTTTTTTAGAAGGCACGTGCTTCAATCAACATACCAGGTACGACCAATTTTTAGGCAATCATAATGGTAGAGATGGTATATAAAAGTCTTTGCTAGAAACCTAGAGGAAAAAAGAATGACTACTTTCCTTCCTTCTTTTACATGCTTTTACCCTTGTGAACAGACATATGCCGACATCTAAAACAGAAGGCATTCAGTATGTTTTTCAATCGCTCAGAAGCAGTGGCATGAAATTAAACCTTCCAAAGAAGAATTGGAATTCCATCTCCTCCTGTTTCACTGTACCTTTAAGTCAATGAATGACTGATTTTTGTTGTTGTTTTTGCTGTTGTCCTTTTGCAGTTAGGGCATGTTTATGCAGAGAAATGAATTGTAACAAAAATTTTAAAATATGAATGTTCAAGTAAGATTAATTTGTCTTCTCGGTGAAATCATATAGCTAAGCAAAAACAAAACAAAGTATAAAAACCTCTTTCTGTTCCACTGTCATTGAATAGAAATGAGGTTTGTCTTCTAGAATTCCATTTCATTTTAATTAACTGTCACTCAACATATCAACACAGCTCTAGAAAACTCTCTCTTTCTCTGTCTCTATTACACACACATACATACACACATGTTGCCATTACTTCTATTACTTTTCTTACTACCACCGCTATTAGGTATTTGGGTTACTCACCTACCTAGAATGATGCTAGAGATCATTTTACAAAACTTCCTTGTGTGGTCTTTTGACACAGCCAGTAGGCATTGCAAGTGTTACCCAGAAGAAATATGTAGGAGAGTAGTAGAGAGCTAATATCATTTGATACGAATGCCTTCAGGTACGCTAGGCTGGGCAAAATAAGGCTGATTAAACTTTTGGGGAGCATACCAATGGCTTCTTTGGCATGAGATAGTGAGGTACAAGGTGAAGAACATTGGATTTAGATCCAACTTCACTTTTGACAATCACAACATGTTGTACATTAAGGAAGTTACTTAATTGCTCCGTACTTCAGTTGCTCATATGGAAAATTAAGAGATTGGATTAGATGGTCCCGAGGGTGCATTCCAAAGGCAGCTAGATTGCTCAGTCGACAGAATGTTAGGCCTAGAGTCAGGAAGACCTAAGTTCAAATCCAGCTTTAGAAAATTACTATCTGTGTGACCTTGGAAAAGTCACTTACCTTCATTTGCCTTAATCCACTGGAGAAGGAAATGGAAAACTGCTCCACTATCTTTGCGAAGAAAACACCATGGACAATACTGGTGAAGTTATGGTCTACCAGAGCCACAAAGAGTCAGACACATAAAATTATTATATAATAAGTGGTGCCTCCCAGTCTCATATTTCTAAATCTACTCAAAAGTACATATGATGTGCAGAGGAATTCAAGTACAGTGAATAAAGGACATAGCAAAGGAATCATACTGCTTTCTTTTTTTAAATCAGGAACACTTTTGAAATGTATATCTTGTCAACTTTCAATCATTTCCAGCCTTCAGTATTCTCACTTTCTTGATTTTTTAAAGGTCTGCTTTTCAATGTATTATATCAATAGATAGTATCTTCTAGTTAAGTTATATTTTTGTAGTGAAACCCCAGGTGTCCTCCTCCTTCCTTCTATTAAATGACAATCATTTGGTGTTTGAGTGAAGATAGCTTAGTGGGAATTGTAAGGCTTTGTGCAATAAAGAATAAATTGTTACATTCTAAAGAACATTAAAATAATGATGATTCCAACTGTTCTTTATTAATAAATAAGAACTACATTTGTACATGAAAAAGTGTCCAAAGATCAGTATTACCTATGGTATAATCCTCTCGATACATAAATTAATCATGAAATTGAAGAGTTATCTACCACCCAGTCAGGAAATGGATATTAAAAAGCATGAGAGGGGATGGAGCCAAGATGGTGGAGTGAAAGCAGGGACTCACCTGAAATCTTTCACAAACTCCTTTAGACACCTCTAAAAAGTGAATCTGAACAAAATTTTAGAATGGAAGAATCCACTAGGAGACAGAGGTGACAGATTTCCAGCTCAAGACAGTTCTTAAGGCTGACAAGAAGAATCAGTAACGTGACAGAGGAGCACAGAGCACATGGGCTGCACCAGCACAGATTTGGTCATAACAGAGAGGGAATGGCCCCAGGCAGTCTGAATCAGAAGTGGCTGTGTGGATTCCCAAATATTTTAGCATAAGACAGGAGTCTGGAAACTGAATGAAAGAGAAATGTAGAGGCTGAGGTAGCAGCAGCAGCAACAGCCCCTCCTGGGGCTTTCAGCCCACAGACTAAATATTTGAAAGTCATCTACTTGAACTTCCAGGAGCCAAGATGGTGGAGTAAACTGCAAGTGCTCTCATCCTCCCTTTATGACCTTGAAAAACCCAGAGAATATTGCCCCAGGAAAATTCTGTGATAGTGGAGCCAGAAGAAGGGGTACAGCAGTCTCTCTGCTTGGAAGGCTAGGGAAATCAACCGGAAGAGTCAATCTTGCTATGACTGAAGGGAATCAGTGCAGGACCAGAAGCATCCTAGCAAGCACCATCTCAGCAGACCAACAGAAAATTCTAAGCCCCAGGGAAGTGGAACCGATAAATGTCAGCACCAGGAACCCAGGCATGCATTAGCACAGCCAGGGGAATTGGACAGACACCAGCTCAAATGGATGTTCACCAAATGTTGAGCCTGCCTGTGCTCTAGCACAGAACTAGGGGAGAAGGAGATCACCTGCAGCCAGATCATTTCTCCACCCACACCTCACACCATGAGTTTCATTAACCCTGGGGAAACTCAGAAAGACTTTACATGGCCTTGGCATTGGTAAACACCAACCAACTTAGCATCAGGCAAACTATGACATTATTATAACTTGTAGCAAAAAGAACCAGAGACCACAACACACAAAGCCACTAACCAGGCCACAAGCTCCCAGCACAAAAAATGTGCGACAGAGTCACTTGTGCTCCAGAAGCAGAGATCCACTTGAAAAGTCAGGAAAAATGCAATCAACATGAGCAAGAAGCAAATCAGAACAGTAAAGGTCATAGAATCTTACTATGGGGACAGGGATCATCAAAATATGAACTCAGAAAAGGACAGCACTGAAAATATAACCACACCAGAAAACTCAAAAGGGAATATGAACTGTTCTCAAGCCCAAGAAGCATTCTTGGAAGATCTCAAGAAGGATTTTAAAACCCAAATTCGAGAGGCAGAAGAAAAATGACTAATGATTTTAAAAATACAGTTGATGGGGGCAGAGTCAAGATGGTGGAGTGAGAGCAATGACTCCCCTAAGCTCTCAGACACACTCCTTCAGGTATCTCTGAGAGGAGAATCTGACCAAATTTTGTAGGTGCGGAATCCAGCGGGAGACAAACAGTGACAGATTCGGAGCTCAGGTAGGCCTGGAAGGTCCATGGGAAGGATCTGTTCCACGGGGATGAGTCCACAGCCCACAGTGCACAGGGCAGCATGGCCAGTGCAGCGGAGCAGAAGGGACCCGAGAAACCTGAGCAGCAGGCAGAACTAGAGGAGAGGCAGCAAGGGTGAGAGACAAGCTGAACCCAGTGAGTGAGAGCTGCTGAGTGCCAGATATCAGCGCAGCAGCTCCCGAGACCTTCAGCCCAAAGATCAAACCTCGGTAAGTCACCTACTTGAACTTCTGGGAGCCAGGATGGTGGAGGGATCAGTAAATGCTCTCTCAGTCACCCTTGAGGATTGTGAAAGAACCACAAAATATCTCCCCAGAATAATCCCAGATCAGCAGAAACAGCAGAAGGAGGCCAAGAGTCTCATAACACCTGAGACAAGGAAAACAGCTAAGGGGGATTCCTCCTAAAGTGGCAGAGGCAAACCAGAAGGACAGAGGACACAGGGCAGGGAAAACTTGCACTAAGACCCAGACAAACCTCAGCTCCGGGAGAGGAGTCCCAGGAGGGGTGGGAACATGCATTAGCATCTAGGCATGCCTCAGCTGTCCAGGGGAATCAGAAAGACAATAGGGCAGCTGGGATGACCAGCCCCTGAGGCTGCCTTTGCCTCAGTTCGGCTGAGGAGATCTCCTGTGACCATACCACTCCTCCCCCACACTTAAAAAGCTAAACCCAGGACTGACTGGGGCAACACCAAACAAAAACCTGCTTTTAGCTTTCTCACACATCAACGCGGCAAAAAGTTCTCTAGCTTTGGACTGAAAGAACCAAAAGCCACAACACTCAATCAACATCATGAACAAGAAAAAGCAGAGGACCGAAAGAACCATAGAATCTTTCTATGGGGATAAGGACTAAAACACAAACACCAAAGAGGTCAGAGCTGAGACCGTACTTTCATCTGAATCTTCAGAAGGGACTATGAACTGCTTGCAAGCACAAGCAGCTCTCCTGGAACAGCTGAAGAAGGAAATAGAAGATAAACTGGCCAATGATCTTAATATTATTAAGAAAACATTCACACGAGAACATCTCTTTGAAAAGGAAAATTGAACAAATGGAAAAAGAAATCCAAAAATTAACTAGAGAAAATAACTTCCTAAAAGGGCAAATGGAAAAGGAAGTACAAAAATTAACTGGAGAAAATAGCTTCTTAAAAGGAAAAATTGGGCAGATGGAAAAGGAAATGCTAAAGTTAATGGAAGAAAACAATTTTATAGAGGTTAGAATTGGGCAAGTAGAAACTAATGACTCAATGAGACAGCAAGAATCAGTCAAACAAAATCTAAAGAATGAAAAGATAGAAGAAAATGTAAAATATTTCATTGGAAAAACAAGTAACCAGGAAAATAAATTGAGAAGGGAAAACTTAAGAATTACAAACCCACCAGAAACCCATGATGGAGAAAAGAGCCTGGGCAATATCTTCCAGGAAATCATCAAGGCAAATTGCCCAGAAGTACTAGATTCAGAGAGCAAAATAGTCATCAAAAGAATCCACCATTCCCCTGCTGAAAGGGATCCCAAACTCAAAACCCCAAGAAATATAGTTGCCAAATTCCAGAGCTATCACGTGAAGGAGAAAAATATTACAAGCATCCAGAAAGAAACAATTTAAATATCAAGGATATACAGTCAGGATTACACAGGACCTTGCAGCTTCTACATTAAAAGATCAAAAGAATTGGGACCCAATATTCTGTAAAGCAAAGGAGTTGGGACCACAACCAAGGATCAACTACCCAGCAAAGTTTAGCATAATATTTCAGGCAAGGTGAAAGTCATTCCATGAAGTCAGGGATTTCCAGAGCTTCCTGACCAAAACGCAAGAACTTAATACACAATTGGATCTTCAAATGCAGATCTCAAGAGAATCATAAAAAGGTAAACAGGAGGGAGTGGGGAACAACTTGTTGCTCAATTAGGGCAAACTGTTTACCTCCCTATAAGGGAAGATGATACCTGTTAATCTTCAGAAATGGGCAGCTATTATGAAATATAAAAGGGATATGCATAGGGAGAATGGGTATAAAGTAAAAGATATCATGATAAAAAATATGATTTAAGTATGAGAAGGGAGGTGTAATAGGAGGTGTGAAAAAGAGGAAGCAGAAAATGGCAAATTCCATCACAATAAGAAGTACAAAATCATAGTAGAGGGAAAGTGGCGGGGGGGAGATGAGCATTGTGTGAGAGGTACTCTCATTGGATTTGTTTAAAGGATGGAACAACAAACAAGTAGATAATCCTAACTAGCTCTATAAGCAGTAAGAGAGAAAGAGGGAAGAAAAGGGAGGGAGGCTGAAAGGGAGGGAAGAAGCAATAAGAGTAAAGGGAAGTAAAATGGAGGGGGGCTAAAAGAAGGAGGGGAAGGTGGCAGGAGGAGGTGGTAAAAAGTGAATTCTATTGAGGAGGGAAAGGGGGACAGGAGAGCTAAAAGCACAAATGGTGGGAAAGAAGATGGAGGGAAATACACAGATTGTAATCATAACTATGAATGTGAATGGAGTGAATTCTCCCATAAAAGGGAGAAGGATAGCAGAATGGATTAAAAGCCATAATCCAACAATATACTGCTTACAAGAAACACATTTGAAATGAGGGAATACACAGAAGATAAAGGTCAAAGGATGGAGTAGAATATATTGTGCTTCAGCTGATGTAAGAAAGGCAGGAGTAGCAATCCTAATCTCAGACAAAGCAAAAGCAGAACTAGGTCTAATCAAAAGGGATAAGGATGGAAACTACATCCTGCTAAAAGGCACCATAGACAATGAAGCAATATCATTACTAAACATGCATGTGTGAAGTGGTATAGCATCCAGATACTTAGAGGAGAGGTTGGGGGAGTTGAAGGAAGAAATTGAGAGCAAAACTATACTAATGGGGGACCTGAACCTCCCTCTTTCTGAACTTGATAAATCTAACCTCAAAATAAACAAGAAAGAGGTTAAGGAGGTAAATAAAACTCTAGATAAGGTAGATATGATAGAACTTTGGAGAAAATTGAATAGAAAGGAATATACTTTTTCTCAGTGGTACATGGAACATTGAAAAAATTGACCATGTACTAGGACATAAAAATCTTACAATGTACTGTAGACAGGCAGAGATAATCAATGCATCCTTCTTAGATCATAATGCACTAAAAATTACATGTAACGAAAGGCCATGGAAAGATAAACCAAAAATCAATTGGAAACTAAATAATCTAATCCTAAAGAAGGAATGGGTTAAAGAAGAAATGATAGAAACAATCAACTGCTTCATTCAAGATAATGACAATAATGAGACAACCTACCAAATCCTATGAGATACTGCCAAAGCAGTTCTTAGGGGAAATTTTATATCTTTGAATGCCTTCATAAATAAAATAGAGAAAGCAGAGATCAATGACTTGGGCATGCAGCTGAAAAAGCTAGAAAAAAACAAATTGAAAATCCCCAAGAAAATACCAAGTGAGCTCCCTTTTTCGCCCGTCTAGCCATCGTGGTGGAAGCTCGGCTGTCATCTCATCATCATGTCCTCTCATAAAACATTTAGAATCAAGAGGTTCCTGGCCAAGAAACAGAAGCAGAATCGTCCCATCCCTCAATGGATTCGAATGAAGACTGGTAATAAGATCAGGTACAACTCAAAAAGGAGACACTGGAGAAGGACCAAGCTGGGATTATAAAGAATGACCAGCTCAACGAAAGACATTCTACACCAAGACCACCTCCCCCTCCTTACCATGGATCCACCCATCCATCATCCACCCATTCATCCATTCATCACTCAGCCACCTCATTACTCCCAATAAGAAATTAATACCACAATTATCC
>CM053770.1:114016402-114033220 GCA_028658325.1 Potorous gilbertii | reverse complement strand
GTCTTTCTAACTCTAGGTTTACATTTATAGTCAATGATAGCAATATAATTCCTTTTAGCTCCTTAGAACACCCAAAATGAAACACTTTCTCACTTGAATCCTTCTATTTTTGCACTGATTCGAACATTTTATGAGTCAACAGATATTTATTTACATTTGAATTTTATAAGGCATTTTAGTATCTTTAAAAAAAGAATAAGGCACAAAATTTCTGCCTTCAAAATCAAGTGTAAAGCTGTTTAATAATCAATATCAACTCTTCTAAGAGATACTATAATAAATGAACAATGGACACTCTTGGATTCAAGAAGCCATAAGTTTCAGTCTATCCTCTGACAAATATTGGCTGAATCAATTTCAGGCTTAGGCTTTCAGATCACCATTTTTAAAAATCAGCCTTTCTGGAAACATATCTACTTTAATATCTGCCTATTTTTGGAAAGGAAGACTTGTCAATAAAATAGATTATCTCTACATGCTATGCAACATAAAGATATGCATGATTCAGGTTATGATATAGTTTGAACTCTGGTGTTTATTAAGATAAATATTCTAAAATATTGAAGTACATCAGTAATTATCTGAATATTTTGTTTTTCTTGCGTATTTGTTAACTTATGAACAAAACCACAGTGCTTTGTCCATTTAAAATAAAAAATAATAACTATTTTGTATATATCAATAACCTTTTTCCCAGCTTCCCAAAGAAAACCAAAACAAGTGAATTTTCTTTTATGAAAACAGAGGATTGAATTCATGTGAGGGAGCTTTCTATCTCCTGTATATTTCATTTGATTTTTAAGTCAATTCCTGAATTACACTAAATATGTATTCTAATAAATATGTATCTATATATGTGTGTGAGTATTTACGTTTGAAAATTGTGTCTCATTGTAATTCATTTCATTTGCAATTCTATGTATTATATTTTTTATATTTAAATAATTCTTCTTCCAGAGGGACCATAAGTTTCAATACATTTTCAAGGGGATTCATGATAGCTGAATGTTTAATAACCCTTATTCTAGATACTCTTATGTAATATCTTCTATTCCTTATCAATATTATAGATCTGTGTATTTTGGAAACATGTCATACATGTGAAGAGACATCACAACAGAATTCTACAACAATTTTCCAGTTTCACTGTATCTTAGTCAATATATTCTATGAGCATATTCATTCTGTTTATTGGGTGATCGATTCATGGGGGAAAGAAAAAGACCTCCAGTGTCTTGTATAGACTGTCTATGTAGAATTTATGGAAAGATATAAAAAACAATTTTAAAGGATGAAAAGATGTGTAGTTTTTTCTAAATTATACAGTTGAACATAGCACTCTCACCAATAAGGCCACATGTACATTGGAAAACTGTAGAAAATTCAAGGTAGATAACAGAAATAGCAGAAGGAATAACAATGCTTTTATGGTTTTGCATAGCCTCTGACATTAAGATAACAGGAAAAATAGTACTGATGAGCTCTTTTGATTATCCAGACAAGCAGATTCAATGCAATGTATAAGAATTAGAGAATATGTCAGCTGCTGAGCTCTGACATGGGTAATGTGGTTGTACCTGTGACCCAAGATAATGGTCTTTCTTCCATCTTCTCAAAAAAACTGCACAAAGATGTTTCTTCAATTTTTTTTCCTTTATTTTATCTATACTTTCTTCTCTGATTCTCCTAGAGTTTCTAAACTCATCTCTTTTATTGCTATTCTTTTTTAGCATCCAAAGATTTAATTTTAGAGTTAGAACACAGAAGTAAAAGATGTTGGTAATCAATATACCTTAAGCCCTTGGTCATCATGGTCAGATACATCATACAGAGACAATAATCAGAATTCTAAAACTTTCTCAGGGTGAAATGATCAGGTAATCTAAGCTTTTGAGGCTAAAATAGCCCACTCAATCCTTAAATCCAGTCATCTACATCTTTCCTTATCCTTTAATCTTCTGTTTAATCCATAGATATTTGGGTTTTTATCAGGTTTAGGGTCATTGATCTTTGCTTTGTTCCATTAATGCCTTGTCCTGAGGTCAACACAACCCACATCAAGATTGGATATTAATGGGTGAGGAGGGGAATCAATCCAGTTATTCAGGACAACTTAATCAATTGGTCACTAAATTAAAAGTAGTAGAAAATTCTATATCTGACGTGATGAGAATAGTATAGCCACAGTAAATATTTTGTAATTAGCTCCTGCCTCTTCTACTTATAAGATATTTAAAATTGTTGATTTTCCTCTTCCTTCTCCTGTAGGAGTGTTGACAGGGAATAAAAATTAAAATTCCTGAGTTAAATTTATAGATATAAATGGAAAGTATCAGAAAAGGGAGATTTTGCTTTTCTTCTTCTAAAATAAATTGAATGGAAAATATAGAGGAGCTCAGGACTTGAATAGATTGGAACACAAGTAGAAAAATAACTATTTCTTTTGGATGTGTACCTAATTAGTAAAAAAAAAAAAGGATAAATCATATAAGAATCACTTTTCTTCCCATATTCTCCACTTGCTTTAATGTTTTTCCCCTTATACCTTTCTATATTTCTTATTTATTTTCTTTCTTTTTTTGCAACTGCAGATCTCTTCTTAAACATCCAATTAAAGCCCCATCCTTTCTTTAAAAAATCATACAAGAAAAAATTCTGGGTACTGCAAAACAGTAGGTATGCCACAAACCACTGTAGCCTATTAACACTTAAATGCTTCCTGTCTCTCTGCTCACTCAACCTACCAATTAACTGTAACAACTTTGGGAAAAGGTGACATAAGTTGGCATTTTATTCAATGTTAAAGAATAAAGTAAAATAAGAGAATGTTGGTTGCTAAAATTAATAATTGACATTTATATGTAATACTTTCTATCTTAAAAACAATACATGTAAACATTTATAAAAAGAAAATTGAGCTCCAAGGAGTTTAAATAAATTGAATTGAAGTTATCACAGAGGTCATTTTGAAAATTAGAAATGGAAGTATAAACTTCTACTTCTTCGACTCTGTTTTTACTTTAAGCTTCATTTTTTTTCCCATGTAGTTTGAAGAACAAATGAATTTCCTTCAATATTGACACCAAACTATAGTCAAGCTACTTTAGGAGCAATATTTTATTCATGAAAACCTTAATCTTCACATGGAATCCTCTTAGGAATCCTTCAGTTTTATTCATCTAGTAATAAATCAAAAATTAGCATTTCCATGTCACTTAACCTCACTTCAGTTTCTTAGGAATCCCTCATGGTATATTTATATGGAAGCCAAATGTTTTTACATTTTTCTTTCAAAACATCTGCTATGTTTTGGGCCTTCCTCCCTCCCTCCCTTCCTTCCTTCCTTCCTTCTTTCCTTTCCTTTTTCTTCCTGTAACCAGACTGGAATTGCTAGTGCTACTAATGGTTCCAGTCTCACTAAGCTGCACAGTTGTTTTAGCATGTTCCATTTTAAACTTGGGCTGGCTCTCTGTTCATAGAAACACTGATAGACCTTCATTATATCTACATCACTACATAGATCCTTAACCTAATTTAGATACTTAGTTGCCTTCATCCATTACAGCTCAGAACTCATGAGCTCAAGAGATCCAGCAGTGTCAGCCTCCTCCCATAATTGGGATTATGAGTTTGCTTCCTTTTCTATGCAATCTTCAGCTCATCATCATTTCCTAATATTTCATAAGTACTCACAAGGTAATTCTATTACCCATTGTTAACAGTCTAGAAATAAAATTCAAAAGGTGACTGAAGACATACTAGAAACAAAGATTTGGTATGTCAAGAAAAATATTTTATGCAAAAATTGGCATTTTTATACTTTACTATTTATATGTCATCAACAGTATTTTGAGAGGAAATAAATACAAGAGAAAATTATTTCATCTGATTTTTATTATGTTTTCTCTGAGCCTCTTTGTATTCATCTATAAAATGAAGAAAATAGTGACACCTACATAGAAGAAGTGTGAGGACCAAATGCAATAATTTAAATAAAGTGCTTAGTAAATATAAAATCTTCAATCAAAATCAGTCACCATATTCTAGTTTGTATCTTTTTTGATAGGAAATGGACAAAAGACAATCTTTGGACTAGTCAATATCTTGTTATTTTTTATATTTAATGTTTTTAACAACTGATCAGATAGATAAAATGCCTGATTTTTATTGTTTAATAATTACACCAGTATTTGCAAATAACAATGTGCTTCTTATGATTATCTTTTCTATATATTTTAGGTGGAAATGGCACTTGGTCAAATAAATATCCTGATACAGAAGCTAGCCAAAAATCCTTAGTGTACTTTTAAACTTCAGTGACTTATAATGGCACTAAGAATTTTGTATATGAGTGTGCATATGTATAGACACACATACTAATATACACATGTGCATGAATCTATGCTTACATATTAATACTTTGTGGTATCACTGAAAGAATTTTCAAGATTCTCCAAAAGATGACTGATGATTGAGATAATGCTCATTTCATCCTGTTCATAAATGATTTAAATTTCTTTGGCTAAAATGAATATATTATAAGCTTTGTGTTCATGTTACTTATAGATTTTAACTTTGGTGAAATAGCAATTAAAATATTTTTTATTGATTTTATTTTTTCCACTGTTTAACATTTTAAAGCAAGAATTCTATAATTAAAATCACATTTTCTTGCTCAGGTATCAATTCTGTTATCTAAAATAATGGCAATATGCTGAACTTTTCCACAACAAAGAATTATCAAATTCAAGAAAGGAATGCTTTGGATATTTGTACTATGGTGAAAATTACTTTCAGTGGATGTATAAAACATTAATTTATTTTTATACTTTACCTTTTGGATTTTTGTGTTTTTATCTTTTTTCCTGTTTTTTAAATCAATAAGCAATCTAGAACTAGCATTAAGTTGATTTAGGTTCTTTTTTCATTTACTTCATATTTTGGAATGATATTTTTCATGATATTTAGGCTTTTTGATATTTACTTTTTTCTTTATTGAAGCAGAGGCTCCATTTCATGATCCCTGATCTTTACTTTTAAACAGTTGGATCGGCATTATGTCAAGGCAGTTATTAGTTCTAGCTCTTTCTGTGATGCTGGCCTTATTTCATTTTTTATTCAAGTATTTATTTCTTAAGAACATTTTGTATTCTGTACTTACATTATGGGAATATTTAATATATTAGCTTATAAAGATTCTGATGTGTAATTTTATTTTAAAATTTTATTATGTATTTTAACATTCTTTTACAAAAATTTGAGTTTAAATTTCTCTTCCTCCTTCCCATACCTTTCTAACCAATTGAAAAGCCAAGCAATATGTTGTCTTTTATATAGTTAAAACCAGGTAAAACATATTAGTTGCAAAAAAAATAAAGTTAAAAATACATACTTCAGTTTACATTCACAGTTGATTAATTTTCTCTATGAAAGTGGATAGTACTTTTATGAAAAAATCATGAGTCCTGAGATTTGTCTTAGATCACTGTGTTGTCCAGAGTAAGTATTTCATAATTGTTTTCATTGTGCTCACTTCGCTCTGGTTCATTTTTTGTACGTTTCCTCCAGGTTTTGTTTTGTTTTTTTCCTGAAATTGTCCTAATCATTTTAATACAAAGTAATATAAATTAAAATCATATACCAGAATTTACTCTGCCAAGTCATATTGGATGGTTATCTCCTCATTGTTTCACTTTTTGTCAATATGAAAAGAGCTGCTATAAATATTTTTGTTCAAATAGGTCCTTTTTCTTTGATTTCTTTGGGATTCAGACCTACTCCTTGTATTGCAGTATCACAAAATATGCCCAGTTTTATAATCTTTTGGACATAGTTCCAAATTGTTCTTTGGGATGGTTAGATTAGTTTGCAACTCCACTATCAGTGGATTAGAATTTGTCATTTTCCTTTTTTATCATGTTACTTAATCTGATAGATACGAGATTTTAATTTGCAATTCTCTGGTCAATAGTGGTTTAGAATATTTTTGTATGACTATAAGTGACTTTTTTTCTTCTTTGGAAAACTGTCTAATCATATCCTATGATCTCCTATCAATTAGAGGATTGTCATTACTTTTATAAGTTTGGCTCAGTACCCTTTTATATATTTGAGAAGACCTTTATGGAAAAAAAATGCAGTTTCCTACTTTCCTTCTATTTCTGGCTTCAGTGATTTTGTTTGTGTACAAATATGTAAATATCATATAATCTAAATTATCCATTATACTCCCTGTGATCTGTTCTACCTCTACTCTTGTTTGCACCTAAACTCTTCTCTAATCCATAAGTCTGACAGGGAAAATTTTCCAGTCTCACCTAATTTGCTTCTGATATCAACATTTATTTCTGAGTCATGCAACATTTTATCTTATCTTGGCATATGGTATGAGATATTGGTTTATACCTCATTTCTATGAAACTATTTTCCAGTTTTCCCAGCAAGTTTTATCAAACCTTTGGTTTCTGCCTCCAAAACTTATATCTTTGGTTTTATCAAACAGTAAATTACAATGGTGATATATGACCGTATATGTTATACCTGTCTACTTGACTGACCCAGTATTTCATTTCTTAACAATTACCAGTTTGTTTTTATTATTCACTCTTTGGCAAATCATTTGAAATCTAGGACTGCTAGGCCAACTTTCGTCATTTTTTTTCATAAGTCCCTTTGATTTTCTTGATCTTTTGATCTCCCAGATGTAATTATTATTAATTTTTCTAAATCTGCAAAATAATTCTTTAGTGGTTTGATTGGTATGGCACTAGGTGAGTAAATTGGTAAATCAGTTTTGGAAAATTAGTATTAAATTAAGGGTAGATGAATTAGAATTGCAATTTTTATGATAATGAGCTGGCATGAGCAATTGTTTAAATCTGTATTTATGTGAAAAAAAAATGTTTTGTAATCTTGTTTTGGGAGAAGCAGGAAAGGAGAAGTAGGATGGGGAAAATTTATTCATATAAAAGATGTTAACAAGGAATTTATCTTCATACCTCAAGTCTAAAAGTGCTCTGGATCTGTAAGCAGGGGCCTTATTCCCTTGTGGCTGACCTCACACATTTCTCTCCTTCCTGGAACTCTGCTCCAGAATTGCATATGGTCAATGAAGTTGTCAAACAGAATCAGGTCGTGTTCTGTGTGTGAGCAAAAATTGTCCTATAATCCCTCTCTGACCCTTTGTCCGTCCTCCTTTCTGTCTTCAGTCTGAGAGCTCCCAAAGTCCTTACTGCTACTGTCCTAACCTCCAAGACCCACTGGTAGGACTGCTGCTGAGTGTACGCCATGTCAGCTGCCACCTGGGTTTCACAGACTTCTCCTCCTGACACCCTTTCTTGTGCTGGAAAAAAAAGTCTCACACTGAATTTCTATTTACTATATCACTCCAAAATTAAATTTGATACATTTTAGTGTTATTTGGAGGATAATGTTGAGATAGACTGGATTGCAGTCTCTACTCTGTCATCTGGTGAATAATTTTATCTAAAGAGGCTGTCTTGCAAGATAATTACAAATTTTTACAGCCTGAAATGATTCATTGCACAATTTTAACATCATAATCTATTATGATCAATAAGCTTTGGATCTTTAAAGATAACTGATCTGTAATTTTTGTGACAATGAACTTGGTCCTATATTGCCATCAAAACCAACTCTTTATATAAACAAATAAACATAACTCAGTCATTTACTCAAAACTGCTCTGACAACATATGCTCAAGTTCATGTGGATGTCTCTGGTTGAGGGCATTTTGGTTATAAATTGAGATGTTAGCTATTTCATAGGACCCATCTAGAATCAATTCACATTTGGTTAGCGGAAAATAAACAAAAACAATAGCTCAAACATATTGTCAACTTTCACTACTACTTATAGAATTGGTACTGTTTGTATCTGTATCATCATGGGCAGTTTGTGCTCTTAAGTTTATTAATCCTATCTCTAATGAGAAAATGCTAATCTTTTCTATGGCTTCTATGTGATGTTTACCTTGTCTTGCTAATGATATCGTCTTAATAATGTTAGTACAGGTTTAATTTAGGTAACAAGTAAAAATGACTTGTTCATTTATTAGTTTCACAAGTGTATATTCAATAAAATGATTTACCAAAACTCCAAAGGACTCATGATATGAAATACTATCCACCTCCAGATAGAAAATTGATGGACTCAGAATATAGGTTGAAGCATATTTGCTATACTTTATTTTTCTCATTTTTTGATAATATGACTTCTGCATAAATATATTTTGTATGACTTCATAAGTATTATGGGTGCTATATTTCTTGCCTTCTCAATTGGTGGGGGGAGAAGGTGGAAAGATGGATAATTTTGGAACTGATAACAAAATTGTTAAAAGGAATGGTTTAAAAAGGGGAGAAGTATACTTAATCTGACTTGCACAGATCTTAATATTCTTCACATTAATATTTGATTAAAGTATGTCCATAAGTCTATTAAGTTACAGTGACATTTTTCTCATCATTTTATACTTGTTGTATCTTACCTGGGGAAGACCAAGGAATTGCTAAACATTTCTGAAGATTAGATCAATTTGACTTCCGTTTCAAGATGAAAGGTCTTAGTTTCTGTCTTTCAGTGGAATATCATACTGAATATCATACTTATTGATTCCAAAGTAATGTGACCTAAATCTAAGTGTTGTATTGAAAAGAACAATGTGATTCCATCACTTATAATTGGGGATGTTTTCAGTTTTTCTATGAAATAGGACTGGTACAATAATGATAGAATTATTGTTTTTAGTTCATTTCATATACATTTCACAGTTTGTCTGCTTTGCTGGTAAACATTTCCCTCAGGTGTGGTAGTTGAATTTTTGATGGATGGTATTGTATCTCCTGGTACTAGAGATGGGAAGAGGGCCACTATTTTAGTTATTACTGTTAAACTGATATTATAATAATTTTCATGTACATGAGCTTGCAATCCTAAAATATGCAAACTTTTACTTTGTCTCTTAGAAACAGTTGTTGATGGGTGTATTAATCTAAAAGTGGCATCACCACATACAAATTTACTAGTGAGCTAGAGTTTCTGCAAAGCTATTAACAGCTAACCTTGCTATCTCAAGGCACACAACATTTCCCATTGTATAGTTTTCTTATTTTTCTGTTCTGGCTTTGCTGCCCCGCCCAACCACTTCTCTGATGGCAGAACAGTGTAGTAGTCTTTGAGGGGATCACCACAATCACCACGACCATCATCATCTCTCACATGTATACTATTATATGACACCATTGTGTTTTTTGCTATTGTATTGCTTGATCTCCAAACTCATAATCATATAATCAACATGTCTTTAAGTGACCTTTTCAGGAAAAGTAAATGTTAGAGGTATTGGTGTTGGTAGAATAAGCATTTTAATTTTCTAGTAAATACAAAATTAATGTACGTTAAAGATACTTATCAGGGATTGGTTTAAGATCTGTAAAAAGCTAGGAACTAAGAAATTATAAAAAATATTATTGTCATATAGCTCTTGGGATGTTGTCTCTCTCATTATGTTAAGATTTTTGTTTTTGTAGTTTGGTTTTGGAGGTGTTGTTTTGTTAACCTTTCTTTCTCTCCTCAACACCTATCATATTGTCTGACACATAGTTCATACTTAATAGCTGCTTGTTGGCATAACTTGGCGCCCTGTATGCCTTCCAATTAGCACACATGGAATTCATCAGAAGAGCAATGATGCTCACCCTGGTGTAGGGACAAATCAGAATTAACCTAAACTGCCATTCAGCCATATTTTATTACCCTTTTTCTTTTTTTAAATCATGTACCTTCCATGGTATCAGGCACCCCAGTAGGCACTAGGGTTACAAAGAAATAAAAAAAGAAAAACAATCCCTTCCTTCAGGACCACACATTATATTTCTCTATGTGAAAAGGGAAAGTGAGAGAGAAAATCCGCGTGTATGGGTAAGAATATGTATGTATATATGTACATATGTACAGATGTGCATTGTTACTGGTTATCCTTCATTATCAAAGAGGACTAAGATTACAGACACACACATGCACACCTATATTAACATATATACATATATGTTAATATTTAATTTGATTTTAACTTAGTATTTTTGTATATATTTAAAATATATAAACAGATGCATATTTAAATAAGATGAGAAGGGAAAAAAACATTAACTTGTTGAAGATCAAGAAAGGCTTCCTGCAAAAAAAGTGTCCCTTGAGTTCATTCTTGGAGGACGTTCATTCTAAGAGACAAATGTGAATACATTCCAGGGAGGAGGTTAAACTTGTACACAAGTATTGTGGCAGAGGTGAAATGCTAAGTTTGCCATATAGCTAGGAGGGAAATTTGAGTGTGCCTTATTGTGATAGGGAAAGTAGGAAATCGTTTTACTACATCATCTGCTGCACATGCACCAGAACAAAATTATTTCTCTCAGTAACAAATTTAACAACATATTTGACAAACAATGCCTAAGAAAAAATGCTTCTAATGACTTTAAAGGAACAAATAAAAGAAATATTTAGTAAGTGATGGACATTGTTCATAGTGATAGAGATACAAATCCAGAGGAAATACCTTCCCTTTCTCAAGCCACTTAGATACAATTAATGGAAGACAACTCATAAGTGAGTGGTAGCTAAGGTCCCACTTAAATAGTATTTTATTTTTTCAATTATATGTAAAGATAGTTGTCAGTATTCATTTTTATATGATTTTGAGTTCTAAATTTTTTTCTCCCTTCCTCCCTTCCCTTCCCTCTCCTCAAGACAGAAAGCAATCTTATACAGGTTATACATGTACAATCATGTTAAACATATTTACACATTAGTAATGTTGTGAAAGACGAATGAGAGCAAAAGATAAAAATCATGGAAAAGAAAAGAAGAAGAGAAAATAGTATGGCTTGATCTGCGTTCATATTCCATAGTCCTTTCTCTGTATATAAATGGCATTTTCCATCATGAATCTCTTGAAATTATCTTAGATCACAGCATTACTGAGAAGACCCAAATCAATCAAAACTGATAATAGTAAAATGTATCTGTTACTGTTTACAAGTTCTCTTAGTTCTGTTCATTTCACTCAGCATCAATTCATGTAAGTCTTTCCAGATTTTTCTGAAATCTACTGCTCAATTTTTCTTATAGCACAGGAGTATTCCGTTACATTTATATACTACAACTTGTTCAATCATCCCCCAATTGATGGACATGCCCTCAATTTCTAATTTTTGGCCACCATAAAAGAACTGTTGTACATATTTTTCTGTATGTGTGTTCTTGTCCCCTTTTTTATGGTCTCTTTGGGATACAGAGTCCTAGTAGTTGTATAGCTTTTTCAAAGGGTATGCTCTGTTTTATAGGCCTTTGAGCATAGTTCCATAATGTTCTCCAGATTGGTCAGTCAATTATTAGAATGTTTTGATTTGGGAAATAAGAACAAGGTGAATGGAGCCACAGAACAGTGTATAGGCACAATATTTACAGAAACATCAAAAGTGTGGAATCAATTAATTTTCCCAGAGCAAGAAAGAAAAGGTGGTTAATGTGAATGGAACAGCATGGCTGCAAGATGACAAAGGGGGAAGTAGAGTATAGAGTCTGGAAATCACTAGATGTATTGTGCTATTTGAGTAGTCATTAATTAAGATTGCATATCCCTAGGGAAGGAAGTAGCTTGTCAGTACTAGGACATGGAATATGCATATATGTGATGTGATAGCAGTGGCCTTAAAATATACAGAAGGATGTTCAAGGCTTCTAGCTTCTTACAGTACTAGAAATTCTCCGTAATGGTCCCAGATCTGCCAATAACTAGATATGTAACCTTGGGAAATTACTATTTCCCCTCTGTCCCAGTTATAAGGAGAAAAGTGAAAGAAGATCATTTTTTTTGAACACAGATAACTCACTACCCAACTGGGATTTGAAAAGGAAAGATACATATTTTTTTAAGAAAGCAGAAGTAAATAACAGCAAATGAATAAAAAAGCATGAGGGGGCACAAAAATTATAATATGTTTTCTAAAGGGCAGGATGAGTTGTAAATGGCAATGAAAACTAAAGGAAGTATGACAAGAGGATTTTCTCCCTGAGGAACAGGTGGGTGGTGTTCATTTTTTAATTTTACTGGGGAAACAAGAAAGATAAAAATAAAGGATATAATTCCTCCCTTAGATGGTCAAGCTATTTAGCATCTTCTAAACTTTGTCAATTTTCTCTGCCAAGGAAACTATTTTTGGAAAAGAATTACAAAATAAAAATGAATAACATGAAATTGATCCTGAAAATAAATAGGGAGATAGTAGGAAAGTACTTAGCTGCTAATGGTGTGTTTTTTAAGTCAGCTGCAAAGATAAATTCCATATTCATGTACTGACAGAGCTGGCAGAAGTGATGGTTGAGGCAGAAACCCCTATCTTTGAAAGACTGTGGAGATTTGAACAGTTACTGAGGGACTGAAGGAGGGCATATGTAATTTCAATATTCAAAAGCAAGGACAAAAATGGATTCTCAAAATAGGCCCCTGAGCTTGACTCTAAGTTTTGGTAAAGTCTAAAATATAATTTTAAGATAAAATTGGTAAAAAGTAGAGAATATGCAAATCCTGCATAGCTTCTCTAAGAACAATCATCCAGAACTAGTTTCTTTTTCACCTATGTTGCTAGATTGTCAGATTACGGGAATAATTCAGACACAGTTAGACTTTTGAGAAAATATGTCTTTGCTATCTTTATATAAAACATAAAGATATGTGAGCTGGTACAATAAGGAAGATTCAGAATTGGTTGAGTGTCAAGAACCAAAGAATAGTCAAAAATATTTAAGAGGTATCTCTTAGAATGCCCTAGGAATCAGTGCATGACTTCATATTGTTTAAAATTTTTATTCATCCTTCACAAAATCATTCAGTCATACAAGCAAAATTTGTATGCTTATCAAATTTAGAGATAGCAGAAAACTAACAGATGCTTGTAACACACTGAGATTCCAAGTTACGATTCAAAAAGTTCATGACAAATAAGAATAGGTTTCCCTTTAAGGTGAAATTTGATAGAGATAAATATATTCATCAGCTTATACTACAGTTCAAAAAAATGAAGTATACATGATAGAAGTTTTGTAAAAAGTTTATCTTTTAGAATAAGACATTAAGAGGCAATACCTAACAAGTCAAGAAGAGATACTCTATTATTGCCACCCAACACCTATGCAAAATAAAAATCAGAAGAACAGTAAAAACCACGAAAATAATGGCTAGTTATAAAAAGGCATAGAAATATTATCACTGATATTATATAAAATATATTCTTACCTTAAACCCTAGGCACTGCAAAAACCTTATCTGAAATTCACAGGAATGAATGAATGACTTTTCTGAGTTTCAACACTGGTCAAACGTATTAGATAAAAATGAATATTATAAAAATTATTAAGCCCATTTGCAATATTGGAACTGTCCATCTATATAGATATAACTTGCATTTTCCTCCATCAAAATAACCCAATCAAGTAAAAATTACAAACAATGTTATGCCTGTTTTTAAAAATGAGTCAAATTTAGGTTTTAAGTCCGGACTTACTCAATTTCATACATATAGATAATGTCATAATTGGAATTTGAATAAGTATTCCTCCTGATCTACCAGTCTACAATAACCAAAGTATTTATTCTGTAAACCTTGTACTCAGTAAAAAAAAGTTGACCCCAAGGAACTAGAGGGCCACATGTGGCCATGAGGTCACAGGTTCCCCAATCTTGATCTTGAATTCATTTTTATCTTATTATTTATTTTATTTATCATATTGTTTTTCCTAGAAACAGTGAATGAATGAATGAAAACTCATATATTAAATTCTTATTATATATCAAGTACTGGTCAACATTATGAGAATACAAATACAATGACAGTGATGTTTGTGGACTTAAGAACTTGTATTCTGATAGATATGATACACATCAGAGAGTAGTCAATGAGGAAAGTTGTATTTTGAAGATGATAAGTGGGGCCACTGGAAGCCATGGCTTGACATATCATTTCTAGAAGAAATACCACAGTTGATTTGATCATGTTTCCGTAACTATAATGAGAGGGAAAAGAATTTTATAGGAAGCAGATTAAGGAGTAGAATGAAACAAGACTAGGGCATGGAAGGGAAGGGGCTCAAGGGTAGCAGTTCCAGAAATTAAAGATAAGACTTCTGGGACATGATTTTTGATCTGTGGAATAAAGAATAATGCAGATAGGCAATGAAATGTCCCTACATCAGAATATTAAGAGATTTCATTGTTCATTCAATTCAATCATGTGCAACTTTCCATGACCCCTTTTGGGATTTTTTTGGCAAAGATATTTGCCATTTTTTCTCCAGCTCATTTTACAGATAAGGAAACTGAGATAAACAGGGATAAGTAACTTGCCCAGAGTCACACAGCTAGTAAATATCTAATGTCAGATTTTTATTCAGGATGAAGAGTTTTCCTGACTTCAAACCCATCATTCTACCCACTTTTCCACCTAATTGCTCATTAAGGGATTAGGCTAGGTTATATTTAGAAAACAGTACAGCACTTCCAAAGATCCTAAAGAACTTGTAGCCACAAAAACATTTGCCTTCAGTATCATTAATATCCCATGGGTAATCATGAGATAAAATCTCAGAACAACAGGACAAATACCCCCAAAGTCAATGGCAGGCTGAGGAACATCACCAATGAAGAATCACTTGAAACCTATGGCATAAGAGGTATCAGTGAAAACATTTATTTCTGGAAAAGAAAGTGGATCACCCATGTATTTAGTCAAATATAACAGGTGGACAGATCGATTGGTGCAATGATTACTCCAAAAGAATAAAACAAGAGTAAAAGTTTTCAACACATTGGTAGACATGCTATGAACGTTTCTTGGGAAACTATAGATCACATAAGGATACGTGAGTAGGTTGAGAGCTATATCAATAGACTATCTAAAGATGAAATCCACATATACTGAAGAATCAAAAGAGCCTTAACATCAGTGATTTCCTTTCATAGTTTTATTTGTCTTACATTATCTATACTTATACTATCTACACCTCATATCATATGGGAGTGGAGAAACGAACAATCATACAGTTTAACTCTATCAATCTTTCTGAAAACAAACACCTAATATCCAAAAACAAGCAAACAAACAAAATGAAACCTGTTTCAGTGTGTAGGTCATACTTCAATTAGTTTTGTCTCATTTGTGCCACATTCCCAGTTAGCAGTAAGGGGGAGATGCTAAAGACTATGAAGTTTAAGCCACACTGCCACCTAGTGAAACAATCATATAATCTTTGGAATTGCCCTTAAAAATACTTTACTACTACAGCATATTTCAATTCTGTGGTTTACGTTCACTTTGTCAGACTCTCCCTGTGCCCATAGGTCGAAATTTAAGAGAACAAAATGGAGTTTTTATGTTCCATGAAAAAAATTTTCATTCAACTGTTTGTTATCTGGTAATCATTTATCAAAATCCCTTATATTTAAAAGAAATAACATGTTCATTTCTTCACACAACTTAGTAGAACAGGGGATAGAGGACGTGACTTAATTTAGGAAGGTCTGAGTTTGAATCCGGCTTCAGATATTTATTTTTGCGACGCTGGGCAAGCAACTTTAGGTCTCTCAGGCTCAGTTTCCTCATTTGCAAAATGACAGTATTAATAATACCTAAGTCCCAGAGATGTTGAGAGTACCAAGAGTTAACAGTTTCATAACCTTAAAGTGTTTTATTAACTCTAGCAATTATTTTTCATTGTATTCATCTAATCATGAAAGCAACATATACCTATATAATATTTAACATATTCAAAGTAACTTGTACATGCATTGTTTTGAGCAAATTATCTTGCTTTTATAATGGGACCACTGCAATCCAACTTAGTCTATATTTATCACTAAGCAGTGGACAGATGGAGGTCAATTGTCAAGCACTGTTTATTCAAAAGCTCATGTCATACCCTAGCATCATCAATTTTGATGTTGTATTGTCATCATTGCCTTTGGATCAGGTAATTGCAATAACTGGAACTTATGACCATAGCCTCACACTAATAGGAACAATCATTCATCTCCTTAGGTGAAAAGATCAGCTTTAACTCTTTGTTCATGGTTTAACAACTACTTATTTTTCCATCAATAACCCTTTAGAATTTTTCCACTGTAATCTCTAGAGATAGTTCTGTCATTTTTTTCTTTCTTTCCTTCCTTTCTTGCTTTCTTCTTTCTTTTTTCCTTCCTTCTTTCCTCTATTTCTTTCCTTTTTTCCTTTCTCTTTTTCATGATATTAGAGTGGTTGAATGTACTCAGGCATTTAATGGTCATCATTCTTTTCATTTTTTATCTTTTTTCCTCTTTCTTGCTTTCCTTTTCCCTCTTTTTCCTCCTTTCTTTCTTATTGCCTTCCTTCCTTCCTGCTTTCCCTACTATCTTTCCTTCACTGCAGTGGTTAAGTTCCAGTAAAGACACATAAATACTTCCTTTTTATACAGTTGCCCAAAGGACTATAGTTTGAAGCCCACTGAAAATTACTATTTTTTTTTTCATTTTCTTGTGTATTTTTTTTTATTTATTTTTTTTTAAATACATTTATTTAACTCTTTACAATCATTTTCAAAAGATTTTGGGTTCCAAAATTTTCTCTCCATTTGTCCCTTCCCCCTCCCCAATACACTGGACATTCTAATTACCCATATCACCAATCTGCCCTCTCTTCTATCATCCCTCCCTTCCCTTACCCCATCTTCTCTTTTGTCCTGTAGGGCTAGATAACTTTCTATTCCCC
>CM053770.1:113996252-114015902 GCA_028658325.1 Potorous gilbertii | reverse complement strand
GACTTTGATTTGAGTGAGGGAGGGCTGTGAAAGGTCACCAATCTCATTTTCTTCTCTTGAGTCATCTGGATCCAGTAGTCTGATATTCATCAGGACAGCTGGAGATGGCCCAATGTGAGACTATCGCCCTTTCAGGCTAAGGTCCTATAGCATTCTCACTTTGAGCAAGACACACCCATTCAATGGATAGGCTTCTTTAAGAAGTTGCTCAAGGGAGGGCCCCTTTAATAAAAATAAAATCAAACTGGGAGAAGACCTCTCTATGCTATGTGGGTGTGGACTTGTCCAGTTTATGAGCTCCAGAGTGAATTGGGTTTGAGGCTTGATCTTTGAGCAAGAAATGTAGCCAGTAAATCCAAAGGAAAAAGGGTAGCTTTGGGGAGTGGAACACGAAGAGGAGGAGGTAGAGAAGGCAAGCTGTTACTCACTCACAGGTTATGTTTTTCCTTCATTCTCAAAGATATGTGGACATCAAGATGTGGACATGACTTACAGTTGACTTTGCTAGGAGTGAGGCGGGGCTGTGCGAGGTCACCAACCTCACTTTCTCCTCTGAAACATGAGAAAGTGTGCTAGAACTGCTAGAAAGAATAAATATCCCAGTCCTCTGAGTGTCCGCATTAAAAAAAAAGAAGACACATGGTTACAAAGCCTGAAGTGACTGCAAAACTCTTCAGTAGATACCACCAGGTAGAGGAGGCACTTCAAGCATGTCCCTAATCCCAGCCTGCTATACCAGAAACTTTAGAGAATTACTGCTTGTGTGGTATCTGAGGTTTGTTCTTTTACTTGAGCTGAATTATTTTATTTCCAGTGGGAGAGTTCATTTACTCTCTTTTTTTTTATACTTATAATCTTGTAATACATATAGATATTCTTATATCTATAATTTCTGTGATTATTCTTTAATGTCTACTTAGATAAATGGGTTTATTTTATGTTTGCGATATATGTTGATTGTGTAACTGTCATATAGTGGGAAAGGGAGGGCCATCCTTGAGTTTATATCTCTATAACTGTATTTCTATCTATCTATTTTATCTAGAAGAAGGATGAAGAGAGGGGAGAGGGAGAGGGTGAAGGAGAGACAGTGTGTGTTTGGGAAAATTAGTTAACCAGACTGGATCCAGTCTTTTACCTCTGCATGGCTAGAGCCACAAACATGCCAGATTCAAGAAAGGTAGGGCAGAAACAGAATTTTAATTTCAAAGTGATGTAATATCTGCAAATGCAAGCTTGAAAGGAGGGCTTAACCTGGTGGGACAAAGATAGGTTCTATATACATTTAAAAAAGAGATACAATTGGGCTGGACCATGATATAATTATTCCTATCTGTTCCCATGGCAGGCTCATGCATAGAAAATATAGGTGTTTTCTGGGTCCTGTGGGAACAGTGTCCAAGTTGATTGTCTCATAGACACAAATAGAACCAGAGATGCACTGGAATGCAGTAATTAGTTTAGCTCACTTAAGTGTTACAAGAAACAAAGACTGTATGTCAAGAGGTCTGATGAATAGCCCTCATGTTTCCCAATAACTAAACAGTTATTGATTAATATGAAACATATATGCCTCAGTGAACACCTGCTGCTGGTCAAAGCAAAATACCATGCCAGCGACTGAGATCATCCACATTGCAAAGGATTTTTGTTATGCCAAGTTTAGGATGCAGCCTGCTTTCTGAACCTTAGCTTTGGGAAACTGGGTGTCTTCAAATATCTTGACAACATTTATCAATCCTGCTTTTAGTTTTTACCTAAAAATTCCTTTCCTTATACTAACAGTATTTAAGGGAGCAAATGAATGTAACTCTACCTGGCATCCCATCTCTCTAAGGAGAGTAGAAGGTCAGCCTCTGGCCCTCGCTTCTTGCTTCGCCTCCTAGAAGGAATCAATTTCCCTTGGAGAAGAACAGAGAGAGAACATTGTAGAGATATCTATTCTTACCTCCCTGTGAGCCATCCCTAGATAGGCCAGTATGTATACACATAACCTACATGTGCAAAACAGACCTCCACAACTGACTTTATATATTTAAAACAAATAAAAAAATTCCAAAATAAGTTATTAAATATGAGCTTGGATGTGCTGTCTTCCATATACACATTTTTTTAAAAAAGAAAATGACTGGGTGAAAACTACGTTTTAACTGCTTAAATTTATTTTTATATATTCTCATAGTTTAAAAACAATGTCTTTTCAGAAGAATCAAGAAAGAAAAAGTTGTCAGCAGCAGCCAGTTTGATTGACAGTTAAGGTTCCCTTCCAGGTAAAAAGTCTTCATTGTTTGCTAAAGAACCCTTAGGTCAGCTCTGGGCACCACAGATTTGAAGGGGAGTTGACGTGAACAGAAATCTGGAGAGGCCTATGTGTGGTATTGGTACAAGTTCTCTTTGGTTGTGTGCAGAGACATGTCATAAGATAATGGAAATAGTGCTAAAGCAATGAAGGGATGGAGTTGATTTACAAATCAGCCTTTCCATGAGTATGAGGTAAGGTAACTTAGCATTTAATTAATTAAAAGACAAGAGCCTTAAAATTCATTCTGGGAATATTAACCAGTTTAACAGCTAAAATCAGGGTTAAATTTGAATGTACATTTCTCTAAGCATTCCTGATATTAGAGAATTTAGTAACTATAGACTCAAATAGGAATTATTGATTATATTCTACAATATACTAATAGATGAAAAAAATACTCTGGGAAGTGTTCGAAGATTATAAATTCCAACTCTCATTTCATTCCTGGAAAAAAACAAAACAAAACCTGAGTATCAGGAGGGAAAAATAACGCCCACACAGCAAGTTAGCTCCTGATCTTGTGGTCTATCTACTACACCAAGCTCTCCAGGTGAAGAAATCTATTGTAAACTAAAAGCACTTGATTTAGAGTTATAGCAATTAGGAGGAAATATATTTAAGATAAAGGAAATACTAAAATATTGAATAGGTTATAATTTTCTTTAATGTCTCTGGGAGTTGCATAATTCTATCACAAATGTATGGCCCATGTTGTTAAATTGAGTTTACATTTTGTAGCATGTAAAATTACTATCTGTCAAGTTTTAAATTCATTTTGCTCCTAAGTCTTCATTTCTGTGTCTTACCTAGAATTAATTTCTGCTGCCTAGTAACTAAAATGTCATTTTTTGAGGTAAACTTTGTGAACTGCCATTATAGAAATCTATGGAGACTCTAAGGCTATTTAATCTACTCTTTCTGGGTACATTAAACTCATTTCAACGATAATGTTTTAATATGATCATAACAGAGAATTTCTCTAAAAAATTAAAACAAGAAATATTTACCAAAAAAGGATTTTTTTCAGGTGCAGATTGTATTCTGTGGTTTCTAAGGTTCCTTCTAACTGTGATTCCCTGATGTATTTCCATGTTCTATAAAGGGCCTAAAGAAAGTCTTCCTGAGAGCAAGTTATTAGAATCGATAATTTTTCATATGTGGGTATGAGAGCAAACAATGAGAAAGTGGAATGGGGGGAGGTGTAGCTTAACAGCTCTTTCCAGGGACTTATGGAGACTATCACAACAAGGCAGCATTATGAATCAAAACTAACTTTGTTTTATGGTGTTGGTTGGGAACATACCTGGAAGCAAGATGTAGACCTTGTATATGGCTGGCTATACAGCTCAGTATTCTCAACTACTGACAGCATGTCTCCACTAAGACAGATTCCTAAGTGGCTCCCTAAACCTCTTAGGAACCTGCATTAGGTTTAGGAACCTGAATTAGACAACAACTGCTGGCTACAGCTGAATGATCATCCACTCAAATGGAACAGATTCAAGAAAGAATGTGAAGGAAGGCTTTTCTATGCACTGTGGCTCTGGAGGGTATGCTCTGGTGCCCTATGAAGCCAGAAGGAGAAAACCAGGTTATAAAAGTTTAAGATGCAGCTTAGATTTCATAATATCCTTCTGGGTAGACAGATTTAAAAAAAAAAAGTATACCACTGAGCAGCTACTGGGAGAAAAATCTTACACCATTCTAGCAGTAAATGTAAGAAGGATAAAAAATTTCATTTATTCAGACTATTTTATTCTTTCATGTGATCTTAGTGCTTGTGGATGAATCGAGTTATCCTGTAAAGTTAGATAAGGAGCATATGAATATATGAGCATACTATGCATCACAATGGATGTGATCCATAGAAAATATTCAAGTGGGTGTTTGTTAGATGATTTTTTCTCCCTCTGAGCCCAGTTTAAAATGATTTAATTAAAATGAAAGATTGAACTGCTTCTGCATACAGCAGCATTTTGAGAAGTACTTCTGCCTGATCAGCAATTAAATGTAAGTAAGGGAAAATACTATTTCCTCCTTTCTGATCACATATTCACAGATACATTTTGTATTCAGTAAAATTATTTGTGTGCTATAAAGAGAAAAAGATGAAGTTCATGTTGGCTATCTAGATTTTACAATTATTTTAATATTCTTGCAAGCAATCTTCTGAAATGCTATAATAAAATATGTTCTTCTTCCCACACAGATAACCAGGCTTTAATAGGGGTGGAGGGAAAGATACTATCCAGGAATGGAGGCAGAAAACATAAAGTATAATAAATAGTAAGCTACAAATTCTACTTACCACAGAATACTATCAGAAGATTTAGAAGATGTCCTCCAGAAATACTGGACATATTTTAAATAGAGGATCTGAGTTTAAATACATGAATAAGAATCACCCAAGGAAAGAAAGCATGGGACAATCTCGATCTTCACCAGTAGAGGAAATATTCCCCCTGTTTAGAACAGAGCTTCTATTGAGTAGCTGGAAAATTCAGTGGTTAATGACTGTGGTCCACAGGTTTTCTGCTATGGTGAACTTACCAACTGGTGCCTTATGCATTAAAGACTTACACAATTGAATCACAAACATGCTTTTTCTTTTTAGATGATAGACATATGCATATTTGAAACATTATAAGTTTATTTATGTAGGATTAGAAACAATCAATATCATGCATACAGTTTTGTTGTTCTTTCAGTCACTAAATCCCACACTTCTTCTGAGTACATGTTTAAGTAGTTTTTCAATGTGTCATCAAATTGTTTCCAAACTACCATACTGGTTAAACATTCCAGTGCAAATCCATTTTAATGTATAGTCAGATGCATACATATACCTTCACATTCATTTTACATGCTGAAATAAAGTAACTTCCTAATTCACCTATGTCACCCTGAAATTCTTCATGAGATGTGTAAACTTGTGATCAAGATATTGCAGATATTTACTTTGTTATAACACAAATATAGAACTCAGGTTAAAAATCTTGGTTCTAGATAAATAGACTAAAATGTCTCACTAATTCTACACATGTCCCAGTATTTGTCTACTGTTTTTAGAAAAAATATGATCTTGTCATGTCTATAGCAATTTCAATTCTCATTGTTCCCCATTTCCTTTAAATAGAGCCTCTCCATTTGTGTGTTTGTGAGACTCTTAACTTGGTTGCAACAAATACAGACACCAATTCACAGAAACACAAACAAACAGAAACCATATCATGGAGAAATGCTGAGCTAGAATGTTCTGGAGAATTGATGGGACATTTTCATTCACTTAAGAGAATGACACATCTTTAAATAATATGCAGAATGATCTGAAAATGCTGTGAAAATTGACTAATTACTAAATGTCTTCTTGTAATTTAATTTACTTTGGTCAATATTTTTAAACTATATTTCCTACTTTTTTAACCAAATGTCTTTAATTTTAATTTTCCAAATTACAAGTGAAACAATTTTAACATTTTTAAAAGGAATTTTGAATTCCAAAGTCTCTCTTTTACTCCATGTACTTTCCTGTCATAAAGAAATGAAGCAATTTGGTGTAGACTATACATGTTCAGTCATCAAAAAACAAATTTCCACATTAGTCAAGTTGTAAAAGAAAACACAGATCAAAAAAAAAAATCAAGAACAACATATTTTTTAAACTATGCTTCAGACTCCTTCAATTCTCTCTCTGAAGATAGATAACATTTTTCATCATAAGTGCTTTAGAATTGTCATGGGTGATTTTATTGCTGAGAATAGCTAAGCCATTCGTTGTTGTTTAAAGTCATTCACCAGTTGTTCATCACACAATATTTCTATTACTGTATACACTGTTCTCCTTGTTCTGATTATTTCTCATGTAATTCTTTACAGGTTTTTCTGAAAACATTCTGCTTATTATTTCTGATAAGTCAATAATATTCTGTTACCATCATATACCACAACTTGTTTGTGTGGACAGCCTGCATCCCTACATGGCTCGGTGATGTGGTGAAGAAGAAAGACAAGGGAGGTGGGAGAATAAAGACCAACTCCACTTTATTGATCTGAGGGTCCAGGTATTTATAGACAGAAACTGCAAGTCTACTTGACACTCTTGTCAGTCTTATAAGACTGATTTAATCAGACTGTGAGCCTAGAGGGCATCAATTTTACATATCCCTTGTTTTCTGCAATTCCCTTGTTTGTCTCACGGAGACAGCAACATCTGCGGGGCATAGAGAGCCATTCTTGATGATAATGAGCACAGTTTCAAAGAACAATTTCCCCAAAAGTCTATCCTGATCTTGTCAACTGTGCTCCACCCTGGCCCTCAACACTTGTTCAGCCATTCCCCAACTGATAGGTATCCCTTCAATTTCAAACTCTTTTCCAAGCTAAAGGAGCTGCTAAAAATATTCTTGTACAAATAGTTCCTTCCCCCCCTTTTTTTTTTCCTTTGGGATTTAGACCTACTGGTGGTATTTTTTAATGGAAGGATATGCATGGTTTTATAGACCTTTCAGCAGAGTTCTAAATTGCTCTCCAGAATGATAAGTTTGCAATTCCACAAATAATCCTTTAGAGTCCCAGTTTTCCAACATCCCTTTCTAGCATATTAGCCAATCTGATAAATGTAAGGTGACAATTCAAAGTTGTTTTAATTTACTTTTCTCTAACTAGCACTGATTTAGAGCATTTTTTACCTAACCAAAGATTACTTTGATCTCTTCGTCTGAAAACTGACTGTTCATATCTTTTGACAATTTATCAATCGAGGAAAAAATTGTGTTCTTATAAATTTGACTCATTTCTCTCTATACTTGGGAAATGAGTGCTATATTAAAGAAACTTAATGTGAAAATGTTTTCTAAGTTATTATTGCATATTTCACCCCATTCTATGCCCTCCTCCCCCACATTTATCCTTCTCTTGCTCTTTTCTATCTGTCACTCCTCAAAGGTGTTTTTCTCCTGACCACCACCTCCTGTAGTTTGCCCTCTCTTCTATCAGCTTCTATTCTCATCCCCTTTCCTCCCACCTGAGGGTATATGTTATTCTATCTTTGAGCCAATTCTAATGAGAGTAAGGTCAAGCATTGCTTGCCACCACCACACCAATCTACTCTTGCCACTATAAAACTCTTTCCTGACTATTTTATGTGAGACAACTTACCAAAAGTACTTCTCCCATTCACCATTTCCCAGCACATTCTTTTCTCAAACCTTAATTTTATCAATTTTGGATACCATACCATTATTTTCAACTCAAATGCCTGCCCTCTTTCTACGTATAGTCTTTCAAACTGCGCTAACAATAATAAAGTTCTCAGGAGTTACAAGCATCATCTTCCCATGAAGGAATGTAAAAAGTTTAATTATTAAATCCCTTATGATTTCTCTTTTCTATTTAGCTTTTTATACTTGAGTGTTGTGTTTGAATGTCAAATTTGCTGTTCTGCTCTTGTCTTTCAGAAGTGTTTCATTGTCCTTCATTTCATTAAGTATACATGCTTTAACCTGAGGGATAATACTCAGTCTTGCTGGGTAGGTGATTCTAAATTGTAATCGTAGCTCCTTTGGGCTCTGTAATATCATATTCCAATTCCTTCAGTCCTTTAAAGTAAAAATTCCTAAATCTTGTTTCATACAGACTGTGATTCTATATTTGAATTGTTTCTTTTCTGACTGCTTGTAATATTTTCTTCTTTACTTAGGAGCTCTGGAATTTGGCTACAAAATAGCTGAGAGGTTTTTTTTGTTTGTTTGTTTTGTTTTGTGTGCATGTGTGTGTGTGTGTGTGCGCGCACGCGCGCGTGTGTGTGTGTGTGTGTGTGTGATCTCTTTCAGGAGGTCATCAATGGCTTCTTTAAATTCCTATCTTACCCTCTGGTCCTAAAATATCAGGGCAGTTTTCCTTGATTATTTCTCAAAAGTTGAAATCTGGGCTATTTTTTTGATCATGACTTTCATGTAGTACAAAAATTCTTACACTAAAATCCTCAATTTATTTTCCATGTTAGTTGTTTTTCAAATGACATATTTCACATTTTCTTCTATGTTTTTATTCAAAATTTTGTTTCTTGATGTATCATAAAATGTAACATAAAATCTCTAGGATTGTGCCCCATCCTAATTTTTGAGGAGTACTTTCTTTTTGCAGATTTTTTATGCCTCTTTTACCATTTGGTTTATTCTGCTTTTTTATTTTAAATAGCAATTTATTTTCACCAGTTACATGGAAAAACAATTTTGTTTTGTTTTGTTTTCCTTTTTGATTTTATTTATCTTTTTTGTTTTGTCCCACCTACCCTTATTGAGAAGACAAGCAGTTCAATATAGGTTATACATGTGTAGTCTGGCAAAATGTTTCCGTTTTAGTCATGATAAAACAGAAAAAAACATAAAACTTGAAGAAAAATAAAGTAAAAATAAAAAGCATGTGTGAATCCATATTCAGACACCATCAGTTCATTCTTTGAGGATAGATAGCATTTTTCATCATGTCTTTTAAAGTTCTCTTGGATTGTTTTATTGCCGAAAATATCCAAGTCATTCACAGTTGATCATCTCACAATATTGCTGCTACTCCATACATAGTATATTTCACTTTGCATTAGCTCATGTAAGTCTTTCCAGTGTTTTTTTTATTCTGAGAGCATCCTGATCATCTTCATTTCTTGCAACAGAATAATATTCCATTATAATCACATACTATAGTTTGGTATGCATTTCCCAATTAATGAACATCACCTCAATTTCCCATTCTTTGCCACCAGAACAGAGCTGATATCTATTGTACATATAGGATATAGTACATATAGGAGGTGATATATATATGTATATATATGTACATATATATATATATATATATATATATATATAATGTTTATGTCTACTGATATCTATATCTTTATTTATCTATATATTACTTTATTATTTATGGGAACTTTTTCTGTGCTGTTTCTTATAGGTTTCTTTATTTATTTTTAAAGTTTGACATTCATTTCCAGAAAATTTTGAGTTTTAATTTTTCTCCCTATCTCTTCCCTCTCCCCACCCCATAACACCTTGCATTCTGATTACCCTTTCGCTCAATGTGCCCTCCCTTCTATCATACCCCACCTTTCCCTTATTCCCATCTTCTTTCTTTTCTTGTATGACAAGATAAATTTCTATACCCCATTACCTGTATTTCTTATTTCCCAGTTATATGCAATAACAATTATCAACATTCATTTCTAATACTTTGCGTTCCCATTTCTCTCCCTCCCTCCCTCCTTCCCCACCCATCCTCAGTGAAAAGGAAAGTACTTCAAAACAGGCTACATAGTTGTTTTCTTGCAAAAGACTTCCATAATAGTCATATTGTGAAAGACTAACTACATTGCTCTCCATCCTACCCTGGCCCCCCTTTCTTTTCTATTCTCTCATTTGACCTTGTCCCTTCCCAAAAGTGTTTACTTCTAGTGACACCCTTCTCCCATTTGCCCTCCCTTCTATCATTCCCCTCATCCAACTTGTCCCCTTCTCCCCTATATTCTTGTAGTATATGATAGATTTTCATACCAAACTGAGTGAGCATGTTATTCCCTCCTTAAGCCATATGTGAAGAGAGTAAGCTTTTTCCCTCTACTCTCCTCCCTTTTTTCCTCCATTGAAAAACATTTTTCCTATGTCTTTTATCAGTCGTAGTCTGCTCCATTCCATTTCTCCCTTTCTCCTCTCAATATTTTCCTCCCTCACCTCTTAATTTAATTTTATTTTTTATTGCTATCATTTCTTCTTATTCAAATTAACCTGTACTCTGTGTGTGTGTGTGTGTGTGTGTGTGTGCATGTGTGTGGGTGTGTATAACCCCTCCACCTACCCAAATACTGAAAAAAGTCTCAAGAGTTACAAATATAATGTTTCCATGTAGGAATATAAATAGTTCAGGTTTAGAAAGTCTTTTATGTTTTCTCTTTCCTGTTCACTTCTCATGCTTCTATTGATTCTTGTGTTTGAAAGTCAAATTTTCTATTCAGTTCTGATCTTTTCATCATGAATGCTTAAAAGTCCTCTATATCATGGAATGACCATTTTTTTCCCTGACGTATTATACTCAGTTTTGCTGAGTAGGTGATTCTTGGTTTTAATCCCAGTTTCTTTGACTTCTGGAATATCCTATTTCCAGCTATTCTCACTTAATGTAGAAGCTGCCAGATCCTGTGTTATCCTGATCGTATTTCCAGATTACAAAATTGTTTCTTTCTAGCTGCTTGCAATGATTTCCCTTTGACCTGGAAACTCTGAAATTTGGCCACAATATTCATAGGATTTTCTCTTTTCAGGTCTCTTTCAGGAGGTGATTGGTGGATTTCTTCAATATTTATTTCACCCTCTGATTCAAGAATATCAAGGAAGTTTTCCTTGATAATTTCAGGAAAGATATTATCTAGGATCTTTTGTTGATAATGGCTTTCAGGCAGTCTTACAATTTTTAAATTGTCTCTCCTGGATCTATTTTTCAGGTCAGTTGCTTTTCTAATGAGATATTTCACATTATCTTCTACTTTTCCATTCTTTTGGTTTTGTTTTGTAACTTCTTAGTTTATCAACTAGTGATTAATTTCCCTGAACTTCACTCTAATTTTTAAAATTCTATTTTGTTCAGTGAGTTTTTGAACCTCCTTTTCCATTTGGCTAATTCTGCTTTTTAAAGCATTCTTTTCCTCAGACTTTTGGATCTCTTTTTCCAATTGAGTTAGCTTCTTTTTAAAGACGTTATTTTCCTCAGCATTTTTTGATTTTCCTTTAACAAGCTGCTGACTCAAGGTCTTCTGTGGCCTAAGCCCATTTCATATTCATTTTGGAGGTATTGGAGGTAGAAGACTTGACTTCTTCTGACAATATGCATTGTCTTCCTTATCTGAAAGGATGGAAAGAGATACCTGTTCACCAAGAATGTAACCTTCTATGGTCTTATTTTTTTTTTTACCTTTTTTGGGCATTTTCCTAGACAGTTACTTGACTTCTGAATCTTTTATCAAGAGAAGGGTCCTAGTGTTCTTCCTCCTCCAAAGACCATGCTCACGACTGAGGTTGAGATCCCTTGGTTGATATCCCCAGAGGATTTAAGCTGAGTTGTTAGGACAATGGACCTACGCTGCTTCTGCTGCCACCATAGCCACCTGTCACCTACTGCTGCTGCTGCTGCTTTTTTTGCCTCTCCTGACACCTGGTGCAAGTGTTGTGGGGACCCTGCTCCCTTTTCATCCAGCTGGGAAAGCCCTCCCACACTTTTGAATATTTATTTTTGGCTTATGGACTGAGGGATCTGGGACTGTCCCTGCTGGGGATTCTACCTTGGAGGCATGTTTTAGTTTTTTTCCTCCTTGTGCTGGGTGGCCAGGGTTGGCCTGGGCTCTGCTCAGCATTCTGTGGAATAGACCTTTCCTGTCAACCTTCCAGGTTACCTTTGGCTGGACATCTCTCACTCTGTCATTTTGTGGCTTCTGCTGCTCTAGAATCTGTTGAGAGTCATTTTTTTACAGGTATTTTGTGGATTGTGGGGGAAGCGCTAGATTATATGTGCCTTTCTACTCTGCCATCATGATTCTTCTCCCTCCTGTACTTTTTTATACCTCTCTTGGGAAACAGATCTAATAACAGTATTGCTAGATCAAAAGGTTTGATAGACTTTTTTGGCATAGTTCCAAATTGCTCTAATCGTTGAATCAGTTCACAACTCCACCAATCATACATCATTTCCCCACATCTCTTCCAACGTTTGTCATTTTCTTGTTCCATCCTATTACCTATTCTAAGAGATTTGAGAGAGTAACTCAGAATTGCTTTAATTTACATTTTTCCAATAAACAGTGGGAGCATTTTTCTTATGGTTATAGAGAACTTTGATTACTTCATTTGAAAATCATTCATATCTTTTAATAATTTATCAGTTGCGGTTGGCTTTTACTTCTAGAAATTTGACTCAGATCTCCATATATATGTATATATACATATATATATGTATATATACATATATATGTGTATATATGTATATACACACACACATACACACAAACACACACACATATATATGTATGTGTATATACATATACATATATATATATATATAGGAAAGGACACCTTTTAAAGAGAAGTTTGATTCAAAATATTTTTGTTATGATTGTTAAATGTATTTCCATTCACAGTATTTGCCCCCATCCTATTTATTTTATGCTCTCTCTCCTTTCACCCTGTCCCTTCTCAAAAGTGTTTTGCTTCTGACTACTTCCTACTCCAATATGTTCTCCCTTCTATCACTCTTTTCCTATTATCTCCTCCCCTCCTACTTTCCTGTAGGGTAAGATGGATATCTATTCCCAATTGAATATGTATATTTTTCTTTCTTTGAGCCAAGTCTGATGACAGGAAGGTTCACTCACTTCTGCTCATCTACTCCCTCTTCCCTCCACTGTAAAAGCTTTTTCTTGCCTCTTTTCTATGAGATAATTTACCCCATTTTATCACTTCCTTTCTCTTTCTTCCAGTACATTCATCTGTCTTCCACATTCATTTTATTTTCATATATCATCACTTCATATTCAACTCACACATGTGTCCTCTGTCTATGTATACTCCTTTTAATTGCCCTCACATGAGAAAGTTTTATGGGTTACAAATATTATATTACCATTTCAGAATGTATATAGTTTAACCTTATTAAGTTTTATGATTTCCCTTTCCTGTTTACCTTTGTAAGTGATCTTGAGAATTTTCTATTCAGCTCTTATCTTTTCCTAAAGAATCCTTACAAATCATTTCTTTCATTAAATGCCTATTTTTTCCCCCTGAAGAATTATACACAGTTTTGTTAGGGATGTGCTTCTTAGTTGTAATTCTAAATCCTTTGTCCTCTGGTATATCATATAACAAACCCCTGACTCTTTAATGTAGAATCTGCTAAGTCTTGTGTTAGTCTAACTGTAGCTCCACAATAATTTTATTGTTTTTTTCTGGCTGCTTGTAATAGTTTCTCCTTGGCCTGAGAGCTCTAGAATTTGCCTGTAATATTCCCAGTAGTTTTCATTTGGGGATCTTATTCAGGAGGTGATTGGTGGACGTTTTCAATTCTATTTCAGTCTCTAGTTCTAAAATATCAGGACAATTTCCTTGATAATTCCTTGAAAGTTGATGTCTAGAGTTTTATTTTATCATGACTTTCAGGTACTCCAATAATTCTTAAATTACCTCTCCTCAATTTTCCACAGTAGTTATTTTTCCATTGATATATTTTACATTATCTTCTATATTTTTCAATTCTTTGGGTTTTGTTTCATTGTATTTTGATCTCTTGTGAAGCAATTAGCTGCCATTTGCTCAATTGCAATTTTTAAGGAAAAGAAGTTGGAACTGAAAGTTTTAGGAAGAACTGTTGAGCATTGTTTTTGCATACAACTAGGAAATAAGAAATACAGGTAATTGGGTATAAAAATTTATATTGCCCGATAGGACAAAGTAAATTTTTATCCCTCTTTTCCCTTATCCTCATCTTCTCTCTTGCCCTATAGGACAAAAGAGAAGATGAGGATAAGGGAAAGGAGGGATGTTAGAAGAGAGGGCAGATTGGTGATAGGGGTAATTAGAATGGTCGGCATTTTGGATGGGGGGAGTGGAGATATCGGGAGAAAATTTGGAAATAAATTTTAAAAAATGAACATTAAACATTTTCTTTGCAAGTAATTAGATAAAATGCTATTAAAAAAAACCAAATACTTTGATTCAGTATTCCTATACTTCTTGCAATATTTTAAGCAGAATGTTATTGTTTATCTTGAAGCAAATAAAAATTAGTTTTTGTCAAAAAATAAAAAAATAACAAATTGAAAATCCCGAAGTAAATACCAAATTAGAAATACTGAAAACCAAAGGAGAGATAAATAAAGTTGAAATTAAGAAAACTATTGAACTAATAAATAAAACTAAAAATTGGTGTTATGAATAAACCAATAATATTGATTAAAAAAAGAAAGAAGAAAATCAAATTACTAATGTAAAAAATGAAAGGGGTGAACTCACCTCCAATGAAGAGGAAATTAAAACAATAATTAGAAATTACTTCATTCAACTTTATGCCTATAAATTCAACTACCTAAATGAGATGGATGATCTTTTTAAGAATATAAATTGTGCATGATTAACAGAAGAGGGAGTTGAATACTTACCCAACCTAATCTCAGAAAAAGAAACTGAAGAACACATTAATGTACTCCCTAGGGAAAAACCTCCAGAGCCTGATGAATTTACAAGTTAATTCTATCAAACATTTAAAAAACAGCTAATTCCAATGCTATATAGACTATTTGGGAGAGTTGGGGAAGAAAGAATCATCCCAAATTAAAGTATTGTTTTCATACCTAAACCAGGAAGAGACAAAACAGAGAAAGAAAATTATAGACCAATTTCTCTAAAGAATATAGATGCAGAAATTTTAAATAAGATTTTTTCAAAAAGAATATAGCAACATGTTCCGAGAATAATACATTATGATCAGATATGATTCATACCAGGAAAATGCAGGACTGGTTCAATATTAGGAAACCTATTACATTATTGATCGTATCAACAACAAACCTAACAGAAAACACATGATTTCCTCAATAGATGCAGAAAAAGCATTTGATGAAATACATCACCCATTTCTATTAAAAAACAACAAACAAAAAAAAACTGGAAAGCGTAGGAATAAAGAGAACTTTCCATAAAATAGTAAGCAGTACCTACTTAAAATCCTCATCAAGCATTATATGCAATGGAGATAAGTTAGATGCATTTCCAGTAAGATCAGGGGTTAAACAAGAATATCCATTGTAACCACTTATTCAATACGGTACTAGAAATGTTAGCTTGTTACAAAACAAACCCACCCAAATCTTCTGCATTTCTATGTATTAGTAACAAAGTCCAACAGCAAGATATAGAAAGAGAAATCCCATTTAAAGCTAGGGTAAACAGTATAAAATATTTGGGAGTCTACCTGTGAAAACAAATTCAGGGAGTATATGAACACAATCACAAGACATTTTTTGTGTAGATAAAGTCAGATTTAAGTAAATGGAAAAACTTCTATTGCTCATGGGTAGACAGAGCCAATATAATGAAAATGACAATTCTACCTAAATTAATTTACTTATTTAGTGCCATACCAATCAAACTATCAGAAATTTATTTTCTAGAGCTGAAAAAAGTGATATCAAAGTTCATCTGGAGAACAAAAAGTTCAGAATAGCCAGGGAAGTAATGAAAAGAAATGCTAGGGAAGGTGGCCTAGCTCTCTCAGATCTCAAATTGTATTATAAAGCAGCAATTCTCAAAACCATTTGGTACTGACTAAGAAACAGAAGGGTAGACAAGTAGAATATGCTCGGTACTCAAGACACAGTAGCCAATGAACAAAGCAATCTGCTGTTTGATAAACTCAAGGAGCCCAGCTTCTGGGATAAGAACTAATTGTTTGATAAAAATAGCTGGGAAAACTGGATAAAAGTGTAGCAAAAACTAGACGTAGACCAATGTCTGATGCCATACACAAGAATAAAGTTCAAATAGGTATATGATCTAGGTATAAAGAGTAATAATATAAACAAATTAGAGGAGCAAGGAATAGTGAATTTTCAGATTTATGGAGAAAGGAAGAATTTTTGGCTAAAGAAGAGATAGAAAGCAAAATGGATAATTTTGATTATGTTAAACTGAAAAGTTTGCACAACCATTTTGCATGCAAACAAGATTAGGAGGGAAGTAGAAAAAGGAATTTTTGCAACTAGTGTCTGTGTTAAAGGCCTCATTTCTAAAATATATAGAGAAATGAGTCAAATGTACAGGAATAGAGGTCATTTACCAATTGATAAAGGGTCAAAGGATATGAACAAGCGGTTTTTCAGAGGATGAAATTGAAGGTATCTATAGTCATATGAAAAAATTCTCTAAATCACTATTGATTAGAAAGATGCAAATCAAAGTAACTCTAAGATACCACAGCGCACCTATCAGATTGACTAACATGACAGAACAGGAAGATGATAAATGTTGGAGAAGATTTGGGAGGTTGGAACACTAATTCCTCATTGGTGGAGCTTTGAGCTGATCCAACCATTCTTGAGAGTACTTTGGAACTATGGCCAAAGGCATACAAAAATATGCATACCCTTTGACACAGCAATACAACTTCTAGGACTGTATCCTCAAGAGATTATAAGAACAGGAAAGGGTCCCACATGTACAAAATATTTATAGAAGCACTCTTTGTGCTGACCAAAAACTGGAAATCAAGGGGATGCCCATCAATTGAGGAATGGCTGAATAAATTATGGTATATGAATGTAATGGAATACTATTGCACTGTAAGAAATGATGAACAGGAAGACTTCAGAGAGGCCTGGAAAGACTTATATGATCTAATGCTAAGCAAAAGGAGCAGAACCAGGAGAACTTTGTACACAGCAACAACCAGGTCCTTGAACTGAGTTCAACTCTGACCTTAGGCAATTATTATCTTTGAATAATTGAATATTCTATGAGAATTGTTCTCAATATATTCATATATTTTCATACTTCATAGTCTTCTTGCAGCAGCTTTGAGTTAACAAGCAGCAATAATTGATTTTTATGGTGGAATTAAAAAAATAACTCTCATGAACATTGAAACATACTGATCAAATTTTCCATGAAATAATGTTTCTGGTTAGGTTTAGAGACAATAAAATCAACACCACTACTTCTGTTCTTGGTTTCTCCAGTGAGAACTTATGAGCTACTTTTTCATTCAAACTTCCCTTCATTCTCTGTTTTATACAGAAATTCATTCACTTTTTGGTCTATTAAAGTGATGATGAATAGAGAATGTAAAAATGATACAATTTATTTTTTCCATATATTTTCTTCCCTTGGTCAATGAATAAAAATATCATACCAAATGAACCAACCACTATGTTAAAGTAAATATGTGATTTTAAAATTGGAAGAATGAAGATGCTGAGGCACCTTCTACTAATTTTTCTGTCATTCTCATTGTAGAATTGTAAGAGGGACTGAGAAATCAGGACCATTTTGTGTTTGCTTTAGTGTCATGGTATCCCATGGCCAAAGAATCTATCACAAGGTGATGTCTACTTATTGATGATGAACCTCTCTGTATTTAGCCAGGCTGCTCCTCACAAAACAGACTGGTCTATTTCTGGGATGACATTTGTAAGTTTGTTGCCCTGGTAGGAACTGCCCCACTTCACATTCCACTGATAGAGTCTTTGAGAATTGAGAATTCTATCCACACCATGGCAAGGAAGCCCAAAAGAATCAAGGATTTAATTATGTTGTGATCAGGAGGGTAACTGCCACTGAAAGCCTATAAAGTAACAATGAGTTTTAAGAGTGACAGGAATTCATGGTGTGTTTTTTTGGGGGTGTGTGAAGAACATCATTCATAATATATAACAAATTTAGAAAAAACATTACTTATCCAGGGATTAAAGAACTAAGTTTAAGGTCTGATCCCTTCTGAGTTGTATATTCATACTTCTTAACTAAGAGAAAATATAACATTAGAATAAGCTATGATGTACCTACTTATAACTGCCTATAAAAATGGAGATTAAAACATTCTCATTTATTTTATTCTCCACTTAAATGCTAATCTGATTACTCATCACAGCATGGTAACTTTTGATTGCTATATTAGCAGAGTCAGCTACTACTTAGCTGGGATATCAAAGTCAAAGTCTGTGCTCCTGGTGATGCATTATATATTTGGTGTCTGGGGAACAAGTGAATTGAGCTTAGATAGACTCATCATCAGGTCACCTAAAGAGTCATGAATTTTTCAGACTAGCAGTTCTCAAAGATCATCCATTAATTTGATTGAAGTTTGTTATCTGCATTGTTGGAGGGAGCTTTCTCAAAATAATATATGTGCTAATAATTCTCCTACCTCATTTGAAGAAAAAACAAATGGGAAAAAATTTTAAAATAGTTCCTAAGTCAAATTTCATACATGAAAGCAGTTATCTACATAGAACAGCATATTCTGAAGCAAGTTTCATTTATTCAGAGCAGTAGAATTTTAGTTCATTCATCTGTTCAACAAACATCTATGATCTACTGTATGAAAATAAAAATAATATTTGGATCCAGCAGGGATACAAAAATTCATTTCACATAATCTGTACACTAAATCTGTTTAAGAATTGATATGAAGATACGAAGTGATGTAAAAAGTGAGATAGGTTTTTATAAGAGATAAAGAAAAATAGTCAAATTTAAGTATTCTCTAAAAACAATTGAGAAAAGGAAGACAATTACATGTGGAGGGAATCAGTGTAGACCACATAAAGTGAGTAGCATATTAGAGGTAGATATATAAAATTGCTCTCATGCCCCCAAATCACAAAGGTTAAACAAAATCATGCATTAGGGAAAATCTATGTAGTGTTAGGTCTATTCAGTACAACCAGATGGAAAACTACTAGCCACATTTGAGATGAAGAACTTCCAGATGTTGTAGGTTGTGTTATTTGTAATATTACTTATAAAAGTTATAATTAGAAATTCAATTGCCTATTTACATGAGGGCAAGGAATAAAGGCAATTGGGGAGACAACTGAGGAATAAAACAACCCAGGAAATGATAATCCAATAGGTTAGGGCATAAATACTCAGAGTCAGCTGTTGAAAAGACCACTAGGAGTAGGCACAGGAAGGGATAGACCAGGGAGGAGCTAATTTTCAGTTTGCATTGACCTTGGGGTCCTTTCATCATGGTCAGTCTACAGAGTTCAATTTTCCTCACTCAGGTTCAGCCATAGGAGCTAAAATGTAGATAGCCCTTTCTCTCTGAGAGTTTGGCCCATGTCACTAGACCTTCCAACAATCAGGAGCAGGCAAGAATTCATGTAAACATCTAGAATATGATTTGGTGCAATAGGAGCAGTTTCCAAGTTGTTGTCATTCCCCTCAATTTCATATCCATTCCCCCATGCATATCCCTTTTATATTTCCTAATAGCTGCACAATCCTCAAAATTAGCAGGTATCATCTTCCCTTATAGGGAGGTAAACAGTTTGCCCTAATTGAGTAACAGGTTATTTCTCCCCCCGCTCCTGTTTACCTTTTTATAATTCTCTTCAGAGATGCATTTGAAGATCTAATTATCTATTAAGTTCTGGCGTTTTGGTCAGGAAGCTCTGGAAATCCCTTACTTCATTGAATGACTTTCTTCTTGCCTGAAATGTTATGCTGAACTTTGCTGGGTAGTTGATCCTTGGTTGTAGACCCAACTCCTTTGCCTTACGGAATATTGGGTTCCAATTCTTTCGATCTTTTAAT
>CM053770.1:113972240-113995752 GCA_028658325.1 Potorous gilbertii | reverse complement strand
CTTTCTGAAAAGGTTTATTTGGATGATTATTAAATCAAGGAATACAATATGAAAAGTATGTCTGGATTTCGTTGAAGTTTTGATAAAACCTCTTGTGTTATTCTTGTGAACAAGATAAAGAAATATGGGTCAGATGTTGACATAATTTGATTATTAAAATTGGATTTAATTCAGCATAAGTAAGGTGAATAAGTATAGTAATAACTCATATTTATATGGAGCCTTAAGGTTTTCATCACTAAGTGATCAGTGTATTCTCCTTGAAAACCCTCGAAACAAACAAAAAATACAAAACAGTCTTTAATTTGATGTGACTCTTCTGCTGTACAAGTGGATGTGTCATAGTGGCAAAAAAAGGGAGCAGAGCATGCTAAGAAACACATACTTTTTAAACAATTTGCAAATTTCAACTTAAATATTGATATACTAAATGTCTTGTGCTAAGTTATAGTCAAAATATAAACTAATGATTTAATTAAATTAAAAATACATTGAGCACTAGGTATAAAACTAAAGATATATGTCAGGCTTTTGAATGTTTTATATTCACTAAGTAACAGAGTCAAGATTTAAAATAGGCCTCTCAAATTCCAGGTCCATTGTTCATTCAATTGGTCTCTACTGACTATTGATTTAATTGTCTTTACCTTCATATAGGTAATATTAATTAATTAATTAGTCTGGCAATATTGATTACCAGAGGCCCTCACTCTGTGTAATAATCTTTTTAATTTTTCCTAATTGACTTTCTTATCACACTAATCATGGCTTCTGTTCCAAAGTTTCTCTTCTATCTTGAAGTGACGAACACAGCCCCTATACCATCTTCTAAACAGCGAACAACACCTCATACTTTACTGAGGAAAGCATGACCATCTGTTGTTACTTCTCTTATCTCCTCAATTCAATAATTCAAACTCTCTGAAGATTTAGAATCAAAAAAATGCAAATTTCAATCATGTTTTCTGCTTACTATCTGTGTGAGCTTGGTATAATATTTAATCCACGTTAGCCTCAGTTTTCTAATCTCTAAAATGAACTGTATGGATATCATAATTGAGGACTCCAAGAATTCTAAATTGATGATCTATTATTTTATCAACATTATGTGTGGATTCTCTTCTTTTTGTGCCACAATCTCTGAGGAAGAGACAATCCTTTGGGTTTGTTTTTGAGGAAGCAATCAAGGTTGTTACTTGTCCAGGGTCACACATATCTCAACTGTCAAGTGTCTGAATCCCTGTTTGAACTCAGATTCTCCTGACTCCAGGGCCAGTGCTCTATAAACAAAATGTCACCTGACCCTGTCTGCTCCATCAAAAAATTCTATAAAGCTCCTTTGTTTTTCCTCAGAAAAAAATTCTTAGAAAAAGTTATCTACACACATTGTCCTATTCCTTCCACTACCATTCACTTCTCAACTGCTCAAAATCTGATTTTTGACTCCATCATTCAACAAAAATTGGTTTTTAAATGTTACAAAAAGATTAATTTCTGCATCCAATAACCTTTTCACAGTCCTCATCATTGTTCATGTTTCTGTATTTTTGATTATCCCTTCATCCTATGTAATTTCTTCTCCCTGAAATCTTGTGACACTGCTATCTCCTAGCTCTTTTCCTATTTCAATGATCACTCCTCAGGATTTTTTTCATTTTACAGAGCATTATCCTTATTCCTCCTATGTGTAGGTATTCTCCAGAGCTCTGTCCAAGATATTCATTTTCAAAACTTCTCTGCAAGCTCTCTTAGTGATCTCATCAGCCCCCATGGGGTCAATTATCATCTCCATGAAGATGACCCAAATCTATGTATCTAGTCCTCCTCCCTCTAATGTAGTCCAGTCCCAACAGATGCCTTATGGATATTTGATCCTATATATACCAAAGATGTGTTAAATTTCACATTTCCAAAATAGAACTCATGATTTTGCTCCACAAACAATCTTTTCTTCCTAACTTCAATACATCTGTCCAGATCATTTTTTAGTTATTCAGCTTCAGCCTTGGAGTTATCTTTTACTTGTCATACTCACTCATCCCTCACATCTAATCAATTGCCAAGTTTTATCAGTACTAACTCCTTAATATCTGATTGCCTTTTCTCTCCTCATAATTCCATCACAATACTTCAGGTTTTTATCACTTTTTGTCTTCCTGAATTATTGCAGTAGTTTAAATGACTTCCATTTCCACATCTTTCGCACAAACTGATATTCCTTTTTTGTAATTAATGGTATTACTTTTTTCACAATTAAACGTAAAGAGATTTTTCAACATTCAGTTTTGTAGGATTTTGATTTCCCATTTTTTCTCCTTCCTTCCTTTCTTTCTTTCCTCTTAACATAGCAAACAACCTAATATAGATTAGACATGTACAATCACGTCAAACATATTTACACATTACTCATATTGTGAAAAAAGAATCATAATAAAAGGGAATAAAACATGACAAAGAAAAAAGCAATAAAAAAGTGAAAGTAGTATATTTTGATCTTCATTCAGATTCCATAGTTCTTTCTCCGAATATGGATAGCATTTTCCATCATGAGTCTTTTGGAGTTGTATTAGATCCTTACATTGCTGAGAAGAGCTAGGTCCTTCATAGTTGATCATCACACAATATTGCTGTTGGTGTGCACAAAGTTCTCCTGGGTCTATTCACTTCACTCAGTTTCAGTTAATGTAAGTCTTTTCAGATTTTTCTAAAATCTGCCTACTCCTGATTTTTTACAGCAAAATATTATTCCATTACATTCATATACCACAACTTGTTCAGTAATTCCCCAATTTGTGGGCATCTCTTCAATGTCTCATTCTTTCCCACTACAAAAAAAATGTTGCTATAAAATTTTTTGCACATATGGGTCCTTCCCCCTTTTTCATTGTCTCTTTGGGATACAGACCCAGTAGTGGTATTGTTGGCTCAAAGGGTTTCCCACAGTTTTATAGCCCTTTGGGCACAGTTCCAAATTGCTCTCCAGAGTGGTTGGATCACAAACTGATATTCTTGATGAATAGTCCTGATTGTGTCACCCACCTTCAAATGAAGCCTAAGTGGACTCCATTACCTCTATGATAAAATGAAAAACTTTTCATACTGTAATTTTAAAATATTCACATTTTTGCTCCAACCTATCTTTCCCGTCTGATTTCCCACTACTTAAACTCATGCAATCAGTGTTCTAGCCAAAACAGCCTACATACTCTTTCTTCTATTTAAATTTATATAAAAATCAATAAACATTTATTTTCTCTCTTCTGGAGGGAGTGGAGGACAAATATGAAGAAGCATGAAACCCTTGCAACAAATATGCATAAACAAGCAAAACAAATTCCTACATTGGCCATGTCCAAAAATATATGTCTCAATCTACATTGTGGAGTCTGTCACATTATTAAGTTCCTCTCTCAGAGTGTGGCTAACATTTACATTACCAGTTAAATGGTCAAGCCATTCTGGAAATAATCTGAACTACTGACTTTTTCTTATACATGACATTCTATTATCTGTTTCACTGCCTTTGTATAGACTTTACTCTTTCCCTGGAATTTTCTCCTCCCTAAAATCTAGTTCTTATAAACCCTACCTCCATTCATGACTCAGATAAAGTGTTTGTTCATTCCAGAGGCCTTTCCTGATGTCTCCCCTACTTTTTAAACATCCCTCTTTGTTGAAAATTTGTACTTATTTTTATATATTTTTATTTTTCTATCTATCTTCATATTGTTTCCCCTAGATTTTATCTAAGCTAATTGATTTTAGAGACTGTTTAATTTTTGTAACCAGAGAACCTAGGATAGGCCTACCACATAGTCACCACTTAATAGGATTTATTTAGTTCAGTAATATCATGGTTTTACAGAAAGCACCCTTGGTGTTGGAAAAGAATACAATCATTGTATCCTATATGGACTGAACCTGTGATTCCACTGGGAACTGTCAGAAGAATGTGTCAGTAACCACAGTAGTCTCTCTACCCATGGAGATCAGTACCTACTTTTCAACTCATAAATAGAGAGCTGCCTGAGGCATAGTATGCTTAATTATGTGTTTTCTCTAGTATCATTTCTGGTTTTTCAATTACTCAGAATTTACTTTCCCTTTAGTGATATTTTTTCACTTACATTGTGTTAGTCATTGGGCATATCATTCTTCCAGTTTTACTTGTCTTACTCTGTTGATTTTTACAACTGTTTCTATGAATTCCTGTTTTTTTTCCCTTTATTCCCTATACAATGATATTCATGATATTCATGTATTCTAGATTTTCAGTCATCCCCTGATGGATGGATACCCACTTTGTTTTTAACTTTTTGTTACCGCCTAAGGTGTTGCTGTGAATATTTTGAGATATAGTGCAAATTTTTTCCTACTATTTATTTTAAGCTTCTGGGGGGCTTATATCTTATATTAAGATTGCTACAGTAAAAAAGTATAAATGGATTAATGACTTTTCTTACCCAGTTCTAAATTGTCTTACAAAATAGTCAATCATTTACAACTCTGCCAAAAATCTTCCTGCCTTCCTGTAGTATCTCATGGTAGATTTTCAAACAAGCTTACAATTAATCACTAGGAGTATTGTTCTAGCAGTTTTGTGCACACTGAATATTGTAATGAATGGGGAGGGAATGGACAAGGAAGGGAAGTAATGAAGTAAGAGGTGATGACAAAAACTGACCAGAGCAATGGCAGTAACAACTGAGCAATAAGCATTCATTAGATGCCCATAATGTTCTTAGTGGTGAGCTAGGTGGTAAGCCTACAAAAATAAAAATATAGCATAACAAAAACATGTAAAAATATTTTAGTGGTAGCATTAACTACTGGAGGACGGCACACATAGTGATATTCACTACTATGAGAACAATAAAGAGGGTCAAGTCAAGAGAAAGACTATGGAGCCAGGCACTTAGGCACTGAATTCAGTATGTTCTGAGGGCCGATAACCAGTAGCCATGATTGAATAATAAATTTGATTGGATTATGAATAATAAATGTGATTAGATTAAACCTCAGAATTAGAGAAGATGATGGATAATGACAGCAAAGGGAGAGTCTAGAAGAAGCAATGTTGTGAAGGTAATACCTTTACTCCCTCTCTAGAATCAGTATGTCGGTGGGATATGGAAGAAGTCATAACCAGGATTATAAAGAATGATCCGTGAAGCAATGTTACTTAGGAGAGGAAAGATCACGCTGAGTGTCAGAAGACAAAACAAGTTTGAGAAAAAGAGGATTAAAATGAAGGGAAGTTTATTATTTCAGGGAATTTCAGAGGGTTAAGTTGAAGAAGGGTCAGGCAGAGCAACAGAGGTACATTGAGAGGGCAGTGTGGATAAGGAAAAAATAGGCCATAGAGGTTAGAAAATGGGGGAGTTGTTCTCAGGTCAATAAGGTTTCAGTATTACTGAACTTGGGAAAGAAACATTGCAAGACAAGGAATGAATCTGGGAACTGATGGTAGTGGTACCATTGTTGAGAGAAAGTGAATATAATGATGTTGGTCTCTTCCTTGCATTCTTAGTGCAGTTGCAATATTAATGCAGCCTATCTCTTATTCCTACTTGTCCCTAATTGGTCTATTTCTAACATTAAAAATAGAGGTCTGCTTAATATGCAACTGGAAAGACAAGATTGATATCAATGATATTAATGGATTTCATATAGGACTTGATAGGATTTGGTGATGTGTTGGATACAAAAGGGTTTCTGAAAATGATTAAATGGGGGCAGGATAGTACTATTAATGGGACCTGAAATATTAGAAGGAGGAACAGGTCTGAGGATAAATGTGATTAAGTTTGAAGCTTTTTCTTTGTTCTTCTTTGAGGTGGCATGGCAACTAGGTAAAGATATCAAACAGGCAATTGTGAATGTCTGTCAAACTCTGGAGAGAGATCAGGGATGGAGATATAATTTTAAATGCCACCTAGATAGAGGCAGTAGTTAAAGCCATGGAGAGAGGGTACAAAGAGAAAAGCAAACCAGAACTTAAGTAATGGGAAGAGTTAAGGAGAAGAGAAAAGAAATAGAATAAGAGCCATGAGGGATTAAATAGAATATCTAAAAGGTGTAAAAAGAATGGATCACTGAGTAGGAGTGACAGCCCTAATGAAGCTTTGCACTACAAAGCTGTACTTGACCGAATCATCATAAGTTGTGTGACTTTAACCAACAAGTCCAGACAGTCACAGGGTGGAAACAGAAGCAAAAAAAATTTACTTGTTATCCATAGTTGGAATATAGTGAGTCAGATACAATGGAAAATGAAAGAGGAGAGGGATTCTAGGACATTATCAAGCAAAAAAGAACTGAAGTGATGCAAAGTAACACCCAGAGACTGGGTAGGGAAGCAAGTGAAGTCATAAAAAGACTATTAGCTGGGACACTAGAGAGGAGCTAAAAGTTGAGAAGAGGGCAAAGAACTTTGAGGTGTGCCACATACTCTTATGTTAGTTACAACTCCAATGTGTAAGATTCCTCAAATTAGATAAATCAAGAATTCTAGCACTAAATTCCAGGTTTATATTTAAAGTTCTTTGCTAGGAATTTCAAGATGAATGATACAGCACTATCTCAAGCTGAACATAATTAAAAGTAATCTCCTCATTTTCCCCCTCAGCACAAGAAAAGAATTTCCCTCACAGTAGAATAAGGGTTGGGTTTGGTATCAGAAGACCATCATTCAAGTTCAGGTCTGCCACTCACTCTCTGAGTGACTCTGATTTAATCTCTGTGACTTCACTGTGGTTGTATTGTCAATTCTCCCTATCTAAGCTTTTCCCTACTAGGTCTATCTCTGAAAATTAAAATGGAATTCTGATCCATCTGTAACTAAAAAGAAAAGCCTGATATCAGTGATATTAATGGATTTAAAATGAAACTTGGTAGAATTTGATGATCATAGGAGGATGGAAGGAAAATAAGGAGTCAGAATAGACTCTTGAATTTTTGAAAATGATTAAATGGAGGAAGCCTGGAGTTATTAATGGAAACTGAGATGTTGAGATGTGAGGAGGGACAAATTTGGAGATAAAAGTTTAATTTTTAGTATCATGGGAAAGGGAAGAGTAATTTCTTGGTTCTGAATCCAGGTAGGGTCCAACACATGTCCTTAAATAGAAGAAAGCTTTCAAGTAGGGAGGAAGGGAAGGATGTGTTTTTACTTGAGTCCCTCACTGCTCTGTCAGGGGGTAAATAACGTCTGTCACCAGTGATTAGTTCCAGACTTTCTGTAAATAATCTAAACTAATGATTCATTCTTGTACATGAAGGTCATTTCTTTTTGGGAAGAAGAATGGTTAGGCGGAGCCTAATTGAAAAAAAAAACGTTCTGTAAGACAGGAATAATGTTTGTACTACCCACTTCCCAGTGTACTTAAAAAGGTTCAATGAGATAATATATATAAAATAATTATAAACTGTAGGGTGTCATGTAGACACAAGTTCTTAATGTTCAAAATTATTGTCTAAACACCAGTATTATAATGCTAATAGAGTAATTTTAACATCAATATTGTACTGATAATATTAGTACCAATCTCTCACTCAAAGACCAAAGTCTTTTCCTCCCTTTGTGTCCATATCCAATTACTCACTGAGGACTATTGAATATTTTTTTGCTACAGTAGCCACCTAATATATATATTAATATTCTAATACTTCTGCCTTCTAACATATTGGACGTATTGATTGTTACCAGAATAAAATTCCTAAAGCATGCCTTTCAAAAATCACTTCCCAGGGAGTGGAACAAACATGGCATAGTGAAAGGAGGACGTTCTTGCATTCTTCCACCAAAGCCCTCCAAATACCTGTTAAAATGACTCGAAGCAAACTCTAGAGCTCCAGAATCCACAAAATGACAGAGTGAAACAAATTTCCAGCCCCAGACAGCCTGGAAAATCACTCCAAGTTGGGAGTAGAGCACAGTGTCACACAGTCAGTCCAGCAGGGGCCACTCTGGCATGGACAGGGTCAGAGTGGGCCTCAGGAGACTGAACTCCTGGCAGCTATGGCACTTTCTGGACTTGTCAACTCACAAACACCTAAGACAGAATGCAAGGTCAATGGGATAACTCTGTGAAACCTGGTCTGACGGGAGTTCAACCCGAGCCCTGGGGCAGAGGGAGAAGAGGCTCCAGTACTAGCAATGGCAGCTAGGGCAGATGCTTCCAGAGGTCTGGGTCCACGAGCTGTGGGGAACTGAACTACTGACACAAAATCCCTGAAGCCTGGGACAATACACCCACCTCACCCCTACCTACACTGGAGGCAGAGTTCTACTTGGACAAAAAGTTAGAAAGTCAAGTATTTGACTGGTATCATAAACAAACAGTGTAAAAAAAAAACTCATACTGTAGAATCTTACCTGGGTGACAAAGAAGATCAAAATATACAATACAAAATATACAAAAAGTCAAAACTCCTACATCAGAAGGCTCCAAGAAAAATATGAATTTTTCTCAGGCCACAGAAGAGCTCAAAAAGAATTTTTAAAATAAAGTAAGAGAAGTACAGGGAAAAATGGGAAGAGAAATGAATATGATGCAAGAAAATTATGAAAAATGAGTCAGCAACTTCCTAAAGAAGACACAAAAATACTGAAGAAAGTAATACTTTAAATACTTTAAAAATAGAGTAAATCAAATGGTAAAAGACATCCAAAGAACTAATGAGGAGAAGAACACCTTACAGAGCAGAACTGGCCAAATGGAAAAGGAAGTCTAAAAGCTCACTGAAGAAAATAATTCCTTCAAAATTAGAGTGGAGCAAATAGAAGCTAATGACTTTATGAGAAAACAACAAATTATAAAACAGAACCAAAGAACGAAATTTCTTTATCTGTAAAATGGAGAAGATAGCAGCTACCTGACCTCCATGTTTATTCTGAGGATAAAATGAAATATTATAAAGTACTATGTAAATGCTAGCTATCATTTTTTTTAGTTTTGTTGTTATATATCATTTCACTTCTTCAAAGAGTTTGATCTCCTTGGGAATAGGAAATGTCTTTTGAGTGTCATTTTAAAAGATTGTATCAGGACTTAAGCACTTTTTTTTGACACTGGTATCTGCTTAGTTCTTCCTTCCTTTCCCATGTAATTAGGGATTATGGTATATCATGGTATAGATTTAATAAGGCATGTGTGTCTTACCTTAAAAAAGCAAATTGACTGAAATATATTTATTACTTCGGTCAGTATTTGCCATAGTATCCCAGAATAAATATATGTTAAACTAGGTTATCAAAAAAAATCAACACATAACGGAATGAAAAGGGTAAATATTTCATGATTAGTCTTTCAAATGGATAATCAAACCCTGAGGACTAAAGAAATAGGGTAAACCACCTAGTTAAAGCTTTTTCTTCTATTCTAGGATAGTTCACGCAGACAATGGATAGTACTAGGAGGGGAAATTGGGAGGAAGGAATGAAAGTAGACTAAGGATTAGCAAAAATAAAATGTAATACAATGAAACATAATATAACTCAGCACAACATAATAGTGCAATAAATATTTAATTGCCAAAATGTGCAGAGCAGTGACATATAGCTATAGATCTAAAGTTGGCTGATAAGGAAGTGTCTCTGCCCTTGAGGAGTTTAATTTTCTTAGAGACGCTAAGATTTTGATCACAAGTATATTATAATTGGAAAACAAGTACTATGTAACATCACAAGGAGAAAGCCATTACCAACCAACAAGATCCAGGAAGGTCCCAGAGAGTGAGTAATATCTAGTGCCCCTTCTTTCCCGCCTCTCCTGGCCTTTGCTCTAGCTTCTACATTCTTTTTCCTTACCAAATTCTGATAAACTTTTAATTCTGGGACCAAATAAAGTCTTTCCTGATTTCCTCCAATTGATAATAGCCTCCTATTTTATTCTTAAACCTTTTTATTGTGATCTATATTTGTTTTCTACACCTTTTAAGCAATCAGTTCTATGAAGGCAGAGATTCTTGACCCTGTTATACCTAGCTGTGCATCACCCCTCCCCCTTAGTTAACACAGTCCTCAATGCATGGTATGGTTATATGCATGTTTATTGATTAAGTAAAGGAATTATAGGATCTTAATACATAGACTTAGAGCTGGAACTAAGTATATAACCCTCATTTTATGGATGAGGAAATTGATGTTTAAAGATGAGTCCAAAATTCCATAGGCAGTAAGTAACAGAGGGAGGAAATAATGGATGAATTTGTATACATTAAGAATGGAGGCCCAGAGAGAAGAAATGATTTGTTCAAGGGGACACACATTAAAATTGGCAAAGTCATATTATCCCAGATTGTGTGTGTGTTCATCCTTTGTTGCCAAAGAAGACCACACCATCAGAGAAATGATTGCAGGACTTTCAATTGACTTTGTTTTGAGTGAGGGAGGGCTATGCAGGTCACCAGCCTCATTTCTCCTCCAGAGCCTTCTGAATCCAGTAACCAGATATTCATCAGGATGATGGAGATGACCCAGGATGAGGCAATTGCGGTTAAGTGACTTGGCTAGGGTCACACAGTCAGTGAATGTCAAGTGTCTGAGGTGAGCTTTGAACTCAGGTCCTCCTGACTCCTGCACTGGTGTTTTATCTACTGCAGCACCTAGCTGCCCCTTTATCCCAGATATTTGTGATTTAAATGCAAGGTTCTTTATATAGCATCACATGCCATAGTAGGTACTCAGGAGATATTTGTTGAATTGAGTTGTACAAAAAATGAAGACCATTGTCATCTTTGAAGGGTAAATGAAGAAACAAAGCATGTACAACATAAGAGTTTATATGTGGAAGGCAGTCTCATCTGCTTTGCCTTGGTTGAGGGTTGGTGCTGCCACTAGATAATTATGAGTTATTTAGCCACACCTTTCAGAGCTACTGCCTTGTCTTTTGCCAATGGTTACCTGAATCAATGTCCAATGACAAGGTGCCACCAAGTGAGACTCCTAAAAACCTCAGAGCCTAGGAAGAATATCCTAATTTTCTACATCTTAGAAGGAAAAAACAAAGGAAATAACCATTTAAATAATGTACCTTATGTCACAGGTACCATACTAAGGACTTTATAAATATTACCTTCTTTAATCCTCACTACAACCCTATTAGACAGGTGCTTATATTATCTCCCATTTTATATTTAAGGATACTGAGGCAAATATAGGTGTGATTTCCATGGGGTTATATAACTATTAAGCATCTGAGGCAGGATTTGAATTCTGATCTTCCTGACTCCAGGTCCAAAGCTCTATTGACTTTCTATCTAGCTTCCCTCTAGGAATGATTGCTGCAGCTGCTGATTTTGATACCAAATTAACTGCTAAAGGTAGAGAATCTGTCTCTCTAATGAGGGTATAAGTTATAGGAAAAATTCGGGACCACTCACAGAGACAAAGATAGAATATAGAAAGGTGGGGTTGTTTTTTAAATAAAATGCTTAAGGGATTAATTGTCAGTACTTACAGCCAGTGTGCAACTTTGAATTTTGGAATTAATTACAGCATGTAGATGTTCTCTGTAGGAACCAATGTTATATAGGTAAATCTGCTAAAATGGTTTATATGTGTAATTAGGAGAAAATTTAGAATGTCTATTCTTGTGATGTGATTTCAGAAGATTTGAAATACACTCATTCATTTTTACTCTTCTCCAACCTCCCAACAGACACACACACACGCACACACACACACACACACATGCACACAAAAAGAAAAAAAATCAGGTTTAATTATATTCACTCTACTCCAGCATAAATGAAGAAGGTGTGATTCTTGCTTTGCTCTGGGGACCCATTGTCTATATGCCACTAGAATTCTCTTTGGCAGTAATCTATGTTGTGGGGGAAAGAATATGGCAAATGAAAATATTGGCAGAATGGCAAGCTGTTAGAACAAAAGATAAACTGTTTAGACTCCTTATTTTTTTCTGTGACACAAAGAAAGATATTTCATTACCTTCTACTTAACAATTTCAGGAATTTTGTAGTGTAAATTTTCATTTGGATAACAAAAAGCTACCTGCAATACAAAATTTTTGCATCAAAGTATATTTTAATTGATTCATCTGGCATTTGAAATAATACACCTGTTATCGTGGAGTCAGGTGTTAGACATTGCAGAATGTTATATTCCTAATCAGAGTTTGAAAAAAAATATTATTGCATTTTCTGTTTAGAAGTGTTTTAAGATTGATGCCAAGAAACATGAATAATATAATTTACATGAAATCCACTGCACCAAACTTACAAATTCACGCAAAGGGTCTACTTTCGAGATCTTTCTTAAAAGATCAATATTTTTTCTTTGACTCATCATTCCTACATTCAGGATATCGGTATCTAGCTATCTACATATATACTATATCACATATACATGGAATGCACTACATGTACACATATAGAATATGATGTATGTGTATGTATAATGTTCATGTTTATATGTAAATTTTGAATGTGTGTATACATACAGATATAGATGAAGGTAGATATAGCTATAGATACTAATAAACATAGAAATGGAGATATAGGTGTAGATGTAGGTCTATGTGGTGTTGCTTTTCTGTGGAATGATCATTTTGAATTTCCCTTTCTTGTGCATGACCAGTGCCCTAGTTGTTGCTATTCTGTTGCACAAGTTTGCTATATAAACATGTGGGACAAAAGTTTCCTTGTACCATCTTTCACCTAAAGATACAATAGATTAGAACTTGATTAAGATTTATGGTACCTTTAATTTGTATTGCAAAATGGGCTTCCCTACTTTTCTAATCATATTACATTGACATGTATAATTGCATTTTTAGTTATTAGGGAGAGCATTAGGTGATATTTATGCTAATCATTAAAGGATGCTTAACTCTGATATTTTTTAAAATTTATTTATTTTTACTTTTCAACATTCATTTCCACAAGATTTTGAGTTCCAAATTTTCTCCCCATTTTTTCCTTCCCCCATCACAAAACACTGTGCATTCTGATTATTCCTTCCCTCAATCTTCCCTCCCTCCTATCACACCCCTCCTTTCCCTTATCCTCATCTTTCTCTTTTCTTGTAGGGTAAGACAGATTTGCATACCCAATTACCTGTATTTCTTATTTCCCAATTGTATACAGAAAGGATTCTCAATATTTGCTCCTAAGACTTTGAGTTCCATCTTCTCTCCCTTCCTCCCTCGCCACCCATCCTGACTGAGAAGACAAGCAATTCAATATGGGCGATATATGTGTAGTTATGCAAAAGACTTCCATAATGTTCATCTTGTGTAAGACTGACTATATTTCCCTCCATCCGATCCTGCCCCCTATTTATTCTATTCTCTCTTTTGACCTCATCCCTCTCCTAAAGTGTTTACTTCTATTTACTCCCTCCTCTTATTGTTCCTCCCTTCTATCATGCCCACACCCTCCTTATCCCCTTCTCCCCTACTTTTCTGTAGTGTAAGATAGATTTTCCTACCAAATTGAGTGTGCATGTTTTTCCCTCCTCAAGCCAAATGTGATGAGAGTAAGCATCACTTTTTTGCCTCACACCCTTCCCCTTTTCCCCTACATTAAAAAAGCTTTTTCTTGGCTCTTTTATGAGAGATAATTTGTCCCATTCAATTTCTCCCTTCCTCCTCCAAGCATATTACTCTATCACCCCATAGTTTTATTTTTTTAGGTATCATCCCTTTTTATTAAACTCACCCTGTGCCTTCTGTCTATATATATATATATATGTGTGTATGTGTGTGTGTGTGTGTGTAATCCTGCCAACTACCCAAATACTGAGAAAAGTTTCAAGAGTTACAAATATTATCTTTCCATGTAGAAATGAAACAGTTCAACTTCAGTAAATACCTTATGATTTCTCTTTCCTGTTTACTTTTTCATGCTTCTCTTGATTCTTGCATTTTAAAGTCAAATTTTCTGTTCAGCTCTTATCTTTTCATGAAGAATTTTTGAAAGTCCTCTATTTCATAGAATGACCATTTTTTTGCCCCTGAAGTATTATACTCAGTTTACTAGGTAGTTGATAATTGGTTTTAATCCTAGTTCCTTTGACTTCTGGAATATCATATTCCAAGCCCTTCAGGCCTTTAATGTAGAAGATGCTAGATCTTGTGCAATCCTCATTTTATTTCCACAATACTTGAATTGTTACTTCCTGGTTGCTTGAAATATTTTCTCCATGACCTTGGAACTCTGGAATTTGGCTACAATATTCCTAGGAGTTTTTCTGTTTGGACCTCTTTCAGGAGGTAATCAATGGATTCTTTCAATATTTATTTTGCCTTCTGGTTCTAGACTATCAGGCCAGTTTTTCTTGATAATTTCATGAAATTTATGCCTAGGCTCTTTCTATGATCATGGCTTTCAGGTAGTCAGATAATTTTTAAATTGCCTCTCGTATTTATTTTCCAGGTCAGTTGTTTTTGCATTGAGATATTTTACAATGTCTTCTTTTTTGTCTTTGTTTTGGTTTCATTTTGTAATTTTTTGAATTCTCATAAAGTCATTATCTTCCATTTCTTTTATTCTAATTTTTAAACAACTGTTTTCTTCGGTGAGCTTTTGAACCTCCTCTTCCATTTGACTAATTCTGCTTTTTAAAGCGCTCTCCTCCTCATTGGCTTTTTAAGGTCTTTGACCACTTGATTTAGTCTATTTTTAAAGATATCTTTTTCTTCATCATTTTGGGGTGGGGGGGGAATCTCCATTAGCAAGCTGTTGACTCATTTTTCATGATTTTCTTGTATTGCTCTCATTTCTCTTCCCAGTTTTCCTCCACCTCTCTTTCTTGATTTTCAAAATCCTTTTTAAGGTCTTCTATGGCCTGAAACCATTGCAAATTTATTTTGGAGATTTTGGATGCAGAAGCTTTAACTTTTATGTCTTCATCTGATTGTATGCATTGTTCTTCCTCATCTGAAAGGATGGAATAAAATACCTGTTCACCAAGAAAGTAACTTTCTATAGTCTTCATTTTTTTCCCCTTTTTCTGTCATTTTTTCTAGACAGTTACTTGACTTTTGAGTCCTTTTTCATGAAGATGTTATACTCTAGGGATCTGTAAGCTCTCAGTTTCTCTAAAGTGGCACCTCAGTGGAGAGGAGCTAGTCCTCTCCTGGCCTGCACTCTGGTCTGGCAGCAACCACAAGCTTTTCTCCTCAAGTTCTTTTGTAAGGAAATTGCCAACCCCCAGCCTCTTGGACAGCATTCACTGGGCATGACTCAGGTAAACTGAGGGGAGACTGGTAAGGCATGAACAAGATGGCACTGGGAGGAAGGGTTCTGCCCCTGTTTTGCTCAAGGCTATTTTCCCAAGCTTTTCTGAGAACAAAGAAGCCAAAACTGTTTTTCTTTCTTGAGGCTACGTGTCCACCCTGGGCAGTCTTGGCTTAAGGTAAATTACTTCCTTATAAGGGCAAACTACTAGCTGATAGGTTCAATTAGGGCACTAGTGTCAGAGAAGAGATAAAAGTGCTGCTCACTACTTGAATAAAGGGAGTTCTTACCATCTTGTCTCCTGCCTCAGTCATTGCTTACAGCAAAACTCCACCAGGGCCTACAGGCCTCTGCTGGTCAGACAAGCCTGTGGACCTGAGAGATCAGGCCCAAACTCCCGGGGTCCCTAACAATCTTTGAGTAGAATTCCCTGTCCAGAACTTCCATCAGCTCCACAAACTAGTGCTCTTCATTCCTGGACCACCACTCATGGATGAAATCCAGATCAACTACTCAATTCACCTAAAGTCTTTGGGCTTATGGTCCCAAACATGGATGCTGTCATCACCTGAGGCTGTGTGGGGCCAGTGACAGGGGAAGACCCTGCTCCCTTAACACCCAGGTGCAAGAGTTTTCTCCTTTGAAGAGCTTGTACCCAGGTGCAAGAGTTTTTGCCTTTTGAAGCTATCTTTGGCTTCTGTGCATTGAGGAATTTGGGAACTGCAGATGCTGCAGGAGATGCTGTGTCCTGAAGCTTGCTTCAGTCCTGTTCCTGCTCTGCTGTGAGGCCAAGGCTGGTCTGGTCTCTGCTCTGAGCCTGGTGCAAGAGACATTTCCTGTCAACCTTCCAGGCTGTCTTAGACTGGATATCTCTTTTGTTCTGTCATTTTGTGGCCTCTGCTGCTCTAGAATTTGTTTAGAGTCATTTTATACAGATATTTTATGGGCTGGGGGGAGACCTTCTACAGGTCTGCCTTCTACTCTGCCATCTTGGTTCCACCCCTGAACTCTGCTATTGTGGAACTCAATTGCGTTAGATACTTCCAAATTTACATTCTTGTGTGCTGAATATACATTATCTACTAAGTATAAGTATAAGCATAAGCTATTATACTTAAATATACCTCTAATCAAAGTAAATTAAAATACTGCATTCCAAAGTTAAAGACAGTGAAGTTTGGAATCTTCATTATTTAATATTATGTTTTCTTTCATGTTTATTTCCTCCTAAAATTCCATCCACCTTGTGAATCTCATAGTTATCAAATTTAACACTTTTTATAATAGCATTTAAGAAACAAAATGCAGACATTAACAATTCATAAAATGGTATATCTTACTCCTCTCAATTCCCCTGTTTCCCCTTAGCAGAGCCTACAAGGGATCAATGATCTGAGACTGCACAGGATTCTGACTTTTGATAATCAAAGCCTTAAAAGTGACAGAAGCAGAGATGGGTCCATAGTGTAAGTAGTTTCAGTGAATACGTCTAAACTTGTAGTGACAGCAGCAATGTAGTATAGTAAATATAGCTCTAGATTAACAGCCAGAAGACCTGAATTTGATCCCTTGCCTGAAGTTACTCAGATATATGATTTTAGGTCTTAAACTCTCTGAATCAATTTCCCTATCCCTTATAATTGGACAACAGTGTCTACACTACCTATCTTGCAAGATTATTTTTTTCTGAAAGTGTAAGATATGCTCATTATTAATTCTTAATTATTTTATGTATTTAATTTATGTCTCCAAAATGAGCTGATTCACAAAAAATATCACCAGCTGATTTCAACCCAAAGAAGCTACTGACAGGAAAAAAATACACAACTAACTGTAAAAATTACTCCAAGATGCAGTCGCTAAAGTTCATAAATCAGAAACCAACAAACTAAACATCCAATGAGTGGTAATCAAAACTAAATTATCATCTAGCACTGCAATATAATATTATTTGCTATAAGAAGGGACTTATTGGAAGAATCACATGAAATATAGGAATGACATTTTCAGAACTGAAGAATTGAAAGGAATCTCAATAGCTGTCTGGTCCAGTCCATATTGGATGACTCATATAAATTAATAAAAAATAATACAAATAAAATCAAAACAACAATATCTCTACTGACTATTTAACTATATAACTATATACACACACACACACACACACACACACATATATATATATATATATATATATGTAACTTAGGCTGGCGTCTAAGGAGATAAATTTATGCAAAAGGGCCTTGATTTATAACCATGATGCTCCTGTGAAATGGCTTCTGCCTATCCCCCCAGTTACAGAGAAGAACTCTAGCAATGGACTGGGGTATTGGCTTCCTGGCTTGCTGTAAGAAAAACCCCTTGACTTTCCAGTGGCTTTCATTTTTCTCCTATACCCTCATCATAAAAGAAAGACAACAACAGACAACTTAAGGACAAAATCATTGACAGGTATTTACAAATTGACAATAAAAAATCCAGCAAAGGACAAAATCATTGACAGGTATTTACAAATTGACAATAAAAAATCCAGCAAAAAAAATCACAATCACACAAAGTTAAAGAGAAGTAAGGCAGGACTGTTAAAAAGACTGCCCTTTCATCTTATTAGGTTTTTTCTCTGAGCTCTTTACAAAAACCCTCAATAGTCACATAGTTTTCTGTGTGTTTATTTGAAAGTGACCTCTCAGAAATGTGAAAGAATGAAAGAAACTGCCAGTGTCCTGGTAATTGCTTTCACTTTTATTCTACTCTCATCATCCACCTTATTTTTTCATTTGTTCTTAAGCAGCCTTATTGTTCACCTTACCAGTCAAGCCTCCTGCCACCCTACACCTCAAAGAATTTATGTCCCATAAGGTTTCTCTCTTCCCAAACTGTGAAGAACTACAAATCCCAGGAGACTTTTAGCTAGCCCACTCTTTGCACTGGGTGATTATATGTGTATTTAACCACAAAATAACTACGAGATGTTTCTTATGTATTCGTTGAGGGGGGTGGGGAGAAAAAACTCAAGAAAACAAGTACAATGTGGATTCTTCTCTTTTAAGATCAATGTACAAATCTTTTGGAATGCACTAAATAATACGTGTTTATAAGCACACATGTAATTGTTTTTAATCTTGGGATTTTTTTTCTGTTTACACTTTGGATATATTCTTTATTCTTTGTTTCTTTTCTTATATACTTCTTTATATGGTAGAATACCTTCACTTATCATTGAAAGCTCCAATGAAATTTTTTCAAAAGAAATTAGGAGAATTTTATCAGTTCTCTCAGATTCATGAAGGAAGAAAGAAAAAGATGAAAGGAAAAGAAGAATGAAATAAAAAAGAAAAGTAAGGAGAAAAGAAAGATAAAAGCAAAGAAGAAAGGAAGCAAGCAAGAAGGAAAGGAAGAAATGAAGGTTGAAGAAAGGGATAAAGGAAAGAAGGGAGGGAGGTTAGGATGAACAGATAAATACAGGAAGGAAGAAAAAAAGGAGAGAAAGAGAGAGAAAAGATGGTATGGATGATAATTCAGGGGGAAAGAACCACCTTCTAGAGGGAAATTAAGATGTGATTGGGATGTGGAGCCAGTTGATGTATTTTAATGTCAGAATGATGTTTGGACTGGACCAAACAGAGAATGGGAAGACAATGAAGTTCTTAGACAACTGTGCTTAAATTTTAAATCCCTATTCAAACTGTCCCCAAATTTTATCTGTTTCATTGGCCAACACACCCCATTCCACATTCTGAGATCCAGTAAAACTGTTCTTTTCTCTAATTTTCTCTTATATCACTACATTTCCATATCTTTGCAGTGGCTTGGAATGTACTCCCTCCTTATCTTCATCTCATCCTCACTTCCTTTTAAGATACATCTTATGGAACATATTCTTCATGAAACCTTTCCTGATACTCATAACTTCTAGCTCTCCCTTCCAAACTACCATGTATCTAACTACTTTATATATTTGCATTCATTAACTTTATTTTTGTTTTATTTTCTATGTTCTTCCTGTCTTCCTCATTAAAAATGTAAACTGATTAGGAGTTTATCATTTATTTTTTCATTTTTTACTTTTAAGCAGTGAACTAATCCAGTGCTTAGCACATAGTAGGTATTTAATCAATAATTGTTCACTGATTAAGCAGAGAGGGACTTATGAGAGCAAAAAATCAGTTTTATATATATATATATATATATATATATATATATATACATATATACATATACATACATATATGGTCATACACACGAACATACATAAATACATATAGGTATGTGTGTGTGTGTGTATTCTATACCAACAAGAAACACTGAAAACACAAAAGACTCAAGTATTTATTTAGAAATATAATAAACCATAGCTCCTATTATATACTATTGTGAGAAAGTGAAACATCACAAATATAAATTTAAAATATTTCAAGGGGATGTTGAACAAGATTTTTGCCTTTTTCTTAGATTGACATCATCCAAACAACTTACTCAAGGTTCATATCTCCTGGAAAGTCATGAGAATTGCAGGAGCTTATCATACTGATGTTAGTCATTTTCTCTTCTGGGAATTGGTTTCAGTGGCCACCTACTCAGTCACAGAGGCTCTTAACTTCTAGCATTGTTCCTGCCAGAAATAGTTTAGCCACTTCTCTTTAGGAAGAAACAAAAAGAAATAGAGACAGTCAGACACTTAAGATGCAGTCTCAGACTCACCTAGAAAAACACAGTTGCTCTCAAACATATTCGATCAGTTGTCACTGATAACCCCTAGGGAAGGAATGAAACTCTCCTTCACCAGAAGGAATGTGAAGATTCTCAAAACTTTAAACAAATGTGAAGAAAGAGACTGATAGCAGAAGTTTTCTTTCAATTTTCCCCCTTTTCTTCATTCCACTAAATCGACAGCATTTCTTGTTCAGTGATCAGTTATTTTCTACAAAATCCTAACATGCTTTTCAAGGAGTGGAGAAGGACACACATAAAACAACTAGGACACTCTGCTTGTACATGTCTTTTATAAATAAACCTACTGGAAATAGCTAGGACACATATGACACTACAAGGTGCCCAGATCAAGTCATGTTCTCCAGGAAAGATGGACACTGTTTCTTTGACATACTCATACACATGCACTGATTCAGTAACTAAATACTCATGGTAGAACACACATTTTGGCATTCATTTGGAGACAGATTGAATTATTTTGAAATTTGGCCTCACATCAAGAGTATTAGTTCTCTCTTTTTTTTTTTGTAAAAATCTATCCTCCCCCATTGGTCATAAATTGGCCCTCTAAGGGCAAGTGAAATAAATCTAATTTTTACATTTGACAGTCTTTCAAATATGTGAACAGTGCTATCACTTCTCTGCTCTGCTTCCAGTCTCATAGCACAAATATACCACGTCCCTTACTAATCCGTCTTGGTAGTATTATTTCAAGTCTCCTTCTGATCTAGTTTCCCTACTCCATAAATTCTTCAGATTGTTAATACCCCCTATAAATTGTGGCACAGAATAACCAGCACAGAGCTCCAAATAGAATATAATAAGCATTTAGCAGAAAAGAATTGTTGTTTCTTAATCCTCAGTTGCTAGTGCTCTCACCATTCACAAGATACATTGCTTATTCAAGTACATGTGTCATGCTATGATAAAATGTTATCTTTGGGGGGCAAGGAATGGTTCATTTTTGTCTCATATTCAGGGGTGGTAAAACAACTACTGTCTGAAAAAATGTTGCAAGTTTATTCGACATTATTAACCTTTTCTTATATCACAATCATAAGCCTAGACAATCATCAAAGCAATAAATTAAGCCTGGGTTTGTCAGTTTCAGAGATGCGAATGTTCATATTGAAAAGCTAGCAACCACTTTTTCTCTAATCTGGTGTGAGCTGGTTCCATTGAAGTCCTGCTTGTATTCCCTACACTTGGAACTTAATACGTGTTTGTTGTTTGAATGACTGATTTATCAAGGACCTCGGAGCTGTATATTACATTGCCATTAATGCGACCTAAGATTGCATTAGTAATTTCCCTTGCAACAACCCAGCACTAACTCATTTGTAATTTGTAGTTTAATTAATAGATTAAAAAAACAAGTATTTTAAGATAGATATTTATTGTTTTCTATATTTTCCCCACCGAGAAATTATCATTTAATTCAAATGTAAGACTTTAAAATTATCTCAACTGAATTTTATATTGTTAGATTCAGTCCATCATTCTAGCATGTCAAAATCCCATCAGCACCCACACCAACATGTAATATCATCTGAGCAAAGGTATGCTTGGAGAATGCACTCATCAATAGAAAATGTTTCACTGATTTGTGTATTTCTCAGCCTTTGAATATCTTGTCCTTGTATCACTGTTTCATATCTTTTAATGTCAGTAAAGTCTTATATAATTTCAAGGTATACCTAGATTGAGCTGTTAGAGACTTGAAGACTCTATTTTACTCTACCAACTCAAATTCTTTGGGTGGTGGGAATTAATATCAAATGAAGATCAGGGGATTTTATATTCTCTATATCTCGCAGTTAATTGTTAAGTCATAAAGTTCCATTAGTGAACCTCCTAACCTCTTCTTATGTTCACTTTGTCCACTGGCACAGATCATAGGCTATTTATGCATTCACATCCTGTGTATGAACTCACCATAAATCCTCTATGGAAGAGCTGTCCAATATGTTAGAAAGCTTCCTTCAGCTTTTTAATATTTTATGGATACTTTTGAAACAATTTGCCAACCCATTTGGTATCTCTCATTTTTACTAAATGATTCACTATATCTTTTCCAGTTAAATATAGCAATGACAGATAATAATGAGAGCTAGCATTTATATAACTTCTACTGTGTACCAGTCACCATGCTCGGTGTTTTTAAAATACTGTCTCATTTGATCCTTGCAACAATTAATTGATGCAAACATAAGTTGATATGTACAAGGTCATACAAATAGTGGAGTGTCTAATCTCAGATTTTGGTGTGTTCTAGATGGAATGTTATTCTGTTTGATGCATCATTGTTGATAATGTGTTGAATCCTACTTAGAATCAGCAGGTTACCAATGATTTGTATTCTTTCAAACTGGCATTTTCCTATGATTTATATCCCTTCAACCTCACTAATAAAGGAGAAACTTTGAAAAGATGGGCCTTTACACTAAGAAATAACTTGAGATCATTGAACATGCTACCCAGTTCCAGTGGGTTGGTCTCTCCCTATTTTATCTTATTCATCTCTTGGTCTCTTTCATTGTCCATCTGTAATATATATTCATGATACTAGTGGAACAACTTTATGGACATTCCATATAATAGTATGACAAAATGTAGATGGACATTTTTATGTGGTTTTTTCATCTATGGTTTACTATACTGGTTTCTTTTTAAATGCATATATATTAATATATTTACTGAAGACCTTTTTTCAAAACGTATCTAATTGCCAAATCTCTAACAAAAAAACCCATTCATTTTTAAAAATAATTAGAAAAAATGGGCGGAGTCAAGAAGGCGGAGTAGAAAGACTCACATTTGCTAGCTCCAAAACCACAGCCCACGGATTTCCTCTAAGAAGAACTCCTGACAAATTCTGCAACAGTGGAAGCCACACAGCAACACAGAGAAGGAGATTTCTGTTCCAGAGAGGCCTGAAAAACAAATCCCAAAGGTCCATCGCACGCGGACAGGAGCAGAACCCTCCTCTGCCCTACCCTGGGCTCACAGCACCAAGAGGAGCGAGCAGAGCCAAGCAGGAGTCAGGGACAGAATCTCCAGTGGCCGCGAAGGTCCCTCCACCCACAGACACACAGGTCAGTGAGAGAGACGGGCTGAGAGGACAGCGGGGTGTCTCAGGGACTCAGGCCCCCTTGGGAGGTGGCGGCAGCAGGAGCAGCAGCGAGAGTGGGTGGCCAGAGGTTCCCAGAGCAGGCAGGAGCTCTGCAGCACCTCCATTACAGAAGGTCTCTGCATAAACCCCCTGAGGGAACTGAGCCTGGGAGGCGGCCCTGCCCCCACCTGAGAACCTGATTTAATCTTACTCTGAAGAGCAGCCAGGCCTGCTGCAGAAAGCCCTGAGGCTGGGGAGCAGCATTTGAATCTCAGACCCCAAGCACTAGCTGGGCAGACCTAGGCTGGTGGTGGAGAGGACTCTCAGAAGTCAAGTAACTGGCTGGGAAAATGCCCAGAAAAGGGAAAAAAACTAAGACCATAGAAGGCTATTTTCCTGAGAAAATGATTCTGCCATTCCTCTTTGACGAGGAAGAGAACTGCTTACCATCAGGTAAAGACATAGGAGTCAAGGCCTCTGTAT
>CM053770.1:113947817-113971740 GCA_028658325.1 Potorous gilbertii | reverse complement strand
CATCTCTCTCATTTCTTTTCCCAGTTTTTCCTCCACCTGTCTAACTTGATTTTCAAAATCCTTTTTGAGCTCTTCCATGACCTGAGCCCATTGGATATCTATTTCAGATCTTTGGGATACAGAGGCCTTGACTCTTATGTCTTTACCTGATGGTAAGCATTGTTCTTCCTCCTCTGAGAAGAAGCTTTTAATCATTTTTTCACCAAGAAAATAACCTTCTATGGTCTTATTTTTTTTCCCCTTTTCTGGGCATTTTCCCAGCCAGTCACTTGACTTCTGAGAGTCCTCTCTACCCTCGCCTAGGTCTGCCCAGCTAGTGCTTGGGGTCTGAGATTCAAATACTGCTCTCCAGCCTCAGGGCTTCAGGAAGCAGGCTTGGCTGCTATTCAATGGGAGCTCATCTGCTGGTGCTCAGGTGGGTGCAGGGCCACCTCCCAGGCTCAGTTCCCTCAGGCGGTTTATGCAGAAACCTTCTGTAATGGAGCTGCTGCTGAGCTCCTGCCTGCTCTGGGAGCCTCTGGCTGCCTAGTGCCTCTGCTGCTGCCTCTGTCACTGCCTCCCGAGGGGGCCTGAGTCTCAGAGACACCCCGCTCCCCTCTCAGCTCCTCTCTCTGACTGACCTGTGAGTCTGTGGGTGGAGGGACCTTCGCAGCCACTGGACATTCCATCCCTGATGCCTGCTCTGATCTGCTCACTCTTCTCTGTGCTGTGCAGCCAGGGCAGGGGAGGGTTCCGCTCCGGTCTGGTGCGCGATGGAACTTTGGGATCAGTTTTTCAGGGCTCCTTCACTGTGTTGCTGTGCGGCTTCCACTGTTCCAGAATTTGTTGGGAGTTCTTTTTAGATGAAATCCATGGGCTGTGGGTTCGGAGCTACCAAATGTGTGTCTTTCTTTAAATAAGATATTTAGCAAAACGAATACAGCATCTTATCAAGAGAATAATACATTATGATGAGGTAGGATTCATACCAGGAATGCAGGGCTGGTTCAATATTAGGAAAACTGTTAGCGTTATTAATCATATCAACAACAATTACAAAAACCACATGATTATCTCAATAGATGCAGAAAAAAGGTTTTGACAAAATATAACACCCATTCCTATTAAAAACACTGGGGAACATATGGAAAGGGGACTTTCCATAAAATAAGAGCAATATTTACCTAAAACCATCAGCAAGCATTATATGCAATGGAGATAAGCTAGATGCATTTCCAATAAGGTCAGGGTTGAAACAAGGATGTCTATTATGATCACTATTATTCAGTATGGACTAGAAATGTTAGCTGTAGCAATTAGACAAGAAAAAGTAATATAAGGAATAAAAATAGGCAAAGAAAAACCAAAGTTATCACTCTTTGCAAATGATATGATGATATACTTAGAGAATCCCAGAGATTCAAGTAAAAAGCTATTTGAAATAATAAACAACTTTGGCAAATTTGCAGGTTATAAAATAAACCCACACAAATCTTCTGCATTGCTATATATTAATAACAAAATCCAACAGCAAGAGACAGAAAAAGAAATCCCATTTACTTCTAAGGTAGACACTATAAAATATTTGGGAGTTTACCTGATTAAAAAAAAAAAACAGGGACTATTTGAACACAAGTACAAGGCACTTGTTTTCACAAATAAAGTCATATTTAAGTAAGTGAAAAAACATCAGTTGCTCATAGGTAGGCTGACCCAATATAACAAAAATGACAATTCTACCTAAATTAATTTACTTATTTAGTGCCATACCAACTAAACTATCAGGTAATTATTTTCTTGATCTGGATAAAATAATATCAAATTTCATCTAGAGGAACAAAAGGTCCAGAATATCAAAAGGAAGAATGAAAAGAAATGCTTGGGAAGGTGACTTAGTGCAACCAGATCTCAAATTGTAAAATAAAGCTGCAATTATTGAAACCACTTGGTACTGGCTAAGAAACAAAAGAGTAGAAAAATGGAATATGTTAGGTACTCAAGATACAGTAGGCAATGAATATAGCAATCTTCTGTTTGATAAACCTAAGGACCCTAACTTCTGGGGTGAGAACTCACTGTTTGCCCAAAATTGCTGGGAAAACTGGATAACAGTGTGGCGGAAACTAGGCATAGACCCATGCCTGACACCCTACACAACGATAAAGTCCAAATGGGTACATGATCTAGGTAGAAAGATTGATATCATCGACAAACTGCCAGAGCAAATGATAGTCTATTCATCAAATTTATGGAGAAGGAAAGAATTTTTGACTAAAGAGGAGATAGAATGCATTATGAAGTGCAAGATGGATAATTTTGATTAAATTAAACTGGAAATGTTTTGCACAACCAATTCCAATGCAACTAAAATTTGGAAGGATGTAGCATATTAGGAAAAAATAATTTCATAGTTAATCTTGGGGATAAAGACCTCATTTCTAGAATATATAGAGAACTGAGTCAAATGTACAAAAATACAAGTCATTCCCCATTTGATAAGTGGTCAAATGATAAGAACAGACAATTTTCAGAGGAAGAAATTAAAGATGTCTATAATCATATGAAAAAATGCTCTAAATCACTTTTGATTAGAGAGATGCAAATCAAAACAACTCTGAGGTACCACATCAAAGATTGGTATCAGATTGGTAAATATGACAGAACAGGAAAATGATAAATGTTGGAGAGGATGTGGGAGAGTTGGAACACTAATTCATTGTTGGTGGAGCTGTGAGCTAATCTAACCATTCTGAAGAGCAGTTTGAACCTATGTCCAAAAGGCTACAATAATATGTATACCCTTTGACCCAGCAATATCACTTCTAGCACTGTTTCCCCAAGAGATCATAAAAATGGGAAAAGGTCCCACATGTACAAAAGTATTTATAGCAGAACTCTTCGTAGTGGCCAAAACCTGAAAATCAAGGGGATGCCCATCAATTAGGGAATGGCTGAATAAATTATGGTCTATGAACATAATGGAATACTATTGCACCATAAGAAATGATGAACAAGAAGACTTCAGAGAGTCCTGGAAAGACTTATATGATCTTATGCTGGGTGAAAGGAGCAGAACCTTGTGCACAGCAATGACCACAGTGTGCAAGAGTTTTTCCTGGTAGACTTGGATGCTCATAGTAATGTAAGAACATAAAAAAAAATTATTTCTAATGATCTTCTAAGGCAAAATACCTTCCATATTCAGAGAAAGAACTATGGATTTCAGTTGCAGAGTGCAGCAGATATTTTTTTTCTTTTTTTCATGTGCGTATATTATGTTTTGGTTTGTTATATGATTTCTCTCATTTATTTTATTTTTTCTACACTGTAACTTTCATGAACATATATTCAATAGAAACGTATGTGCAGATCCTGCATGCCATCTTCAAGAGGGAGGGGTTTGATGGGTGGTAAATGGGGGGGGAAACCTGTTTTATGGTAGTGATTGTAGAGCATTAAAATAAATAAAATGAATATATTAAAAATATGTTTATGGACAGAGTGCTTATCTTGAGAAGATGGCAAGGAAAAGGAGATACTCTCCACTCACTGGTTTCACTCCAAAGAGGAAGCTAAGCATGTTCGTGGGCAGTGACAAAGAAGTCAATACCCAGGAAGAGAATAATGTTGAGAGAGAGGAAGATATATTAAGGTCCTGAAGGTGAGAGGAGGGGATGGGATCTTTTCATATGTGAAGGGAAGAAAATTGATTCATCCTCTGTGACTAGTGTCATAGAAAACTACATACATAAGTTGTTTTTTTGTTTTGTTTTGTTTAGATTTGGGGGAGAGAAGGTGCTTATATGCATTAAAGAGAATAGATTTAGAACCAGAAAACGGTTTGGAGACCACATGTTGCAGCTACATCAATTTACAGATAAGAAAATTGGGGCCTGAAGGAGTTTAAGTGAATTGTTCAAGGTCACACAGAGTAAATGTTAAAAGATAAAGTTCGAATCCAACACGTTCTATTCCAAATCCAACATTATTTCTAGAAGTGGTCTTCCTGATTATTATGTTTTAATTGTTTTGTGTTCTGAGTCTGGGCACTTCAATAGTTCAAAGTTAGGTTTTAAAGTAAATAAGACACTTGAGGATAATCTAATAATTAAGAAACAAAAAGGGTATTTAGTGACAGCATGGATAGCACAATCAGTAAACATATACCATTGATTCAATTGAGCACAACTGTGGCAACCAGATATTCCAAAGTTATTTATCACTGGAGTGAGTGGGGGGAGAGGTTTATGTAGGTAACTAGGAAGCTTATCAGTAGTTACACAAATTCAGTCTTGAAGAAAATTTCATTACCATGTAGAGGAAAAAGAACTCTGACAGCCTTTTTGTTTATTTATTTATTTATTTTTAGTTTTCAATATTCATTTCTGCAAAATTTTGAGTTCCAAATGCTCTCCTCATCTCTCCCCTCCCCCCACCCCATAATGCCTTGCATTCTGATTACCCTTTCCCTCAATATGCCTTCCCTTCTATCACACCTCTTCCTTCCCTTATCTTTTCTTGTAGGGCAAGATAGGTTTCTATAATCCATTACCTGTACTTCTTATTTCCCAGTTGTATGCAAAAACAATTCTCAACATTCATTCCTAATTCTTTGAATTCCAACTTCTCTCCTTTCCTCTCTCTCCCCACCCATCCCCACTGAGAAGACAGGTAATTCAATATAGGCTGTATAAGTGTAGTTTTGCGAAGGACTTCCATAATAGTCATGTTGTATAAGATTAACTATATTTCCCTTCATCCTATCCTTCCTCCTATTTATTCTATTCTCTCTTTTGACCTTGTCCCTCCCCAAAGTATTTACTTCTAATGGCTCCCTGCTCCCATTTGCCCTCCTTCTATCATTTCTCCTCATCCCTCTTGTCCTATTCTCCCCTACCCTTCTGTAGTGTAAGATATACTTTCACACCAAATTGAGTGAGTATGTCATTCCCTAAAGTCAAATATGAAGAGAGTAAACTTCCCTTTTTCCCTCTCACATCTTCCCTTTTCCCCTCCACTGAAGAAACTTTTTCTTGCCTCCTTGATGTGTGATAATTTACTCCATTCAATTTCTCCCTTTCTCCTCCCAATATTTTCTTCTCTCATCCTTAAACTTTATTTTATTTTTTTAAGTATCAGCCCTTTTTATTCAAATAACCCTGTGTTCTGTGTGTGTTTGTGTATGTGTGTCTATGATCCCTAAAATTACTCAAGTACTGAAAAAAGTCTCGAGTTAAAAATATTATCTTTCCATGTAGGAATGTAAACAGTTCAACTTTAGAAACTCCTTTATGTTTTCTCTTTCCTGTTTATCTTTTCATGGTTCTCTTGATTCTTATGTTTGAAAGTCAAATTTTCTATTCCGTTCTGGTCTTTGCATCACGAATGCTTGAAAGTCCTCTTATCATTGAATGACCATTTTATCCCCTGAAGTATTATACTCAGTTTTGCTGGTATATGATTCTTGGTTTTAATCCCAGTTCCTTTGACTTCCAGAATATCCTATTCCAAATCCTTCCATCCCTTAATGTAGAAGCTGCCAGATCCTATGTTATCCTGATTGTATTTTCACAATACTCAACCTGTTTCTTTCTGGCTGCTAGTAATATTTTCTCCTTGATCTTGGAACTCTAGAATTTGGCTCCAATATTACTAGGAGTTTCTCTTTTCGAATCTCTTTATCAGGTGATCTGTGAATTCTTTCAATATTTGTTTTGCCCTCTGGTTCTAGAATATCAGGGCAATTTTCCTTGATAAATTCTTGAAAGATGTTGTCTGGGCTCTATTTTGATCATGGCTTTCAGGTAGTCCTATAATTTTTTTTTAGTCTTCCTGAATTGATTTTTAAATCATTTTTAAAACTGCTTCTACATTAGTGAGTGGAAAGTTTCTAGTAAAAGGATTATCTGTTTGAATCTTTTGAGCTCTGAATACATATGCAAAGCTAATAGTGACCTGGATAAGGGAGGACTCAATTCATATGACCAAAGAACATCACATTTTTTCTTGTTGAGTCACTTCAGTCAGGTCAGATTCTCTGCGACCACATGTTGAGTTTCTTGGCAAAGGCACTGGAATGTTTTGTCATTTCCATCTCCAGCTTATTTTACAGATGAGGAAACTGAGGCAAAACAGATGAAGTGATTTGCCCAGGGTCACACAGTTAACAAGTATCAGAGTCTGGATTTGAACTCAAATCTTCTTGACCCTGGGATCAGCACTCTATTCTAGCTGCCCCTAACATTTGTGTACCTGAGATCTTGTTTGTTTTTTTGTTTTATGTTTTGGTTTGGTTTTGCTTGATAAATTGTTCCTGTTTCCTCCACCCTCTCATTACCAAGTTCTAGGTGCTTCTTGGTAACTTCAAAGAAAGGAGTATTCTTGTCAGGATAAAGTGTAGTAATAGTCCAAAAATGTTTTATAAGCCTTAAAGTAGTATATAAAAATAAGTTTCTGTTGTCATTAATAATAATAATATTAATACTTCTAAAGCATATCTGACTGTATAGATCAAACCCAAGTTCAAATTTTAAACCATTACTTATTAATCAAGTTTTTTCTTTAAAAACCAATCAATATCTTTATCTAGCATGTATTCAATTTAGTCCCATTCAACTCAACATATTTTTGAAGATATGTTTATTTCTACTGACGCATTAATAATTTATATATGGGTATATACATATACACACACATATATGTTCCTATCATTCTTTGAGTTTACATGAGGGGTATGCAGAACTAGCAATTTTGAGATTTAGGGGTACTGGGGACCCTGAAATACTGATAAGCCGGGTCCTGGGACTCAAGCCTTCTTAAAGCCAAAGAAAAACAAAGTTTATTAAAGATTTGCCATATTGGATGAATTAGACTCTTAAGGAGCCTAAGCACTTGTAACGCTTGTATTCACAAGTGGGTCAGGTAGAATCTCAGCTAGACAGAATCTGAACTGGATTGAATCTGAGACCAGTCCTATAATTTTTAAATTGTCTCGCTTTGATTTATTTTCCAGGTCAGTTGTTTTTCCAATGAGATACTTCACATTGTCTTCTATTTTTTTTTCATTCTTTTGGTTTTGTTTTGTAATTTCTTGGTTTCTCATAAAGTCCATCTATCATAGCTTCCATCTATTCCATTCTAATTTTTAAATAACTATTTTCTTCAGTGAGCTTATGAATCTCCTTTCCCATTTGGTTAATTCTGCTTTTCAAATCATTCTCCTCATTGACTTTTTGAAGCTCTTTTACCATTTGAGTTAATCTATTTATAAAGATGTTATTTTCTTCAGAATTTTTTGGAATCTCCTTTAATAAGCTGTTGACTCACTTTTCATGATTTTCTTGCATCACTCTCATTTCTCTTCCTACTTTTTCCTCCACATCTCTTACTTGATTTTCAAAATTCTTTTTGAGCACTTCCATTGCCTGAGCCCATTGCATATTTATTTTGGGGGGTTCAGATACAGAAGCCTTGACTTCCTCTGATGTTGTGCTTTGTTCTTCCTCATTTGAGAGTATGGAAGAAAATACCTGCTCACCAATAAAATAACCTTCCACAGTCTTATTTTTTTTCTCCCTTTTTGGGGCATTTTCTCAGCCAGTTACTTGACTTCTGAGACCTTTGTCCATAGGAGGGTACATTCTGGGGACCTGTAATTCTCAGTTCCTCCAAGGTGGCAGAGTGAAGGGAAAGTTGTTTACTCCTCTCCTGATCAGTGCACTGGTCTGGGATCTTCTCTTCACCCCGGGGTGGAACTCATGACTTAGAATCAGATCAGTAGCTCAATTTCCCTAAGGGCTTTAGGTGGAGGTCTCCTCAGTCCTGAGTTTAGATCAGCGCTTCAATTCCCCCAGGGGATCTTGGTGGAGGGTTCTAATAATGACAGCTGCCTGAGCCCTCTCACTGACTTTGAAGCTGTCTGTGGCATTTGTGGTTTGAGGAATCTAGGAACTGCTATCATTGGCACCCTAAACCCTGTTCTGCATCCTGTCCCTGCTTCTCCATGCTGGTCTTTGATCATTGCACTGGACCAGTCTGTAATCTAAATCAGACAGCCTTGTGGAGTATGATTTGTCCTTACTATTCTGTGAGATCTTTGATTCCCTTTTTTTCCTGTTTCTCATGGGAGTTGGTGATTTTAACCATCCCCTAGAGTCCTAATCTTTCTGCCAACAAATATGCTTGAATCTTACTCTTCCTAAAACAAAACAAAAACCTAAACTTGACTTGCAATCTCCCTTAAACTTTTCTTTTACATTGATTTTCCCTTTCAAAGACAAAGTACTAATAAATTTCATCTTCATTAATTGCCTCTGTTTCTTCACCTCTCAATCACTCTTCAAACTATTAGAATTTGCTTCTGACTTCACCACTTAACTGAAACTAGTCTCTCCATTCTTACTGATAATGTGCAATCATTTGCTCTTTTCTCAGACAAAATTCTCATCAGCATTTGACACTCTTAGTCACTTTCTCTTCCTGTGCACTTTACCCCACCTATTTCTGTCATATTCTCTCCATGTTCTCCTACCTGTTTTGACAACTTCTTACTTTCCTTTGCTGGCTTGTCATTCATACAAAAATTATGATTGTTTTCCCAAAATTCCGCCTTGTGCTCCTCTTTGTTCTCATTATACACTCTCTATTTGATGTCCTCATAATCATTCTTGGGTCCAATTATTGCCTTCATTCAGATTATTCTGATATCTCCACATTCAAGTAGTTTATCTTGCAAGACCATCTTTCTCTACTCTTTTTTATATATTTCAGAATGCATACCTGAACAATTTGAATAGCTTTATTGGGAAGCAAAGGAGAAAATGAGGGAACAGACAGACATAGAGTTCATGGCATGAGTTTACCACCTTTAAATTGGTGATCAAATGACAAAATCTAGACGTTTGAGGAAAGAACGAAAAGAATTTGTAGATTACAACTGTGAAATTGAGATTTATCTTCCAGATGTATGAAGAAAAAAAGCTACCAAAACCATTTTGGAAAACTGTTGTGTAGATATGATGTTGTTTGAGCAATGTGTGAATGGTTTAACAGTAACTGTGATATGTTTTTAAAACACATTCAGAAATTTGTTGCCCAATAAGTCAGTTTTTGAAAGCTGATACTCTCAAGCACCATGTCCTTGAAAGGAATGCCATTACAGAACCATGAAGAATAGAAAATATGAGTGGGAATTATTTGTTACCCCTCTCTTCCCCCAGTAACAGGGACCAGAACACTCATTAAGAGTTCTTAGGTCACACATGTTTTGGAAAGTAGAAAAAAAGTATTTCTCAACAAAAGAGACCAGGAAATTTGCCCAATTCTTTGAAGTATTCTAATTCACCTCCACCATGGTCTTTTTATATAATATTCATACACATTTTTAGAACATACTAAAAATGATTTTCAACTGAATTGAGATCCATAGATTCAGAGAACTGCAAGTGGCCAAAAAGGCCATGTCATAAAATTTTATTTATTTTAAATATAGAGAAACCAAGCTTTGTAAAGTTTCAGTGAGCTGCTCCAGGTACCCCAATGAGTCAGGAATAGATCTACATCGAAAACTGAGTCCCTTTTACTCCAACACTCACATTCTTACCACAGTGCATTGTATAATACTTCACTGCTGGTCATCTTTCCTTATATTTTAATTTTTTGGAAAGAAAAAAATGTTGCTTCCATTTTCTATCTTTATCTCTTGGTATCTTTTAAATATTTATTTGCTCATTGGTTTTTAACATAGCAAATGATTTATGCATCATGTAACAGTGTAGACCTTTACTTTCTTAAAGAAAAATCAGAGAGAAGACATAGGGATATAAAGTATTTTGGTGATCTGGCAAAAATAATGACTTGACTAGAAAAATGTCAAGCAAAATTATTCCTAAATGATACTGAAGTCCCTACGGGAAATCATGCAACCATACTACATCTCTTCTAAAGATTGCATGTCTGACTTTGATAAAATATTCATTACTAAATAAACATCTTATGAAGAGTATCCTTGAAGGTAGCCTTATAAATCATCCAAATCCAGTCTGGTATTTTAAGTATTGGTATTTTAAAATGAGTCAAGGATGATAATTCTAATGGCAATATTAAGGTCTGAGTTTTGTTATGAATAGAAATTTTCTAATGGCATTCATGTAAAGTGTGTTTACCCCACTCCCACACAAACTTTAAATATCAGTTCATAGACTGACAAATGCAAAATGAATAGCAATTTGTTAAAGGAAATAATCTTGCTATTTTTGATGAAAATAATGAAATTAAAAGATTTTGTGTTCTTTGAATATATATATATATATATATATATATATATATATATATCAGCATATGCTTTGTTCTTACCTTTTCAAACTCCTTGACAAATCTATTTTCATTTCTATGATGTATTAGTTTTTACTGCTAACCATTTGACACCAGAAATGGCATAAATAATATAGTCACAGAAACTGAATGGCCAGAAAAAAGGTCCAGTCACAAAGTAAGAGTTCATATATTCCATTGATATTCATGAAAATCAAGGGAAGCTTCAGAAGGTCCCTCGAGAAATTTATATCACACACACACACACACACACACACACACACACATTTATAGGAAGACACAGAGAGTAGTATAAGATGGACAAAAATAAATAGAATTTAATCTTTAATCAATTCAGGGTGTAGCTACTTCAGTGAGAAGGCACACCCAATGGCATATATGAAATAAACTACTAATTTTAGTCTTCTGGTTTGAGTTTTGTTGGGTGATTCTGAGAAGAAATATGAAAAAGAGAAGGTATCTGTTAGGAGAAGAATATCTCAGAGAGTCAACTTTAAGGTACCACCAAATCCAAGACAAGTTTATATTCAGAAAGTATTGTAGTTTCATCTCAAAAATATTTTGATTCCTTAAACCAACTTCCTTAGAAATTATAAGAAGTGAGGATCATAAATCTGCTGCATTGGATTTTCATATGTCAAAAAGGTTTTAATTTATATCCTCAAATTTAGTTAGTGTTCCAAAGTTTATCAAGGAATGTATTCCCAAGAAGGCCATCACAATACTATTTATATGTGAAGTGGAAAGAGAAAATTTCATCTTGACTGAAGATTATCATTTTAAATTTTCTTTGTTCTAAGCTTAAGTAAAATATAAAAAAGATGATTATACATGAAACCCCAAGTCTTCACTATGCAAAGGTTTCTTTTTTTTATCTGTGTAACAAATTTAACATATCTTTTAAAAGTTTTCCTGATTGTATGCTATTCCTTTTGGCATTCTTCAGTGACCCTCTTTGTAATTTTTTTCTTTTCATTCGCAAACATCCATAATTCATCATTTATAACTATTCTAAGTTTTATTTCAATTAAGGATTTATTTTATCTCTCTTCTTTCACTGAAATAAAGAAAAAAGATAAAGATACATAGTCAAAACAATTGTATTGGCCTTTTTTCAATCTAATTCTGGAATATATCATCTCTTTGTCGGGAATTATACAGCATGCCTCATCATTTATACTTTGGAAATTTCGTAAGTCATATTGACTAGTAAGTTTTTGTGAGTTTTGTAAATTTTAAAAATTCACTTGTAATTGCTATGCCATGGTTACTATATAGATATTCTCCTTGTTCTACTCCCTTCATTCGTATCAATTTATACACATCTTCCTGGGTTTCTTCCATTATATTTACATGCACTCATTTGTTCAACCACTCTCCAATTTGTGGGGGTGCCTTAAGTTTCCAGGTCATTTCTATAAAGAAAAGGTTCAAGAAATATTTTTTTTATCTATGCGTTCTCTTTCTCTTCTCTTTATTACCTGTGAAGAATTGGTTAGTATCATTTTTGAACCACATATACTTAGACACATTTTTCTATCAATATTACCTAACAATGGAACTTTTGCTATCTATCCATCTCAAAATGCTAAGCACTCCCCAACCCCACCCCACCCAATCGCTCTCACTTGTATCTTTGCTTTGTGATGTGATTCTCAAAGCCTTTTGGTGCCCTTCCATTGTTTATTATGCTGTCAGTAGAAGAGTGGCCACCTGTATAAATTCCATGAGTTAACACTCTTAGATGGGGAGCAGCTACTAGGTGGAGAAAAGTATTTGTAGACCTCTTTGTCTAGGAGCCAGGGCAATGAAGGTATTATATCTTTGGCAGAAGGGCAGCAGGCTTAAAAAAAAGTTTGTGAATGTTCTTTACTTTTATAATACTATTTTTTCCCACATACTCTACTCTGTCTACCACCTCATAATTAGAGTCACTCTTGAATCAAAGGAAAATACTTATGCAAAAAATAACTGACACACTGACCATGACTGCCAGTAGATAGATTGTTCTGCTTTAATAAGCACTGATCCTTTTGTTGTGAAGAGAGAAATAACATTCATTACCTGTTTTCCAGTATTAGTAATGTTAACTTTTTAAAAATACTCGCAATTTATCATTTATTTTAAACATTAATTTCACTGAATTATCATAATATATGCTTCTGCTTTTTCCCTATTATACCATTTTTCACAAATCTTCCCATGCTTTCTCAATTCCATATATTTGTCATTTATTGCTACACAATTATATCCATATAACAAAGTTTCTTCATCCATTTCCCAACTGATATGGATGTACTTTTTTTGATTTTATTTCATTAGCCAACATTCAGGGGCATAGGCCATAGTATAATGAATCAAGATTCACCAACTTTGGAATGCAACTAAGTCAACAACAACATGACAGATTATTGCCTTTTATTTCTATCTTCTCCTTTTTGATATTGAGCTGCTGAAAGTTTGGAAATGCTAAAGAATATATTATCATTTTGAACATTGAGAAGTAATCAGGTGGATAGAAGACTCTCCTTGGAGATAGGGTATCCTGGATTCAAATCTTGCTTCTAACACAGTCTTGAACAAATCTTTTCTTTAACTTCTCAGTATCGTAGGCAGTTGATAAAGAATAGATGTTATACAAGAACATTGATGTAATTACAGGATCTCAAGTCTGAAGCATAAAAAGGAAAGGGGTTTGTGGATGAGAATGATTTCTAGTAGTTGCTCCAAGATTTTTGTTAGGAGCTAAAACATTAAGAGCAATAAGACTACTGAAAATTTGCATCCCATTTAATATTCTGAATTATGTTACAGTGTTTCTTGTTTTTTTTTCCTTATAGATACTGATTGCATATAGTTAGAAGACATAAAAAAAGTCAGTTGCTTAGCCTCCTGAGTTCAGGGCCTATGTTAAATCCCTCTCCTCTCAAAAATATTGGCTATGTATTTGTAAAACTTGATCAGGTAACCTCAGACAAGTCATAATCACTTAATACTCAAAATAAGAGCAATATACATTGCAGCGGAGATGCCAAAGGAAATGCCAAGTTTTCTCAGGGAAGATAATTTTCTTATCCAGGAGTTTCCTACGGTAAAAAAAAAAATCACACATTCAGCCTCTATCCTTCTTCCTATATATTCTCAGCAATTAGCCATGTCAAGCTTGTACTAAGTTTACTGAATCTATAGTTTAAAATAGATATTTCTTCCAGGAATAGAGAGATGAGCCTCCATTAGTCGTGAATGTCAATATTATGTTCACTGTTAACTAGGATGGTTAAAAGGTCTGGAATTTATGACATATGAGAAATACTTGAAGAAACTTGGTGTTAAGCACGAAGAGAAGACATAGGAGAGAGATGTTAACTACTCTGAGTATTCAAAGGACTCTCTTGGAATGATTGGACTGTACAAGTTCTTTTTGGCGCCCAAATCAGGAGAAATGGAGAGAAATTGCAAGGAAGAAAATAGAGGCTTGATTCCAGGAAAACAATGTTAAAAAATCTGGAAAGTCAGCTTTCAAAAAGCAATATATTTTCCCTTTTCTGGAGTTTTTCTGACAGAAGCTCTATTGCAATTTGCTACATATAATAGTCCTTCTTTTGGCATATGATTTGATATAAATGACTTTTCAGATCCCTTTCAACTATTAAAATCTGTGATTCAACAAGTCAATTTAAAATATTAATTGTGAAGAACTTTTGGTGCCATGCTATACATGGTGGTGAAATACTTAATGGAGAGTGATATTGTATTTGAGTTCTATTAGTCATCATAGAAATAACATATTTACATATTAGAGATTCCTAAATTCCAGGAATGTAAAATTGGAATTGCCAAGTGTATAAGAAATTCTGTGGACTTTACATGGATGGGGCAAGGAGAGGATTGATCCTTGAATGAAGAAAGCTATAAAATTGTTTTATCAATTATAATTTGAAAATTCAAAAAGTATCACTAGCACATAGCATCCTTCTGCCTGGCCTTATTCCTGTCATCCAAAGTTTTAAGCAGTCCATACAAAAGGAAAGGATTTTTATGAAAATTTATCAAGTGATGAAATGAAAGTGGACATAATTTAATTTGTAGTCAAGTTGTGGTAGAAAACATCATCTATCTAATGAGATATTCCATTGATTATAATCTCAAGGAGAGAGGAAGGGCATCAGTCTAGCTAGGCATGATTATTTTATCAATGTGTAACACCTTCCACCAACCTGGCCTCCATAATTTTGGAGCAATCTATCATGTCACAAGTCAATAGCTGTGGAGCTGGAAGAGATCTTAGAAGTTGTCTAATCCTATCCCATCATTTTGCAAATGAGAAAATTGAGGTCAAGATAGATGAAAATACTTGTTCAAAACCATTCAGGCAGTAGAGCTATGATCTGAACCCAAGTCTTCTGACTCTAAAACCAGAGCTCTTTCTGCTTATTCTTGTATCATCTTCTATTTTGCACTTTAAATAGCATTTTCTTAAAAAAATAAAGATATTTTACATTTCCAGTGTCACTATCTTCTTAGTTATCTATCCTCTTCTTTTTGTCATGCACATGGCTCCTATTTCATTACCATTATTAAACTTTTTAGAATTCTTTGTTTTTAGTGCATTTTTACATGCTTACTTACTGGAAAATATCAGGTTTGAACTATTTGCTAAGGGGTCTTGAGTGGAGTTCAAGAAGGCAAGTTTTTATGTAAAGTCATTTCTTTGAAGAAAGCATAAGTATCAGCTCAGTAATACACGTACTTTACCACATACTTCGTACAACTGATGCCATCACTTTTCAGGTTCAATAGCATGTATACACCATCATACTATAGAATCTTCCAAAGATTGCTTTGTACATTTCATACAAAAAAATTTTTAAAACCCTTTATCAATAATGAGCCCGGTTTTTCTTTCAAAGCAAGGATTTATTTATTCATTCAGTGAGTACTACTGTAAGTAAAGAGAAATTGGGATAATTTAATAGAAATCATACAGAAAATCAACAAAATGTTGACTTCTTTAATATTATATTGACCATAACTCTGATCATAATGTGAAATCTATTTTTCATCTTTTCAAACACTTAGTAATGTAAGTCATATATGGTGGCTTCTTTTTTGCTAATAAGCAAAACAAGTCAAAAATCATTCTCATCAAGGAGTGTATGCATTATGGTGCATGTGTGGGGGGGTGTCTGAGAGAAAGAGAGAGAGAGAGAGACAGAGAGAGCGAAAGAACAATATGTATTGTAATTTGAATTAATTTGTAACCATAATAACTACAATGAGAGTTTGAAAGTGCTGACTCCATGGAGGATTTGGATGAGGAAGGTTGATAGCCTAGTGTGACTTAGAGTCAAATATATTGATCTAATTGAAATAAAGATTTTAAACATGCTTTTTAAAATGTCTATTTATAGTTGTATATTCAATTTGTAGTGTGAAGAAACAAATGCTTTAAATTTGAACCAAAATTAACCAAAATGCATGTGCATGTGGGTACTTTCTTTTTTCTTTCCTTCTTTTCTTTAACCATTCAAAAATTACCAAACAAATAAAGGACTCATTTAAAATTTGTTTTTGGTGAATACTTTTCTTTCTCAAGAAAATGCATATTAAAAATAAATTCAGACAGGGATTTAGGGAAGATGGGAGGTATGCCAGAAAATTTCTAGCTCTCAAGATTTGCCTCCAAAAAAGAGAAAAAATAGCTCCTCTGGGCGAACAGAGAACTTATAGAACAAATAAGAATTGGGGCAGAACAGGGGTCCTCTTGGGGCAATCAGAGAACACCTGAAGAAAACTCCCAAGACTAGATTTCTTTCCAGTGAAGATTAAACACCTCTGGGCTAGAGTCCTCTTTAACAACAAGTGGCAAGCTGTTTAAATATACTGTAAGCCCTGGGGTGAGCTGGATTAGGAGGATGCCTCAGCCCTAGTCACAGGAACTTTTACCACTCCACATCCCTACAATGAAAGGAGTTGGGTGTCTCACCTGGGGAATCTCTGCTGACCAGGAATGCCAGATCCACTTGTTCTGTGGAGAGCAACAAGGGCAAAAAGGAACTAGCATACACCCAATGAGTGCAGAAGCAGTAACACAGGGACCTACAGATTATGAGGATTTACAGGAGGCTGGAGATCTTGAGTCAAATTCAAGGTCAGAGGAGAGAACTGAAGAATATTAGAGGCTAGAGGCACCATCCCTCAACCTCCAGGACTAGAGGCAATTATAAAACTAAACTATTACCTAAAAATTTGCACAGGCAAAAGAGAAAGAATCTAATCACAAAGAGCTACTATGGGAATAGAGAAGATCAGGGTTCCTCTTTAGAAGAGGATACTGAAGCAAAAAATCCCCTATTCTACCCCAAAGAATAACATAAAATGGTCACTTACTGAAAAAGAATTCACTGAAGAGCTTAAAAAGACTTCAAAAAGTAAAGGAGAAAGATTGATGAAAAATTTTAAAAAATAAGAATAATATAAGAAAAAATAAGAAGATTATGGCAAGAAAGTCAACCAAGTAGAAAAGGAGAATCACAATCTTAAGGAAGAAAATGACTCCTTAAATATCAGAATGGGGCAAGGAGAAAGCAACAAATATGTAGGATAGATAGATAAATAGATAGAAATAATGAAAAAAATCAAACAGAATGTGAAACATCTCATGAGGAAAACAATGGATCTAGAGAACAGATCAGGAAGAGAAAATATAAGAATAATTGGACCAGCTGAAAGTTCTGATCCAAAAACAATCTTCATATAATAATACAAGAAATAACTAAAGAAAATTGTCCTGAAGCATTAGAACATTAGGGGATAGTAGAAATAGAAAAAAAATCCACCAATCAGAACCTGACAAAGGTTCTACAAGGGAAACTCACAGGAATGCAAGAGTTAAAATCTGAAACCATCATATAAAGGACAAAATATTATGAGTAACAAGAAAACAGACAATTTAAACATGATGAGATCTCAATTAGGATCATATAAGACCTAATATTGGTGACACTAAAAGACTTTAAGTCTTTGAACACTATATATCAAAGAGCAAAAGAACTGGCCTCTGGCCACAAATGTACTCAGCAAATCTAAGTGTAATTCTGAATGGAAAACAATGGACATTTGATAAGCTGTCAAACTTTCAGAATTCTGTTTAAAAAAAAAATCAAAACCCTGAACTCAGGTTGGAGCCAAGATGGCAGGCAAAAGCCTGGATTTGCTATAGCTCTTCTTCCAAATCTCAGACAAATACCTGTAAAAAATGACCAGATATTTTCTGGATCTGTAGAAATCACAGAATGACAAAGTGAAGAAAATCTACAGCCCAAGGTAACTTGGAGGTTTCATGGGAACATCTGTCACTCTGGATTGAGAGGAGAGTGCAGTGTAGCACTATCTGTGCAATCACAAAGAGGACTGACTTGAACAGGCCTAGCGGGGACTGAATCACTATTCCCTGTACTGGTTTCCATACTTTGTGATCCTAAAACGACTAGGACAAATTGGAAGGTCAGAGGGAAAAACATGTAGGCCATATGTGAGAGGGTAGAGTGGTCTCACTCCAGTCCCAGGGTGTGTGTGAGGGGAGGAGCCTGCAGCAGTCAAAGCAGCAGCAGGGTCAGAGGAAGTAGTTGTTTCTGGAGCTTTAGGCCCACAGATTGTGGGGAAGTAATGCAGCTAACAGTACACCTTGACATTACCACTCTAAATGGAGAACTACCTAGACAAAGAGCTCAAAAATCAAGTAAATGGTTGGGGAAATGAGGAAAAAGCAGAAAAAGAATCATAAAAAGAATCTTACTTTGACAACAAGGAAGACCAAAATATACAAAAGAGGACAATAAAGTCAAGGCTGCAGGCAAAGTCTTCAAGAATAATATAGTTTGGTCTCAGACCATGGGAGAGTTCAAAAAGGATTTAAAATCAAGTAAGAGAGGAACAGCAAAAATTGGAAAGAGAAATGAGAATGACGCAAGCAAATCATGAAGAAATAAACCAACTGCTTGCTAGAGAAAACTCAAAGATTACTGAAGAAAATAACACCTTAAAAAATAGACTAATTAAAATGCAAAGGACATTCAAAAGCTAATGAGGATAAGAATGCCTTAAAAAGCAGAATTGGCCAGATGGATCCAAAAGTTCCATGAAGAAAATAATTCCTTAAAGATTAGAATGGAGCATATGTAAGCTAAGGACTTTATGAAAAATCAAGAAATTATGAAACAAAACCAAAGGAATTAAAAAATAGCAATGCAAAATATTTCAGTGTAGAAATAACTGACATGAAAAATAGATCCAGGAAAGACAATTTAAAAAAATACTGGACTACCTGAAAGCCATGATCAAAAAAAGATCCTAGACATCATCCTTCAAGAAATTATCCAGGAAAAATTCCCTGATATAGAAAATTTGACTTTTAAGCACAGGAATCAAGAGAAGCATGAAAAGGTAAACAGGAAAGAGAAATCATAGGTGACTCACTAAAGTTGAGCTATTTACATTCCTACATGGAAAAATAACATTTGTAACTCTTAAGACATTTTTCAGTATTTGGGTAGTTGGAGGGATTAGATAGATAGATAGATAGATAGAGGACACAGAGTAAGGTGAAAATGAAGGGATGGTATCTAAAAATATAAAATTAAGGGTTGAGAGAGGAATATATTGGGAGAAGGAGAAAGGGAGAAATAGAATGGGGTAAATTATCTCTCACATAATAAAACAAGGGAAAGCTTTTTCAATGGAGAAGAAGAGGGGGGAGGTGAAAGTTAAAGAGTAAACCTTACTCTTATAAGATTTGGCTTAATGGGGGAATAACATGAATACTCAATTGGGTATGAAAATCTATCTTACATTATAGGAAAGTAGGAGAGAAGAGGGTAAGGGGAGTGTGGGAGATGATAGGAGAGCAAATGTGAGGATGGAGTAATTAGAAAACACTTTTGATGAGGGACAGGGTCAAAAGAGAGACTAGAATAAATGGAGAGAAGGATAGATGGAAGGAAATATATTTAGTCTTTCACAACATGACTTTTATACAAGTGTTTTGTATGACTACACATATATAATCTATATTGAATTGCTCACTTTCTCAATGAGGATGGGTGAGGAGGAAGGAAGGGAGAAAAGTTGGAACTCAGATGCTTTTTTTTTAAAGACTGTTAAAATTGTTTTTTCATTCAACTGGAGAAAAACATAGACAATGGTGTATAGAAATCCATCTTGTCCTACAAGAAAATAGAGGGAAAGGAGATAAGAGAAAGGATGGGTGTGATAGAAGAAAGGGCAGATTGGGGGAAGGACTGATCAGAATGCAACACCTCTTGGTATTAGTGGGGGGGAGAGATGGGGAGAAAATTTGGGACTCAAACTCTTGTGGAAGTTAATGTTGAAAACTAAAAATTAATTAATTAATTAAAGCTGATTCAATAGAAGATTTGACATACAAGAGCCAAGAGAAATATTCTGTACATACCAATGACCACTTTCAAGGGACTCAATAAGGATAGAATGTTTACCGTTTATGTATGAAAATAGAAAACCTCTGTCTAAGAATATAAGCAGGTAGCTTATAAGAAAGATTGGGGTATAATTGAATATGATTTGACTTTAAAAAGTAAAACTGTTCAAGAACAGTTAAAAGAGTAATTATCCTATACAAACGAGGTATGAGGAAAAACCCAACACAGAGGAATTAGATGAGGGAGGGGGCTGTTAGTCCTGAAAACCTGTTTTCATCAGGAATGGATTTAAAAGAGGATAATACATATACATCCAGAAGAGTATAAAAGTCTTCTAAATGTAAATAAGAAATAAAACTCTAAGGGATTAGGGAGTGGGGAGAGGTTAAAGGATATAAAAGGGTGTTTAGATTTAGAGAAATGGGAGGAAAAGTGAGGGGTGACTGGAGTGGTGACAGAGTTAAGTAATAGAAGGCCAAAGTAGCACGCAAAAGTAAAGTAGACAAGTTAGGAGAGATAGAAAAAAGAGATGCATAAACATAAAACAAGATTAAGAATGGAATCTTTTAGGGAAAGTCTACCTTTAAATACATATGTATGTGTATACATGTTTGTATATATCAATACTTTTATATAAATATATCCCTGCTCAATTGTAGCTTTGGGGTGGTGGGTATGGAGTAGGAAGGGAGGAGAGAAAACAAGCTAAAACATGCACAGTAGAGAACCCAAGAAAACCTACAAGGAAGTAGAGACAACATGGATAACTTTAAACAATGTACTATATTTAATATATGGGCTTTTGTGAAATGATAAATTCTTGCTATATATTTTGAACACTCTCAGCTTCTACAGTGCACATGGCATTATTTTTCTTTTCTTATTTTATATATAAGTTCATAAGGTTTCTTTTTCTTTTCTTATGTATTTAAGTTTTAGTATTTGTCTAAAAAATAAGTTCAAAATATTAGGGAAAAGACCTGGCTAGGTGTTTATTTTGTAAAAATAAACAAGATTTTTACATTAATTTTAAATTTTTATGCAGGATAGCTTTTCTTTTCTTCTTTTTAGAGGGGAGAAGGCAAGGTAATTGGGGTGAAGTGACCTACCCAAGGTCACATAGCTAGTAAGTATCTGAAACCAAATTTGAACTCAGGATCTCCTGACTCCAGGATCAGTGCTCTTGTCACTGCACCACCTAGTTGACCCAACAGGAAAGCTTTTGAATAATCATATGTTAATTTTAAGCTTTTATTTGCCATTTCAATATATGATTTAGGTCAAGATTTTCACCTTCATTGGAATGCAAAATACAAAAATCTAAGAAGTTTATATCTAAAGCCCACTGAGAAAGAATAATGTCTAAGCCTATATTTTCATCTATGATTCAGTTAAAATCAGTAAATATCAGACAATGATGAGTGGAGGAGAAGAGGGAAAGAGTCAAAAATTACATAAGTGAGAAATTAGGTTGAAAATATCAGGCTCCTTGGGGAAGGAGAAACTTTCTTAATCCATTCGAGAAATGTGTCTTGTTTTTCTCTGTTGTATTATTTTATTATTGGGTTTAGAGCTCTTTTATAAGGTGAACAATCCTGCTGCAAAAATTTATAAATGATGGATCACAGGTGTGGTTAGGTACACTCAGTAAATATGCAACTAGTGTGCTCTATGGACAGCATATAAATGGATGAGACATATTTCAAAACCTTAGTAGGACTGACAACCATAGGGAACTAAAGAGATTTTGGCATTGGGAGGGCTATCAAGAGAATGGCGCAAATGTTTATGGTTATGTCTTAAAGGGAAAAGGACTGGATGTCTCAGAGCTGATAAATAACAATAATCCTGCTAAATAGCAGATCATAAAGAGCAGGTCATGCTTTATAGTTCTCACTGGAGCCTTGCTTAACTTAACTACCCAAGTCCATCTGCAGGTAACATTTTGAAGGATAATATTATATATATAACATGTACATTAGAGGGAGCAATGGAGGGATTTGGGACAGAAATATCTAACAGAAACACAGACTCAAATTTTTAAAGTATTGATTTTTGTATGACTCTCTTTCTCCTTTCCCAGAATATTCCATTTGTTTTGGAGATCGTACCTTTAAAGTTATAATTAACCAATGTTGCACCAAGATATTAGATCAAATTACTTCACTATTGAGTTGTGTTCTAGGGACAAATAATCATCTTCACTCTAGTCCTCGAAGCATTTGGACCTAAATTCAATCTCGAAGCATTTGGATCTAAATTCAGTTATTCAAAAGTCAATTCACTTTGCCCACTTCCCCCTCCATGCCTATAATTTTTAATATTCCATATCCTGTCAAAAGATATCATTTGGTAGAGAACAAGTATAGAAGGTAGACAACCACATCTAAAAACAATTCAGAGTAAAATCATTTTTTGTTTTGACACATTTTCTTTTGTTTTATAAGAATATCTAGGGAAAGGCTATAAATTGAACAAATTTCCACTTTTAAAGAATTCTAGTACTCTGTGAAACATTATACATTAATTTAAAGGGGAAGTGGAAATGAGAGTGGGAGAAAAAAGACTATATATATAAGAATTTACAAATACCATTAATGAAATTAAGATTGTAGCTATCAAAGAACACAGAATACATATTTATGTTTTTATACACATACATACATTTTTATATATGTATAAGTATATATATATATACACACATATATACATACATTTCAAAGGGCACATGCATATTTGATTTCCTAAATCTGGTGGCCAGTTAAATAAGTTGAATCTAAACCTAAGGGAATATTACTTTAAGTCCAAATGGAGAGAAATTGTGAGGTTTATTTTAACCCAACTGTTAAAGGATGCATTGGATTCAGGAAGAACTAGATTCAAGTTCCATCTTTGCTACTTAGAGGCTAATTGATTCTGGATAAGTCCAGGTCATTCAAAGTACTCTAGGTAATTACCAAAGTTGAAGAAAAGGTTCATTGATATGGAAAGTTTCTTCACTTGTACCTTATACCACTGAAATTACAGGTTTAGATGTTATATCTGTTGTATTTTACATCATGAGCGTTACATAGCACTTGATGATATGAGTAATATTTTTAAAATAGTATAATCTGAATACAATCATTCAGTTTAATAATAATACACTCTGGAAAGGCTTTGTGGTGAAACATGCATATATATATATATATATATATATATATACATATATACACACACATATCCATATATGTGTATGTGTGTATATATATATATATATATATATATATATATATATATATATATAATGTAGATATATTTTGTGTATTTATGTGCACACATACTAATTAGAACTTTTCTATATTTTTGTGGCATGCTTCCAGTTTCAGAAAGCTGCATAAGATAAACATATGGTGAGTTACAGAAGACTGGGCATATGTGAGTTCCAGAAGACTGGGAATATTTTAAATAAGAGAGGAAAAAGACTTGTGTGCTTTTAGCCCTTCCATTTTTTTTAATTCCCTAAGTTACAGAATGTGAGTATTTTAGTACAGAGTTATCAAGGACGTTTAGGAAGTCAACAATAATATTCCTTAAAATATGAACTCAAAATTTTGCAAAGCTCAAATTACAACATAAAAATTACCTCCCAAACATTTTTTTTCAGTCTTTGGCCCACTTATTTTAAATATCTCAAGGTTGTTAGTTTAAGTTAGAGGCAATCTTTAAGGTATCTTTCTTTCAAAGACAATATTTATTTAAAAATTAACATACAACTTGTTCCAAAAGTTTTAGTATAATGTAAGTTATTAATCTTATAGATGGACAGATATGTATATACATTTAAATTTAGCTATAGCTATTAAGTTTAAAAGCTTTTACTATATAAACACGAAGACATATTTCAATATAGACAGGCATATTGATAAGATATGGGTAGATGATTACAGATATTATATTGTATTGATATGAATATAGCAGTATCTGTAATTATCATTATGCAGAGAAAACACTTGCCAATCTACTGTAATTTACTCAACTGGTAAACCAATTAGTAGTGGGAAGTTGTTTTGTTAGATACTTTCCAATTCATTCAAAAAACCATGGCTCTATTTGTTCCACAATGTTTCCTGACTACTTAATTGGGGAGTGATGCAGATTTATAAAAGAGTATG
>CM053770.1:113920412-113947717 GCA_028658325.1 Potorous gilbertii | reverse complement strand
ATAGGAAGTAGGGTTTTTGCACCTCCTGTTCATAGCTAGGAAGATATATGATCTGTTTCTCTTCCTTATTTATTTGTTGTTCATTTGTTTTAGTCATGTTCAACTCTTTGTAACCCCATGTTGGGATTTTCTTGGCAAAGACAATGGAGTTGTTTGCCATTTCCTTCTTTAGCTCATTTTCACAGATGAGGAATTGAGGCAAACAGGGTTAAGCAACTTATCCAAGGTTATAGTCACTAAGTGAATGAGGCCAGATGTGAACTCAGGATGATGAGCTTTCCTGACGTCAGATCAGGCATCTTATTCACTGTGCCACCTAGTTGCCACACATTAATTTTAATAACATAACCTATAATATTAAGGTTGCATATTCTTTTAAAATGTAACATGAAGAGTGGTGTAAGGTGTTGTTCTAAGTCAAATTTCTGCTGGATTGCTTTCTAGTTTTCCCAGAAGTTTTTTTTTTATAATTAATAGGTTATTTATATTTTTGACACTATGCAAGTAGTTATACTAGGTGATCAACAAGGTTCCTTCAGCTTTCAGGGTCTTTTTCCCCACTTTGCTCCATACCTATGCTTACAACAGTCTATGTATCTTCTAGTATAGAGATGCCAACAACAAAAACTAATTAGCAATTCACTATGAGCAAGACGATACTTATAAAACACTTTATAAGATTTTTTTTGACTTACTTTATCTCAGTCTTATAGTTGAGATTCCTAGACAAGTGTTTCACAAACTCTACATAGAAGAGAGGTAGTCCAAGACAAGTTTCTAAGAGATATTTCTAATTCCTTGAGTTGTTGTTTGTCCAACATTAACTTAATTAGAGGAAAAAATAGATTGCTTATAAGTAGTTTTTGTCTAGATTTCTTTAAATGTGGGTAACATTGTCTCTAGATTAAAAGCTAACATTAAAAATTACAAATTGATATTGGGTATTTTCAGTCATTCAGGTATATCTGACTCTTTGTGATCCTGTGAACCATAGCATAAAAGACTATTGAATCCTCCACTATCTCTCAAATTCTGTCCAATCTCATGTTTGTTGCTTCTGTGATACTATCTAGTCATCTCTTCCTGTTCTGTACACTTTTCCTTTTCTCTTCAGTCTTTCTTAATATCAAGATTTTTTTGTTTGTTTGTTTGTTTCCAGTGAGTCCTGCCTTCTCATTATGTGTCCAAAGTATTTAAGTTTCTGCTTCAATATTTGACCTTCCGGTGAATATCCTGAGCTGCTTTCCTTATGTATTGACAAATTTGACCTCTTTGACGTCCAAGGGACTATCAAAAGTCTCCAGCACCACAATTCAAAAACATCAATTCTTCAATGTTCAGCTTTCCTTACAGTCCAACTCTCATCGTCATAATTTTCTAGTGGAAAAAAATACATAACTGACAATATGGACCTTGGCAAGGTGAGGCCTGTGATTTTTGGTATTCTATCCAGATTTTCCATAGCTTTTCTTCTAGAATCAAGTGTCTTTTAATTCCATGTTTGGAGATACTGTTTACCAGTGATCTTTGAGCCCCAGAATATAAAATTGGAAATTGCTTCAATTTCTTTTCTCTTTATTTTCCAGGAATTGATGACTCCCATTGACAAGATCTTAATTTTATTGATATTAAATTTCAGCCTGCTTTTCCCCACTGTCATCTTTCACCTTTATCAGCAGGTTTCATAATTCTCTGCTTTATGCCATGAGAGTTTTGTTGACTGTATATCTGAGATTGATGCTATTTCTCCAGAAGCCTTAATTCTAGGTTTTGATTCATCCAGTCTGGCATTTCTTATGACATACTCTGTACTTAAGTTAAATTAATAAGGTGACCATATACAGCCTTGTCATATTACTTTTCCAAACTTAAACCAATCAGTTTTTTCATATGCAATTAGAACTGTTGCTTCTTGGCTAGCATACAGGTTTCTCAGGAGACAAATAAGACAATCTGGCACTCCCATTGCTTTGAGGACTTCCCACATTGTGTGGTGATCCACATAGTCAAAAGCTTTAGTTTAGTCAATGAAGAAGTGTGTTTTTTTTTTCTGGGACTACCAAGCATTCTTCACAATCCAGGAAATATTGGCAATTAGGTTTCAATTTCTTCTGTCTCTTCAAAAAGCAACCTGTTCTTGTGATATCTTGGTTCATATACTGTTGAAGCCTAGCTTTCATAATTTCAAGCATAACCTTGCTAGCATGTAAATTGAGCTCAGTCATTCTGTAATATGAAAATTCTTTGGCACTGTCTTTCTTTAGGATTGAGACATAAACTGATCTTTTCCAATCCAATGACCACTGTTGAGTTTTCCAGATTTACTGGCATGTTGAGCACAACACTACATTCCCCCACATGGGTTTGATGTTTTTTCCAATCATATGTAAAAGCAATTTTTAGATTTTTTTTATTTTGAGTTTCAAATTTTCTTCTTCTTTCCTTCCTTTACTCCTTTCCCTCCTTATTGAGAAGGCAAGCAATTTGATACAGTGATTTATAAAATCAGGCAAAATATATTTATATGTTAGTCATATTGTGAAAGAAAAACAAATATATAACCCAAGAAAAATAATGTCTAAAAAGATATGTTTTGATCTGCATTCAGACTCCATCAATTCATTGTCTGAAAATAAATATCATTTTCATCATAAGTTCTTGTGAATTGTCTTGGATCATTTTGTTGCTGAGAATAACTAAGTAATTTGCAGTTGATCATCTTAACATAGTGCTTTTAGTGTGTACAATTTTCTCAGATCTATTCACTTCATTTTGTACCAGTTCATAAGTCTTTTCAGGTTTTTCTGAAAGCACTTTGCTTGTCATTTGTTATAGCACAATAATATTGCATCATAATCATATGCCACAACTTTTTCAGCTATTGACCAGCTGTGGGCATCCCCTCAATTTTTTTTGCCATCACAAGAAAGAGTTACTATGACTATTTTTGTTTAGATATAGGTCCTTTACAATTTTTTATCTCTTTGTGATATTTTGACCACTAGTGGCATTGCTGGATCAACTGGTATGCACAGTTTTACAGCCCTTTGGCCATGCTTTCAAGTTGTTCTCCAGGATGGTTGGATCAGTTCACAATTCCACCAACATTGAATTAGGGTCCCAAATTTCCCACATTCCCTCCAGCATTTGCTATTTTCCTTTGCTGTCATATTAGCCAGATTGCAAGATGTGAGGCAGTACTTCAGAATTATTTTAATTTGCATTCTCTAATTAGTAGTAATTTAGAACATTCTTTATATTACAAAAAAAAGCCTTGACTTTTGAAAACTGCATATTCATATCCTTTGACTATTTACCAACTGGGGAATAATTTACATTCTCATAAATTTGACTTAATTCTTTTCTATAGTGAGCATTTTAATAGCATAATCATTTGGGGTTTTAAATAACTCAGCTGGAATTCCATCACCTCTACTAACCTTCTTGTTATCAATGCTTCTTAAGTCTCACTTAACTCCATTCTCCAGGATATCTGATGGTAAATCAGTAACTATACCGTCATAGTTATCTGTGATTTAAAATGTTTTCTGTAGAGCTCTTATGTTTTTATTCTTACCACCTCTTCTTAATCTCTTCTACTTCCATTAAGTCCCTACAATTTTTGTCTTTTTCATGCCCATTCTTAAATGAAACATTCTCTTTATAGCTCTAATTTTTTTGAGATTTCTTGTCTTCCTCATTCTACCATTTTCTTCTATTTCTTTGAGTTGCTTATTTATGAAAACCTTTTTTCTTCTTCCTATTTTCTGGAATTCTGCATTCATTTGGTTATATATTGCCCTTTCTCCTTTATCTTTATATGTTCTTCTCTCCTCAGATATTTGTCAAGCCTCATCAAAAAGCCATTTCCTTTCTTGATCTTTTTTTTTTTTTGCTTTGGGATGTTTTCTTGTTTCTGTCTCTTGTACAATATTTTGAACCTCTGTCTACAGTTTTTCAGGCACTCTATTTGCAAGGTCTATTCTCTTGAATCTATATATCATTCCACTTCATAAGGAATGCGACTTAGGTTGTACCCATACTGGCTGATGCTTCTCCCTATTTTCTTCAATTCAAGATTGAAAGTTTTGCTAAGAAGTTCTTCTTCTGAGCCACAGTAAGTTCCAAGTCTTTCTTGTTTTAACTGACTACATGGAGCTCCTCTACTTTTGGCTGCAACGTATACAGTTAACACCGAGCCTCTGGTAATGGCCACATGTAGAATCATTTTTTTGAGTTGTTGAAAAAGGATGTTTCCCAGGACCAGCAAGTTATCTTGACAAAACTCTACTACCATCTACCCTACTCCTTTTTTACTCCAAGGCCAAACTTTCATATTATTCCAATCATCTTTTAATTTCCTACTTTAACATCCCAATCCTTTGTGATGCATGTAACCTTTTTTTGATGTTATCTCTAGAAATCTAGAAGAGTTGTAGGTATTCATTGTACTGATCATCTTTGGCATCAGTGCTTGGAGCATAGACTTTTATTATTCTGATGTTGAATGATTTACTTTGAAGTCTATCTCACATACTTTGTCATTTTTTAGATTATTTCCCAGTAACACTTTTGTCACCTTTTTATTGACTATGAGAGTACTCCATTTCTTCTAGGGGATACTTGCTCACAACAGTATTTGCAATGATTTCCTGAATTAGATGTACCTATTCCTGTCCATTTGAGTTCACTGACACCAAGTTATCTATGTTTAATCTTTCTGTCTCCTGTTTGATCACACTTAACTTACCTTGGTTCATAGATTTGGGTGTACAGAACAATAATTGATATAAAATATTAGATACAGAGAAGCTTTTAATTTACCCACAGAAAATGAAGAAGAAGAAAAGAACTCATGGAAACCATTGACACATATAGAAAATTCATAAAGGAATTCACTCCAGTACACTGAAAAACAAAACAATTATTCTCCCGCCCCAATAAGTCTTACCTTTCCAGGGACTCGAGTTGCATTAGACTCAGTACTCTTTGGTTAGGATTTCCTTAAGAAAGAAATGAAACTTTTACTTGCTAACAGGTCAGTACCTTGACCTTGTGGTGAATCTTTCTCCATTGATCCATTTTTCTGCAATCCCACTGCAGGTAAATAGTGTTACATTATAGGTTACAGCTCAGATGGGAAATATATTTTTATGCTACTGCACAACCTCATTCCCATCATAGGTGCATTTTTTAATATAACTCAACTGGGCAGGTGGGGTAGAGCACTAGTGATGATAATGTTCTAAATCCTTGTTTCCCACATTTTGTCTCTAAATCCTGGCTGTTCTTCCCAGTATCAGGGTCATTCTCTTCTTTCTCTAAGATGTGTATTACTCAGAGAATTTTCCTACAATAGACCAAAATATTGATCCTCAAATTCTCAAATCTGGTGTTACTATAGAGGCAAACTTTGACTATTGTGTTTTTCTAAGCCATCTCAATTTGCTGGTGAGAATATTATATTCAAGAATAATTCTGCTCAGAAAATATCTTCTTCTCTTGCTTCATATTGCAGAGAATGAAGTGGGAAGAGAAGGCAAGTATGGTAGGTAGGAATTGTGTTCTTAGGCTACCTAAGCATATGAAGCTCCTACATTTTTTTAAACACAGCAAATAATTTTTGAAAATTTTTAAACTTATTTTTCTTAATTTTATAATTAAGGTAAAGATAAATGCCCAGTTAATTTGTTAGACAAGGCAAGATATATGAGTTAAACATTAAGATTCTAAAGCTCCTTTTAAACACAAAATGGCTATTATTTAAGTTTTCTTGAAATCATTGTGCTATATATGTGTATGTGTATATATACATACACATCTACATATGCTTATATATCAGCATTTATTTCAATGTACTATATATAATTTGTGATATTTTAAAAACTATAGAAATAGTACATAACTAAATTAAAATGTTGGACAGATTTTTGAAAAATATTTAGGAATGTCAGCTGTTTTCTCAAAATAACTATTTTAAATCACAAAATAGTTTCACATAATTGTGACAGATTTCAAAAATATATCTGAAGACAAAAAACATCATGTATTAGCTCAATTTGCCTTTTTCCCTAATTCATCACAATGAAGTAAAGTAGCAATGCCTACATTTTAAAACAATTGACACTTTAGATATAAATTGAATTTAAATTTTTATTTCATCCTTTGAAGATTAATATTCTGTATCATGCCAACCCTGAAAGACTATCTTGCACTTGAGTTTTATAAGATGTACAACAAAGTTTTAAATAAAATATTTCTGCTCTTCAATATAGGCCCTAATTGAGGTTGATCACATGGCTCTTGCCAACATCCATTAATATAAAATAGTTTTCAGGGCTGAAATATGGGGATAAGATCAATGACAGACATAGGATTAAATTCATATCAACAATAAAATTCCTTTTACTGTATCAATGGAGAAATGACCATATTCCGTCTTTGATGGTACTGATAAATGATTTAAAGTTATCTCAAATGCATCTGTTCCTATGCCATAGCTCTAGATCATGTTATTTATGAAGAAGACTATCATTCACACGTAGATCTTATTTTCTTGGCTCTGCTGTCATACATGTGTAGTCTACCTGCCAAATTAAACAAAAGGATCCTTGCCAAGAATTTTAGCCCTATTTATATTATTTCAAAAATTTATAGAAAATGCATTATGTGTCTATATATTACTTGAGAGAAATAATTCTGTTTCTATATGGATGTCAGTATACTACTGATGTTTAATGCAAATGTATTCCTCAAACATGTCAGGAGACTCAGGAAGCAGAAATCTGAGACTTAAGCAGGGAGCTGTGGCCAACTACACTTTGAGACACTTACTAGAAAGTTTCTGGTTTCTGTCAAAGCCTGTTGCTATCATCAGGCAAAACAGTAGAAATTTCATGGTCATGGTGCCTTGGGGTTGCCCTCAGCCTGACACTATCCGATATGCTTCTATATTTATATAGTCATTAATTGCTCTTTGGGGAGATGGAAGCAAGAAATGTACACATGCACATATCCTCAGGAAAGATTGATAGGAAAGGTAAAAATAAACCCCATTTCCTTTGTTAAGGGATAAATCAAAGGATAATTCTTGTAACAAGATTCCATCCATTCTCTGGAGAGTCCAAATATTGGGGGCACCCTCAGTCCCTGGAACATGTCCTCTAGGATATGTCAAGTGGAGACTATAAACCAATTAATATTGGTGCAGCCTGTAAGGGAGACTTAACTAGATGCAATCTTTTTTCCTCTTCACATTTCTCTATAGAGTGATGAGGAAAGCCAAAGAGGAAAACCACTTTTTTACATAGACCTAGAAGGTTCCTGAAGAACATGAAAAGATATCTTAAGTACCTAGATCACAGCTCAAATTTTCCATTGTTACACTTGAATGATGATTTCCAAAGCTGGTCCTCTCTCTACTATACTGCACTATTTCTATGGAGTTTTACAATTCTGCAACAGTCAGAAAAAAATGCAGACTGAGAAAGCTTTAAGGTTATCTGGTGGGGAAGCACTATTTTCTTTTTCTTTGAAAGAGATTGGAGAAGCAAATTAAGAACTAGATTGACACTCTACTGGGTACATGTGAATTGCAGAATTACAGGTCTTCCTTTGAAAAATAGAGAAATCTTTAGAAAATATTAAAGAAATAGACTATATCTATCAATCTATTTATCTAGAGAGACAGAGACAAAAACAGAGAGTGAGACAGAGAGCGTGTGACAGAGGGAAAGAGAGAGAGCATAAAAACAGAGGCCAAAATGTAGAGCCATAGAAACACATAAAGACAAAGAAATCAGCACTGACAGACATAGAAATAGACACAAAAAAGACAAGAGAAAAATAGAGATAGGAGCAGAGAGAGGAAAGATGAGGATAGAGAAGGGTAAGGAACAGGAGCAAATAAGGGTGAAGTAGGAAAGAGAGATGATGAGAAGTAGAGCAAATGAGATGAGCTGAGATGAGAGGAAATAAGATGAAAAGAAAGATGCACACACAAACACACACACGCACACACACAGGCCTTTTCCATCTTGCTCAATCAATAAGTTGGCCATCACCCTGAAGCGAGGTAAGTAGCAGACAAAGCTGAGGGACATAATTGAAATGCACCGGGCCAGCAAATGTGAATGGTATGCACATTAAATGGTTGAGAGACCATGCAAAATGGATTGGGGTGAAATTTAACGAGCAATGTCATAGGATGGAATCTGGCAGTTCCTTGTCAGGCTAGCTACATTGTTGTGTGCTATGTGTTCACTTTTCATGAAGCAAAATATAACATTTATGATAATATTATCCAAATATGTTTTCTCTACCATTGGACAGGTTTAGAAATGTAAAATTGTGAAGTTCTATTTACTTTGCTCATTCACCTGTTGTACCTTATGCTTTAGGATAAATGGAAATGGTAAGAATTTTTTTTTCCTTAAAGATTCACTTTCTTTTCAAATTAATTCTAAAGCATTCCTCTCCAAAGCTTTAGAATTCACAGTGACACACACATACACACACACACACACACACACACACAATGCATATGCAACATCCTTTCTCATAATTTTATTCTGTTGGTTGTTTCCATTTGAAACACTTCCCTTGTTTTTCAAATATATGAGAATAATATAGCAAATATGACTTACCCATAAAGAGGCTATGAATCCCTCTGGAACCTGGGGATAAAATCAAGGCATGCATTCTGATAAAATTATATCAAACTAAATACCACAGTGAAATGAGCAGTGCATAACTAGAATAGCCACAATTCTCCTGAATTTACTGTATAGATGGATATTTCAAACTGCTGAAGGTGTCTTGTTGTATCTCATCCTGAGTAGCAATGCTCCCACTGGTCTTACTTATAACATAAAAAATATCAAATTTGTGAAGCAGTTGAGCTCTCTTTGAATTACTACCTTTGAAAAGCTTTGAAGGTAAGGGTTCTTATTTTGGTTCTATAGATGACTTAAAACAGGCAATTTTGTGAATTAGTTTCTCTCAGTTACATCCTCCTTTACCATAATTTAAATTCTCAATTTTGTTTCACTTTGCAATTTTTTTCTGTCCCGTAACTGGCCCTAATTAAAGTTTACCATCATATGGTAGCTTTGTTCATGAGGCAGCAAAAGAATCTAGGGGATGTGGCCATAAAATAATGAGATGTGTGAATGTATTATATATATGTATGTGTGTTTAGATAACTATAGTGAAAATTAAACATTCCCAGTGAGTCTTGTGATCTTCATAGTAGCTACTATTAGAAGTCAAACACTTATTCTAGTGTTGCTGATATTGTTGTACAGATTGTTGTACTTAGTATGGTTGTCAGATGGAGACACACCTGATGCCAAATGATAACCATTAGACATGATTATGGATTAATTTATTCCTTTAAGAAAATTAAAGCTATGGCAATACAATAAATACTTGCAAATACTACAAATGTTCAAAAGAAAGAGTTCCATGTATGTTTGCTAGACACCACTCATATTACATTAGTTACACTTTTCATTTTGGGTCCCCAGAGCACATTGTCTTTATTCTCTCCACTACCTCTCCATAGAATTTAAATTAACTATCTATGCTCATCAGACATGAACCCAATGCTTTACATAAAATTGGATTTGTTTCATGTGCACCCATGCTAACTCCCAATTTCATATAAAAATAGTTCTAGAATTTCTCACTATCTTGCAATTTCAATTTGAATGTATTATGTTCTGTCAACTACCATACAAGCGCATTAAATGAATGCTTTAAAAGTGAGTCAAAGTATTGGGACATGTTTACCTTCAGTAGGTGTCCTGAAAACATCTTCACGTAGGGTTGTAAGGATGATATATACCCCATCCTTTTCCCACATGGTTTTGATTTCTTCTGCCAGGCCTCTATATTTCCAAAGCTTTTCATTCCACATAGCTTGGACAATATGGATATTCAATACAATGATACATACTTATATGTTGCAATTAATTTTATTGATTAAAGATAAGATTTAAGTTGTAATTATTAATAATAACCCTACCTCATCCCACTTGTATGTGAGCAAGGGTCATTGACAGAGGTAATACTTATCAGTTCTTCTGTCTCTGCATTCATGTACATATATGCTCCTGACACATAATGCTATAAAAATCCCATCTCAGGACATCATTTACCCCACAATTACAACCTTGCACTAAGTAGTCATATTGGTTCTAGAAGTAGCTTTTATCCATGATCAAAGCAATTGTTAAAATGTAATTATTGTCTTCCTTCCAAACTGTGTAACCTAGCACAATGCAAACGTTAAATCCTTGGTGTGTGTATGTGTGTTTTATTAAATGCATTCAGTATTGTGTACCTTTTGCTCTCGGTTTGATCTATAAACAAATGAATAGAAAATGAGCATAATAAATCATTAATGGCAGGTTCAAGAAGACCCTGCTGTGTCTTTTAACTGAATGCTAAATGAATATGGTTAAAGATAAAAAAAAGGAAGAAATTGGGTAATGAGAGAACTTCATAGCTATGAACTGTTTGTAACCTCTGTGGTTCTTTTGTAAATTTTAATGAAAATCCATTGTCACAGTGAAATCAGGATAATCGACTAGACTGCACCTAGTTTATAATTCTCTTGCAGGAGCTTGCTTGTTTGGTTCTTGATTCATTTCCCAAGGGACTGTCAGTGTGACATGAAGCAGGCAGTCTCCAAAGCATCTCTAGGGAGGGCTTGGTTTTGTTCTACATCATTTTATTGGATTATGCACTACTGATTTCATCTCCTTGCGTTAAAAACCAAAGATAATATGATCGGATCCATCAAGAGATATGCATCTCTACAACATGATTTTATCTTTTTCAAATAGTCTCAGACTATAGGGCAGGAAGAGAAATTGAGATTTTCAGGTTAATTCCTTGTTCAATGTTAATTTCCTTTACTTTGACTGAGATGTTTATAGAGTCAAATTCTTATGGGTACATGACTTTCACTTTTCCTCATTTTTCTGGGTTTCCTATCAAATTCAATACTAATTATGAGAAGCAGCATAAGAAAGAGTTGCTTTAATTTTGAGCTGGAGGACCTATATTTAAGTAAGATCTCTGGACTTAACTGTTAGTGCTTTCTTGGTACCAAAATTGCCTCATTTATAATATACGGGCCTAGAATAAGATGACTTCTGAGGTCCCTTCCAATTCTAAATTCATAAACCTATGATAATTAGAGGGACAGTATGCAAGAGTCTATATATGGCTAGTCCGTGAAGAATGAATAGTTCAAGTTCTCTCGAAACTTTTTGACCATTGGTAAATTTGTCATCTCTTATTATCTCAGCAATTTGTCATGACTGTGAGTTTCTGATTTCCATTGATCAAAGCATTTTCCATGCTAGGACTTGCTCACCATAATAAACTACTGTTGATGTACCATAATCAGGTATGCCTTACTCTTTACGACTCCATTTGGGGTTTTCCTAGCAAAGATAATGGAGTCGTTTGTCATTTCATTCTACAACTCATTTTTACAGCCAACAGGGTTAAGTGATTTGACCAGGTTCAAAGGTTATTAAGTGTCTGAGGCCAGAACTGAACTCAGAAAGATGTGTTTTCTTGAATCCAGGATCAGGACTCTATGCTTTGTGCCACCTAGCTTTCCAATAAATCATTAGTCTGGATCAAATAAACATTTCCCAAAAGATGGTTTCAATATACTCATACCTTTGCTCCTGAAACACATTTTGTCTGAAATAATGGCGCATTTTTCTTTTTATTCTTTTTTAAATTTTTATTTAACTTTCTTTTTTAATTTTTTTTGTATTCTAACGTTTATTTTTACTTTTCAACGTTCATTTCCACAAAACTTTGAATTCCAAATTTTCTCTCCATCTCTTCCCTCCCCCCACTCCAAGACACCATGCATTCTGATTACTCCTTCACCCAATCTGCCTTCCTTTCTAACACCCTTTCTTTCTCTTATCCCTCTCTTATCTCTTGTCTTGTAGGGCAAGATAAGTTTCTATACTCTGCTACCTGTATTTCTTATTTCCCAGTTGTATGCAAAAAAGGATTCTCAACATTTCTTCCCAAAACTTTGAGTTCCACCTTCTCTTCCTTATGTATATATATATACATATATATATGTATATATACATATTTGCAAATAACTTCAATAATAGTCATGCTGTGTAAGACTAACTACATTTCCCTCCATCCTATCCTGCCCCCTATTTATTCTATTTTCTCTTTTGACCTTTTCTCTCCCCAAAGTGTTTCCTTTGAATTTCTCCCTTCTCCCATTTGTCCTCCCTTCCATGATAATTGTGCATTTTTCAGCGTTTGACAGTATCTCATTTGGTAGTTCTTATATAAAGGTTGCTGTTAGGGTTTCATTTATGTCTTCTGGAAAAATATGCCATTTGGATAGTTGCTTAATAACTCTGATTTCAGAGAACTAATAAGGACATAAAATATAAATTCAAAGAAAACACAAAGAGTCTCAGGTAGCAAACAAAATGAGGAACTGCAACTTTTAAAGTTCTTTGTCCCTTGAATAGAGTTTAAAGTTTGTTGGATATACAAGTTATTTGAATAAGGGTGAGATCACATACAACTAGGTCTATGTTTGTTTATGGTATTTGATTTCCTTTTCTGTAAGCCAATCTTGATGGGAAGAGAAAGTAAGATGTAGTGACACATCCAATATTTCCATTATTTTGTTGCTCTTTCATTAAATATTTGTTAAATCTTTGTTATATTTGGGCACTGTGTTAAGTTCTGGGGATACAAAGAATATATGATAGTCTTAGCTTTCCAAAAATTTACAGTCTAATGAGTGAGACAACATGCAAATAACTATGAACAAATATGCTGTATGTGGATAAGTGGGAAATAATCAACAAAGGGAAAGCACTAGAATGGGGATGGGGGATGATGAAGAAAATCTTTCTAAAGAAGGTAACATTTTAGATAGGATTTAAAGCAAGCCAGGTAGGCTTGTAGATAGAGAGGAGGAGGGAGAGTATTCCAAACATTGGAGACAGAAAAAGAAAATTCCCAGAGCAGGGAGATGAAGTATCTTATTTAGTGAAAAATAAGAATTCCAGCATCACTGGATTACAGCATATGGTGGGAAGGAAGAGGGGAAAATAAAAGAATAATGGAAGGAGAAGAGGTAGGTTATGAAGAACTTTGAATGTCAAATAGACCAAGTTATATTTGATCCTAAAAGTGACGGAAATCTACAGGAATGTATTAATTAGTTGGATGGGTAACATAGACAAGCTTACTTTTTAGCAAGATTCCTTTGATAACTAAGAATAGGTTTAACTGAAGTGTGGAAACACCTGTGAAAGAGTCCCTAACTAGTCAGATATTGCAGTAGTCTGGGCATGAAGGGATAATAACCTATACTAGGTTGGTGTCATTGCCAGGAAGAGAAAGAACAACATGCATATATGAAAGGTCTTAGAAAGGTAAACTCTATAGACCTTGGCAACCCTTTGAATATGAGGGTTAGTGAGAGTTGAATTGGAGAGAATATTTCAGTCATGAGCCTGGGTGGCTGGGAGGATTGTGGTACCATTGAAAGTCATAGGAAAATATGAAAATATAGGTTGATTATTGAGTAAGATAATACTTTAGTCAAGTTGAATTTAATATGTTTATAGAACACTCCATTCAATACCAGATTATAGATAAGTTAAAGTTAAATGAATAGATTTCATCAATGGAACAAGAGAAATAAAATCAAGTAATTTAATTATGATAAGCAATTAGTAATTTCATCCAAATCACTGTTACTCAATTAAGACATGCTTTCCAACCTGCATGCGGTTTATATTTAATGAAAGGGGACAAAACAGATCCATACAAACGTATGCAATTTTATCTAATCACCATTCAACAGTTAAAGTACCTATTATGCTATATTGAACATTAGAAAAGGGTATAAAGTGCTCTGCAAGATCAGGAGAAAAGGTCATAGTAAGATACAGTAATATAATATGCAACTATTTGAAATGTGAAGTGTATTGTAATCTTTGGAAATTTCTTTCATCTTATATTTGGCAATATAAATTCATCAAATTTATTTGTGCTATCTTACAAATCAGTATCTCCTAACTCATTTTTTTTTTCCTTTCAACATGAAATGAGTACTCCTTAAGTGATCTGCCACAGGGAGGCTAGCCATTTCCATTTTTACTTTGAGTATAGCAAATAAAATGGTTTCATCTATATTACATCACTGCAAATAATTTCTAATTCATTGACTATGGACTCATCTAAGATAACTCCTACAAAGCTAGAATTCATCTTGTATTTTTTTTAAGTTCTTTGAAATATCCCCAGGGTAAAACAAAAATTAAGATTGGTCAGTCATATATTAATATATTTTTGTTCCTTACTTTTAAAAATTTAATTTGTGCATGAATTCACATAAAAATCATGAGTCTTTCATCAAAGATATGCAAGTGAAACATAAATGGACTTAAGTGATATGGGGAAAATAATCTAAATCTGAAAGTTGATATTATGTTCCTTTTTGTCTGACTTACTTGACTTAACTGAATTCTTGGTAAATCTGTCAACTTGTCAGTTGGTTGGTCTCTGGTTGAGTTATTTTAAAATTCCTCCTTTTGTGACTAGTGCCAACAATACAGGTAAAAGAAAGGGGAAAAGTTACTTTCATTATGGATAGGACCCATTAAAAAAATAAACACAAATTACCTCTACTGCATACATATTGCTCCATTGATCCTCTTAAAAGATCAGCATATGTTTTCACAATAGTTTCTTTAAATCAATGTAAATCCCAAACTTGGCGCCTCTGACTTCCTGCATCAGTTTATAAGATAATAACCCAAAAGAATGCATTGTAAATAAATACTATGTTCAGGCGAAGTGGTACTCTAGCCTAATATCCTTTTTAGCTAGCCTACCAAAAAGAAAAGAACATGTGGATTTGTGATATGTCTTCTCATATCCCATTTCAGATATAAAGTTCCTGTAGTTTGGATTAGACATACTTTGAACTTTGGGAAAAGCCCTGCTTGCCTCTCAGCCTGACTTCATTTTTGTCCATAAAACCTTGCAGGTTCAGTAAACTTGTATTCCTGCAGAAAGAGCTTAACTTGCTAATACCTCCAAGTATGCCCATTAATTTTTGGCTTTATTTCTGACTTCTAGCCAAAGTATAAAGATAATTTAAAGTGAAAGTTTTAAGAAGCATTTTCTTCCTTCTGCTTGACTCTCAGTAGATGAATTCCTAAATACCCCTCTTCTTCCATTCCCCCAAATTAAATTGATTTAAGCACCTTTAAGTAGAAGACTGTTTTGTACAGTTTCCATTTCAGGAAGTCTTATCCAAATAGTTGATTATCTAATTGCTTCAAGTTCTTTTAGGGCTGTACTCTAACTCAAAAAACTTTATCTATGGTTCACTCTTTAAAACCATACATATACATACAAGGAAGCAAATCCATTTCTAAAGTTCTGTTTTTGTTTTTTTGCAAAGTTTTCAGCTTAAGTGTGTTGGAGCCCACTTAAAACCACTCATTTGGGGGTACCTTTCAAATTTCATTTTGGGCAGTATACTTCTAAAATTGACAAATCAGGGCTTGATTTGTTGTTTTTTGATTATCTAATATTAAGACAGCGATGGATAATATGTTAATAATTTAATTAAACCAAAAGTGCCCCCAGAATACTTCTCCACTCCTTAGAAAGACAGTTGTTGAACATTTACTAAAACATCTCTGGTTTTAGGTAACATACTTTAATTCAATGGATAATCATTTAAGTGTTTGCAAAATGCCAAATGATGGGCTGAGAGGGATAAATATAGAAAATTTGTACACTCCCTGTTCTCAAGTTGCTGATATTCTAATTAGGAAAAATAACAAATGGAAAGAAGTGCAGCTTCAGGTCAGATGGAAAAGCCAGGCAGGACTTGGTGTGAGCAGGCAAAGTAGTTGGACAGATGATAAAGCCATAGGAACCTTGAGGAGTAATGGCAGAGCAGATGGTCCTCAAACAAAAACTATTGGGAAAGTAGCTAGTGGATCCAAGATTAGAGAGGGGAACTCAGTTACATCTTTCTCTCCTCTGTCATTCCCTCTCTTTTACTTTCCTCCCTCTTTCTCTCCCTTCCTTCCTTCTTTCCTTCCTTCCTTCCATCTTACCTTCTTTCCATTTTTCCTTACACTTATTTACATGAAGCACTCATTAAAAAATACGTCATCATGTAGCAAAGGGAATGAACATACCTCAGATACTTGTTTCTGCCTGTCTGCCTATTCAACACAAGAAACTGGAATATTATACAGCATAAAATGAAAGCCAGAAGGATTTAACTCACTTCAGTAATCCTATTTCCCAACATTCATTATCAGTAACTTCACAGCTGCTATACAGTTTACTTATTCAAATAAAAATTAAAAGGAAAAATCTGTTGATGTAAGATATTTTAGTAATAATTCTTTACCATAGAATGTGTCTGGACAATCAGAATGGTGTATATGTGGGGTGGTAGCGGAGGGGATTGAGACAAAAATAAAAAAAATAGGAGGAGTTTAGAGTTCCAGTATTAAGTGAGATTTGGTTTATGTTGGGATTTCTCTCCTTCAGTTTTCGTTGCTCCCTGGTAATAGTTTATATACTTAGAGAGGCTCATTAAGTCTTCTATGGCACAAAGGTACTATTATATTCATTAGTACTGCTCTGATCCCCTAGCCTTCCTTTAAATGGTTTATGACTTTGCTTTTCAAGCAGAAGGCCCTGAGAGCTAAGGATGATGAATGTCCTCTGGGGTATTCCTGTGGTATTAATCTAATACACTTTCTTCAAAGCAGTAACAGGGAAGAGTAAGACATTCAATACCAAGTTCTATAAATAAATACTCTGTCTGTTCCCTTAGGGAAAATATCTCCAAGCCACTAATTCAAGGGAATCACAAAGTAGATTTGACTTCAAAGATTGTTATTGCTTGTTTTGCCTTTTCTGTCATTTAACACTTTCAATTGAGAGTAAAATATATTGATATGATTTAAATGGATCTCATTTAAATCTTCAATCTCCTTTCTGTGATCTTTTCTCTGCAAACTCATCCATTCTTGTCTAGCCTATGATTTGTTCTTTGACTCGTCACTTCAGTTCTCCAAAAGTGATCCATATAACACAATGAAGATATGCCATCCTTTTACTTAATGTCATGGGGATATGAGTGAATGATCTATACTGACAGTCTTTCTTGGGATATTAATTTTAATTCATTGGAGAACATATTATCCCATGACTATTAAGCATTAAAGAAACCCAACAGAATATTGGCACCAAAACTGGGACTTTGTTTCTCCAGTTCATTACAGGTCATTAAAGAAGTTTTGTGATTTTCCTAAGAGAACCCATCGTGGTTTTTTTTCCATTATTTCTGACTCCAACTTATTGTTTACTTTCATTGTCAATCCATATTATTTATTGTTTGCTGTTATTCAGTCATTTAAATTACATCTCACTTTTCACGAACCCATATAGAATTTTGTTGTCTATATTCTGAAGTGGTTTGCCGTTTCCTGCTCCAGTTGATTTTACAAAAAGAGGAACTGAGGCAAACAGCTTTAAGAGACTTGCCCAGGGTCACATAGTAAGCACTTAAGGCCAGACTTAAACTCAGGAACATATAAATCCCTGCCCTAAAAAGTCAGATCTGAATAGCCACAGAATGCTTATTCAAAATGACTTAACAGCAGGAAAACTAATTTTCTATCACTAATACACACCAATTTTTTTGTTATTCGCTCTTCCTTTTGCTTCTCTTCCCCATTTTTCTCCTTTTTCCTTCTCTTTTTAGACTTTTAGGTTCTTGAGAACAAGAATATTTATGCTATTTTTGTTATTTTTTTCTTTGTATGACCATCACTTAGCAATGTTCCTACACATAATAACAATTTGCAATTGCTTGTTGACTTGACCTAAAAAATCATGGAGTCCAACATGCGTTAAATTTCCATATCCTATTTGATAAATAATATAGAGATCTGATGGCATCATAAAATATTCTCCAGTAATGTTGACTCAAAAAGATGAACATTTTGAAGTTATGGTCATCATACAACTGCTATTCACATATTTTCAGTTATAGACAAGTAATAGAGGTATAATATTCAACATCCAATAAATAATCTTCAGGTTATCTGTCATCAAGAATAATTGGCTCAGTTTAATTCATTTCAGTTCCACAATTATTTAGTATCATTTGTGCACTTGTCAAGAAGAAAGATATGACAAGAAAGAGTACCACAGATTTCGATAACACACTTATTTGCAAAATCTTACAAAGGAGGTTTGTGTAAGATTATATGCAGTATTGCCTCATAAAACAGTGAGAATCAGAGGAGGTAAAAACAAGTTTACAGACTCAATTAAACCATATCATCCTGAGAGTACTTAAGGTTGAAACTGAAAGAATAAAAAACCTACAAAAAGGGAAAGGATTTGTCAAGGTTGCCATAACTCTATTTCTTGTATTAATGATAGAGAAGTCACCACATTTGATGGTGTTTCTAATGTGATCTTAAGAAAGTAGAAATGGCTTTAAAGAAAGCAATGATGTGAAGAGTAGCTGAATTAGGTCAAATATTCAGAAAAGGTGCAAAAGAATTTTGAGGCCTTTGGAGGTTCAGTTACTAAGACATGCAGAAGATAGAAATATGGTGAGTGTTTTTCATGGCATTAATTGTGAATGGTTGTTTGGAGGTAGAGAGAGAAAAAAGCTGAGGAAATACTTATAAGTACCAAGCCATGATAAGTAGTGGAATGGAGTAGACAGAGAAATGGCCTAGGAATAAGGAAGAACTGGATTTACATCTTGCTTCTGACATGTACTGGTCAATATTGCAAACCAAATCAATTAACTTCTCAGTTCTATAGGAAACTCCAAGATTAAAACTTTTAAAGAAAGTGATGACACATCTTTTGAAGGATGTGTCCTCCCAGGAATTCCCTGTATTTATGAAATCTGAAATCTATTCTCTGTCCCTACTCTACAATGTGTTTTAATCTCCCCAAAGTCTTTTTTTGAGAATAATGTATACATATATCAAGGGTATCTTGGATTAAGATATGAGAAGGAAATGACAAGGCTTCTGGAAATAAAATCTCATGACAGACCGCGTATTTATGGTAAGTTATACAATTTTCTGAAAGGTAAGAGAATGCCAGATTTCTTTGTGTTTCCTTTTTGCAGACTACAAAAAACTCCCACATATTTGATCTGGTAAAACTAAATCTTACTTACATATGTATTTCATGCATTGGTTGAAATTTTTTAAGGTTCCTTTAAATATGTTATGAAAGAAAATTGTCTGAACATCTTTTGATTATTAATATCAAGTAAGACCAAGAAGTGTGAACTACTGAATATATTTTCAGATTTTTCTACTTTATGGATTAATTTTATTGCTGTTTTTCTCTTCTTCCTCTTTAACTTTAAATTTAAGATATTACCTATGTGGCAGAGTGAAGGTGGCAGAGTGCAGAAAGAAATATAGACAAACCATCCCAATATTTCCCTCCAACAACTTTAAAATAATGCCTGAAATTGACTTCTAGAGTTAATACAGGTTCATGATGAAATATTTTTCCAGCCCATGATAACTTAGGAGATTGGCAGGAGAGGTCTGTGACATGGGTGGGGCATGGTCTAGCAAGGTCTGGAGCACAAACAGAGTGGCAGCACCAGTTATGTACTTTGGAAGCAGCTCTGAAAATAGCAGAACCCTCAGGAACTGTAGTGCAAAAACAGGAAAGGGGTCAGTCAGCTGGTCAAAAAGCAACTTTGGAGAATGCTTTGCTGGCATGGAGTACAGATGGTTCTTATTGGCAACTTTATTCACCATATATTGTTTTAGGTAACAGTTCCTGGACAGAGAGGAGCAATTGAAGTCCCTCAGAAGGAAGCAAGGGCCTTGATTCCTTTTCTGAGGAAAACAGGAACTGTAGCATTTACAATTGTACCAATAAGAGGGACCTGATCACAGTACTAGGATCAAGAAAGACACTAAAGCTTGTGCGTACAGAGGATTTGGGGCTTTTCCTCATCAAATACTTAAGGAAAGATTAGGAAAGCAGTGCCACTCTGGAAGCAAAGAAAACTTACAGATCCCAAGAATCAGTTCTGAAAATAGCAATATGAAAAAGTCAAATCTTAGAATGGTGCCTTAGCTAACAGTGAGAAAGATCCAATTTTAATAAAAAGTCAAAAGTAAAAAAAAATAATTGACTGGAAAAATGAGCAAACAAAAAAAACAAAACTTGAGCATGAAAAGCTACAATGGAGGTGGCAAATACCTTGTCCACAGGGTCTTAGAAAAAATTCAGAAGAAGATAATAATGTGAAAACAACTACATTCAAAGCCTCAAGGACACTTCAGATTGGAAACATGTAAAACAAGAATTCATGGAAGTGTTAAAGAGTTAAGCATTTTAGAAGAAAGAAAAGGGAAAATAATTAATAATACAAAAAAATTGGAAGAGAATTAATAGCTTGGCAAAAAGGGTGCAAAAGAATACTGAAGAAAATAACATTAACAAACAGAATTGGTCTAATGGTAAAAGAGGTACAAAATTCACCGAGGAAAAGAACTCCTTAAAAAATCAGAAAAGATCAAATGGAAAAGGAGATACAAAACTTCACTTAAGAAAATAATTCCTTAAAAATTAAAATTGGACAAGTGAATTTAATGACTTTATGAAACACCAAGATGTAATAAAACAGAACAAAGAATAAAAATTAGGAAAATGTGAAATATCTCATTGGTAATACAACTGACCTGGAAAACAAACCCACAAGATATATATGCATACACACACACACACACACACACACACACCTATTTATTTATTTATTGTTAGTTTTCAACATTCATCTCTACAGAATTTTGAATTCCAAATTTTCTCCCCATTTCTCCCCTCCCCGCATCCCAAGACATCATGCATTCTGTTTACTACACCTTACCCCAATCTGCCTTCCTTTAAATCACACCCCTCCCTTCACTTATCCCCATCTTCTCTATTTTTTTATAGGGCAAGATAGATCTCTGTACTGCATTATTTTTATTTCTTCTTTCTCAGTTGCACGTAAAAACAATTTTTAATATTTGTTTTTAAAACTTTGAGTTCCAGTTTCTCTCCCTTCCTCCCCACTCATGCACACTGAGAAGGCAAGCAATTCAATACAGGTTATACATGTGTAATTATGCAAAAGACTTCCATAAAAGTCATGTTGTGAAAGACTAACTATATTTCCCTCCATTCCATCCTGCCCCACATTTATTCTATTCTCTCTTTTGACCTTGTCCCTTCCCAAAAATGTTTAATTCTAATTACTCTCTCCTCCCATTTTCCTCTCCTTCTATAATCTCTCCTCCCCTGGTGCTTATCCTCATCCTCCCTACTTTCCTGTAATGTAAGATAGAATTTCAGACCAAATTGAGTGTGCATGTTATTCCCTCCTTAAGCCAAATATGATGAGAGTAAGCTTCACATTTTCCCTCTTATCTACCCCATTTTTCCTTCCATTGAAAAAAATTTCTTGCCTGTTTTATAAGAGATAATTTGCCCCATTTCATTTCTTCCTTTCTCCTCCCAATATAGTCCACTCTCACCCTTTAATTTTAATTTTTTAGATATCATCCCTTCCCATTCAAGTTACCCTGTGTCCTCTGTCTATATGTATGTAATCCCTCCAACTCTCCAAATATTGCAAAAAGTTTCAAGAGTTGCAAATATTATCTTTCCATGTAGGAATGTAAACAGTTCAACTTTAGTAAGTCTATTAATGTTTTTCTGCCCTGTTTATCTTTACATGCTTCTCTTGATTTGTGTGTTTGAAAGTCAAATTTTCTATTCAGTCCTGGTATTTTCATCAAAAATGATTGAAAGTCCTCAATTTCATTGAGTGACCATTTTTTCCCATGAAATATTAAACTCAGTTTTGCTGGGTAGGTGATCCTTTGTTTTAATCCTAGTTCCTTTTATTTCTGGAATGTCATATTCCATGCCCTTTGATCCCTTAATGTAGAAGCTGCTAGGTCTTGTGTTATCCTGATTGTATTTTCACAATACTGAAATTGTTTCTTTCTAGCTGCTTGCAACTTTTTCTCCTTGACCTTACAACTCTGGAATTTTGCAACAATATTTCTAGGAATTTTTCTTCGGTAATCTCTTTCAGGAGTGGATTCTTTCAATATTTCTTTTACCCACTGGTTCTAGAATATCAGGGCAGTTTTCCTTGTTAATTTCATGAAAGATAATGTCTAGGCTCTTTTACTGATCATGGCTTTCAGGTAGTCCTATAATTTTTAAATTGTCTCTCCTGGATCTATTTTCCTGGTAAGTTGTTTTTCCAATGAGAAATTTCACATTGTCTGTTATTTTTTCAATCTTTACGTTTTGTTTTCTAGCTTCTTGATTTTTTATTAAGTCCTTAGCTTCCATCTGCTCCATTCTAATCTTTAAAGAGTTATTTTCTTCAGTGACCTTTTTGGTCTCTTTTTCCATCTGGCCAATAATGCTTTATAGGGCATTGTTCTCCTAATTGCCCAAAGAGATCCAAAAAGCCAATTGAAAACTCCCAAATTCCTACCACAATCCAGAGTTCTCAGGTGAAGGAGAAGATATTACAGTTAGCCAGCACAATTTGAATATTATGGAGCCACTGTCAGGATCACACAAAATTTAGCAACTTGCACGGTAAAGGGGAATGAGGGCTTGGAATATGATATTCCAGAAGGCAAAGAAACTATAATTACCACCAAGATTAAACGACCAAGCAAAACTCATTATAATTCTTCAGGGGAAAAATTGATCTTTAATGAAATAGTGGACTTCTGTGTATTCCTGAAGAAAAGATCAGAGCTGAATAGAAATTTTGATATTCATAGATGATACTCATGAGAATCATAAAAAGTTAAACATAAAAAGGAAATCATGAGTGACTTAATAAAATTAAGTTGTTTATATTCCTATATGGAAAAAAATTGTACACCTAATTCCTATGAACTCTATCATTATGAGGCACTGTACCCAGAAATAGGCTATGGTTATGAGTCAATGATGAGTCGGTTATGAGTCTAAAATAAACAAAAATTTGACAAAGAAGGATGCATTGGGTGAAGAGGAAAAGAAGAACAGAATAAGGAAAAGTATCTGCTATAAAAGAGGCACACAAGAAAGAGTCTTACAGTGGATGGTAAAGTGGGGTTAGTGGAACCTCATTCTCTTTGAAATGGTTTAAAGAGGGGGCATATACACAAATACACACACATACTCAGTGGGATACAGAAGTCTATCTTACTCAACAAGAAATATAAGAAGGGAAGGGGTTAAGAGAAGAGGGAGAAGTGATGAGAGGGCAGATTAAAGGAGGCAGTGGTCAAAAGCAAAACATATTTGAGAAGACACAGGAGAGAGAGAGAGAGAGAGAGAGAGAGACAGAGAGAGAGACAGAGAGACAGAGAGAGAAGGGAAACCAAGAAGATTGGATGGAGGGAAATACAGTTAGTAATCATAAGCATGAATGTGAATGGGACTATTTCACATCACCCATGAGGGGGGAAACAGATTGTAGAAGGGATTAGAAACCAGAATTCAACAATATGTTGGTTACAAGAGACACACTTAAAATACACATAGAGTAAAGATAAAGAAAAGGAAGAGAAAATAAGGGGTAACAATCATGATTTCTGATAATAAACAGCAATAATCTAATTAAAAGAGATAATCAGGGAACTACATTTGCTACCCAATACAGTAAAATGGAATTTTGTTGGAGGAACATTTTTAAGGACTAAAAAGAGCAAGACCTGTTCTTATTTGTTTATTTGCTTTGTTTTTGAAAATGTCCATTTTGAACATGTTCCGTTTGAGATAACTGTAGGATATCCAGTTAAATATTTCCAAAAAGTCATTGACTTATGTGCTCAGAACTTAGATTAGTGTTTAGGAGTCATGTTCACTCACCCTTTTACAGTGTTTATAAATTTAGCTCATTGATTCAAATTTGGTCCTTTTCTTCATGAACTGGTCTCAATGTGAACGTAATTATACCAAAATACTAAAATGGTGAACTAAATAAATATTACAATAAGAGATACATAGCTAAGAAATAAGGATCAGGATAATGAAGCAGCAAATACAACTATGTAAAATAAATAAGTACCGATAGATTCAAAATACAGAAAAAAAATTAGAGAAAACTTAAAACAACAGAGAAACAGCTCTCATGTTTTTATTACTAAGTAAATAATTGGCATTTCTATTAACAAAATGCAAATTATAGGCTATTTGCTACTTTAAAACCCACTTGACTTATTAAATAGGACTGGTCCAACATAGGCTTCACATTGTACCCAGGCCACTTGCTTGTTAATGTAGCCCCAACATACCTATTGTGGCAATGAATATCCTGGTGCAGTTATGATCCAATCATACTATTTTTGCTTCATTATTTACATGTTTTTTTTCCTTTTTTGTTGCGTTTTTTTCTTTCACAACATGGTTAATATGAATATATTTTTCACACGATTGCTTATATAAACCCATATAAAATTGTTTACCATCTTAGGGAAAGGGGAAGAAAATTTGGAACTCTAAGTTTTATATAAAACATGAATCTTAAAAACACTTTTTATATGTAATTGGAAAAAGTACTGCTTAAAAAAAAAAAAACAATGTCTTTGTCATTTTGCTGTTTTCATAGTGTTCAAAAATGTTTCATAATTGTATCATTTACTTAATTATATGTTCTTAATGAAAGTAGTTTGGGTGATGGAATGTTTAGCTGACCCTTTTTCAGAACATCGGTTATTTGGTTGTTGTCCTTTGTTCTTAAGGCAGGTCAAAATGACAACACTATGCTGAAGTCAAGATGCACTGTGTCCAACTGTAGTTGATCAGATCAATATATCACAAGTCAGGCACAAATATCCATATGGATATTTGGAATGGCGATGTCTCTAAATTTGTAATCTCATTTCTTTTGAGCTATTGAAATTGAACTTTCCTTATGGAGCAAAGTGTCTTCCTTAATGTGAGAATGCTATGGTGGGCAGTCCTTTGCCAGTATGTCATGTCACCCAATCAATTTCACATTCTTTAGAGAGACCATGACATTGTCCTTGTTTTGCTTCTTCTGACCGCTAAGTAAACATCTTCCTTGCATGAATTCTTCAGAAAATATTATTTTAGGCTAATATCCATATGGTATTTGAACAACATGGTCAGTCCTTCAGAGTTCTACTCTCTGTAATAAATCTCTGGCAGTTTAGATCAAGAGAAGATCTCAGTGTCAGGTACCTTATCTTGCCAAGTGATCTTCAGATCTTTCTAAGACAATTCAAATGGAAGTGATTCAGTTTCCTGTCATGGCAGCTTCATAAACTCTAGGTTTCACAGGCATACAACAACGTCGTCAGTACAATGGTTCCATAGAGCCGTTGTACTCTTTGGTTTGGCAGGCAATCTAATATTTCTTCCCCATACCTTCCTTCAGTACCTCCTGAACACTGAGGTAGCTCTGGCAATATGTGTCAACCTCATCATCTATATGTACATCCCTGGAAATTATACTGCCATGGTAATCAAAATTTTCATATAATTTAAAATTTCTCCATTTGCTGTAACTCATAGTTCTATGTATGGATAATGTGGTGTTTGCTGGCAGAAAACCTTTGTTTTCTTAATGTTAGTTGTTAGCTCAAAATTAACACATGCAGCAGAGAAACAAACAGTACTTTTATTTTTTCCATCTCAGTTTCAGAGGTCACATTGAGTACACAATAATCTGTGAACCAAAAAGCTTGCACCAATTCTCCCTACAGTTTAGTCTTGGCTTGTAGTTTAATTCATCATGTGCAGTAGTTGACCCTAATGCTCTGTACCTCTTTGATGAAGGCCTCTGAGAACATCGTTGAAAGTATCATATCAAAAAGCATAGGAACAAGTGCACAGCCTTACTGCACTGGATTGGTGTCTGGGAAAGCACATGAGCACCACCCATTGTCCAAAACCTAGGCAATGATACCATCACGAATACTGATAAACTTCTCTGGGCAACTGAATTTTGATGTAATTTTCAGTAAGTCCTCAGGACTGACAGTCAAATGCCTTAGTCAGATGAAGCTTTGTGTATATACTTCTGTTCTGCTCCTGACATTTCTCCTGGAGTTGCAAGGCAGCAAACATCACATCAAGTATTCCTTGGCCCTTTCTGAAGCCATACTGGCTTTCCGATAGATGACTATCTTTCAGATGAAAGATTGGCCTACTGAGGAGACTCTGACAAGATTCTTGCCAGCAATGGTTGAGAGAGACAGAGACAGAGAGAGAGGGAAAGAGACAGAGGGAGAGAGAGGGAGAGGGAGAGAGGGAATCCCCCCATTGTGATATTGGCAGGACAATCTTTTTCATTTACCTTTATAAAGATTGTCAGTAGAAAGATTCACATATGCTAGCTCCAAACCCACAGCCCATGGATTTCCTGTAAAAAGAACTCCCAACAAATTCTGGAGCAGAGGAAGCCACGCAGTAATGGAGTGAAGGAGATTTCTGTTCCAGAGAGCCCTGAAAAACTGATCCCAATGGTCTGTCGCATACCGGACAGGAGAAGAGCCTATTCCTGCCTTGGTCATGCGGCTCCAAGAAGACCAGATCAGGGCAGGCTTCAGGGATGGAATCTCTGGCGGTCACGAAGGTCCCTCTACCCACAGGTGCACAGATCAGTGAGAGAGATTTCTGGATTGACTGAGAGGTGATCAGGGTCTCTCCATAACTCAGGCCCCCTCAGGAGGCAGCAGCAGAGGCAGAGGGCAGCTAGAGGCTCCTGGAGCAGGCAAGAGCTGGGGTCCATTACAGTAGGTCTCTGCATAAACCCCCTGAGGGAATTGAGCCTGGGAGGCAGCCCTGCCCCCACCTCAGCAACAGAACTTAAGCTCACATTAAATAGCAGCCCCTCCCACTGCTGAAAGCCCTGAGGCTGAGGAGCAGCATTTGAATCTCAGACCCCAAACACTAGCTGGGCGGATCTAGGTGGGGGTGGAGAGGAATCTCAGACGTCAAGTAACTGACTGGAAAAATGCCCAGAAAAGGGAAAAAAAAATAAGACCACACAAGGTTACTTTCTTGGTCGTCAGATGATTCTGCCCTTCCACTCTGATGAAGAAGAAAACTGCTTACCATCAGGTAAAGACATAAGAGTCAAGGCCTCTGTATCCCAAACATTTGAAATAGATATCCAATGGGCTCAGGCCATGGAAGAGCTCAAAAAG
>CM053770.1:113904580-113919912 GCA_028658325.1 Potorous gilbertii | reverse complement strand
TGTGTTTTTCTAAGTCATCATTTAGCCCCCAGAGATCTGCTTCTGTTTGAGTTTGAAATCACTAAAGTACATTATGATTTTATAAAAGTCTGAATTATAGAATATTTCTTTGTACATAGTGGTTTGTAAGTTGTCTCCCCCTCTTTGACTGAGCTGTTTCAGAGCAGGATTGTTTTACAGATTTGTTTGTATCCCTAGAACTTAGCAGAATATCAGGAACATGGTGCTTAATAAATGCTAGTTTATTAACTTTAAAACAAATTCTAACATCACTTTTGAGTAATTCAAATTAGGCTCTGTGAAAAAGTAGTATTTTAGGACCTGTTTTTATGTTATAGAAGAATGATTTGTAATTAGCACATCACATTTACACAGCCTAAGGGTTCTAAGGGACTTGTGAAGTAGGTTAAGTCTATCCTCTGCAATTTTATTTATGTCATTGGTCTGATTCACTAATCCTTTTCCCATAGTAAGACCATACTCAATTTTAGTTATGAATTATAACGTTTTGAGTTAACAGATTATTAATCAATTTAAGGCAACAGTTTAAAGATAATTTTAACATGATAAAAATCTCATATGTCCAAGTATAAAGTTCTAATGATAACAATAGCAATGACAATAATAGTATTAAAAATGAAGATGTAACAAATAACCCAGATCTTTTTAAGGGTTCCATGGAATTCTTCCCTTTCAAAAACCTAACAAAATAAGAAGTAGAAATAACATTTCCATTTTTTTATGAGGTACTTGAAACTGATCGGGCTAAGTGGTCGGTCCATGATCACATAGCTAGCAAGTAAGACAACCAGAAATGAAATTCAGATTCCTTGCCTTCAAGCAAAGAAATCTTTTGTTCCAAAAAAAATCACATGCCATAAAAAATTAGTATAAAATGACTAAACTTTGAACTGACAGCAAATCATTTTAAACCTTTTAGTGGTTTTTTTTTAACACAAAGGATTAAAAAATTGCCAGAAATATATTCAGTTCTGCTGTTAAATTTTCTTAGGTATGATGTCAAGTCACCAACTTTAGGAGAAAAAAAATGTCTGTCAGTATCTTCCCCATAGTCCTATGTAAAATAAGAATTCACCAAATTCTGGCTTGATAATACATACTCGGCAATGTGAAATTTTACACTCTCTGATCTATTCCATGATCACAGTCTTAGACTCCTCTCTGAAAGTGCTTTCAATTTGGGGAAAAGATCTGTCAGTACTTGTTGTTGAAAAAGTATCAATATCAAAATCAATACTGACATTTTAGAATCCCATTGTACTACTGATAATAAAGCTGAGTGTGTGCATATCAGCTCATTGAGAGGACTGATAATAAAAAAAAAGATTTCAAAATAACTTTCTTGAAAAATGTGATCATGCTTGGAAGGGGTAGCTGAAAATCTCCAAGGCCATACCAAGGAATAATTGGAATCAATGTAATATCAACATCAATACTTCAAAACTAAATCATAAGAGAAATTGGTGGAGGAAGTCTTTCATGACATTTACTTCTTTTAGAACTAACCATTTAAAATAAAAAATAGGTGCTAATATTGTAAAAGCACATCAGACTATAGCTGGAATTGTTTCAATCATTGTCCAAAGTACTTATGAACCTAGCCAGTACATTTTTTGTCATATTAATAATTTTAGTCTTTCTCATATTATTATAAAAGACAATTGTTAAGATTAGAGGTAAATGCAAGGAACATGTTTATATGTGTCAATGTACTATTTATGCATTATTAAGCAGGATGGTCAATGTTCCAAACCAAAAATATTTTAAAACCCATATATTAGAAGCTAGTTGGACAGATGGAGGGGACAGATGCAACACTTAATAAATTCTGAAATTGTTGGTGGCCAAGTGATCCCCAAATCCCTAAATCTCTTGCTTTGACCAGATGTGATTTTATTATGGACAGGAGTGCTATATTTTCACATTAATACATGAAATATTTAATTAATTTTATGCTAATTAATATTAAATCCAGAAGTTATTGGGATTCTTCTGTGAAGACATAAAAGCAGATAACCAATATAGAATGCTTTAAAAATCTACCAAAATTATGGTCAAGAATAACTAGTGAGACCAAAGAAAAAGTATAATCTATGATACTGATCAGACAAATTTCCCTCATAATTAACTCTAAGATCAATAATACAACGGGCATTTTGTAAAAGCAAGGACTCTGACATACAAAGGAGATCTTGCTATCACAGGTTCTTTGATCTGTTTTTCTAAAAGAAAAGGAAACTTTTGAGGGGTTAACAATTTCCTTTAATAAAGCACATATATCATTCACCAACAGAGAAAAATACAAGAAGAAAAATAAAGACCAAGAGACAGGCTTCCAACTGTCTGACCATAAGCAATACATATACCACAGATCAATAGACTCTTTCAGCTGCCTGACTATAGTTACCAGGGAGGGAAACACCAACATCTGGGTTTTCAAAGCCAAGGGGACTCAAAGGCTACCCAGAGTATCATCTGGCCAAATAACCTTCTTCAAGTGAGTGAGTCCCAAAGTAAAACCTCACCTCAGAGTATTTATATGCTTTTCAGAGCCTGAGGGTATGACCCTCTGACCCAATGCCTCAACAGAAAAAAAACAAAAAGTATCTTCCTACAAGGTAACTCCCTTAATCAAGGTTCCCTTAATGGGCAGGCTCATTAATAGGTGGGGAAGAACTTCATTAATGACATTAAAATAATCAACAATACAAAAACATATACTGTTTCTAGTTAAAGAAACTTTTGCGTCTGTACTTTACTCCCAGCAAAGACTCTTTGTTGATAAAGGTAAGATTCAATCAGAAGTATCTGATTATATTAAAACAAAAACAGCAAAAGATCCATCTTTGCTTGCCATTATACATTCATGAACAATGGAATTTTTGCAAATTTTTTAAAGTTCCGAAAGAAACTATTGCAATTAAGATATATAGAAAAGTATTACCATAAAAATTCCAAGACAAAACTCCTACATATATGACACTGAACATAAAATATCAAAACTGAGAACAAAATATGTACCATGTTATTAATATTAAAGTGGAAGAATAATACTTTATTCATAGTTAGAAAGAACTATGTTTTGATATAGGACAAATAGGACAATATTAGATTTAAAAGGTATTTTGTGTTATATGTATTTTGCCACCATTTGGTCCCCAAAACCTTAATGTATGTAACATTTAAAATAGAATAGTACCTTTTTTTACATAAAAAGTAAAATGTACTTTTTAAAAAGGAGTTCAGAAAAAAATACTTGTTGATGTTGAACAAGTTGTTGAACGAATTCATTCAACAAACAGTAATTGTCTAATATTTTCAAGTCTCTAATCACTGAAGGAAATACAATATTAAATAATTGCCTCTGTCTGAGATTAAGCATAGAATTATTCCTTTTGACAGACCTTGTTGAGGAACATATTTTGAGTTTATGCATCATGTTTGTTTATTTATGGATTTAATGATTATTAAGAACACTTGATTGAAAAATTGTGAAGTCTACAATGTGAAAAAAATGCTGATTGAAGGACAGTGACAACTTATTTGCCTAGAATGCTGAAAGAAATTCATGTTATGAATGACAAAATGTTTCAGGTAATAGCAACTGGAAATAGCATTGGAAAACATTTAAGAATTAAATTTAATAAGTACTTATTAAGTTCCCACTATTAAAAATTTTCTCTGCTCTCAAAGAGTTTTTGCTTCTATGGACTGCATTGTATATGTCCATTCCTATTTTAGTAATCCAACTGTACTGAAAATAATTTACCTTCACTAGATGACTTAGGTTTATCTTTATGAATATAAATTAGTGGAACATACAGTGAATGTGGATAATATAGGACTGAGTATGTTTGACCTTAGCAGATAACCTGAAACTTTATTTCCCAAAATGATGGCTAACCAGGTGAAGTAGCAAACACCTGAAATCCCTATTCCTAGGAGTGTCTGAGATTGGCGCATTGCTTTAACTTGGGTGTTCTAAGCTACAGTAGGGTGATAACAAATCAGATCTCTGTACCAACTCTGGAACCAAGGTAGTTATTTCTTGAAAGCAGGGAGTCAACAGGTTGCCTCAGGTGGGATAGACTTGCCAAAGAAAGAATTTGGTAAGGTCACTCCCATGCCAATCAGCAGCAGGATCAATCCTGTGAATGGCTGCTGCATTTTTATCCTGGTTAACATAGAGAAACCTCTTCAAAAGAAAATGAGGGAGGTGGAGCCAAGATGGTAGAGTGGAAAGACTCACATTTGCTAGCTCTGAACCCACAGCCCATGGATTTCCTCTAAAAAGAACTCCCAACAAATTCTGGAACAGTGGAAGCCATGCAGCAACACAGTGAAGGAGATTTCCGTTCCAGAGAGCCCTGAAAAACGGATTCCAAAGGTCCATCGTGCCCCGGACAGGAGCGGAGCCTGCCCCTGCCCTGGCCACCAACAGGAGCAGATCTGAGCAGGTTTCAGGGACGGAATCTCCAGCGGCCGTGAAGGTCCCTCCACCCACAGACTCACAGGTCAGTGAGAGAGACAGGCTGAGAGGGGAGCGGGGTGTCTCCAGGACTCAGACCCCCTTGGAAGGCAACTGCAGAGGCAGAGGCAGGTGGCCAGAAGCTCCCAGAGCAGGCAGGAGCTCAGCAGCAGGTCCTTTACAAAAGGTCTCTGCATAAACCCTCTGAGGAAACTGAGCCTGGGAGCCGGCCCTGCCCCCACCTGAGAACCTGATTTAATCTTACCCTGAATAGCAGCCAGGCCAGCCACCAAAAAGCCCTGAGGCTGGGAAGCAGCATTTGAATCCCAGACCCCAAGCACTAGCTGGGAGGACCTAAGCCAGGGGCGGAGTGGACTCTCAGAAGTCAAGTAACTGGCTGGGAAAATGCCCAGAAAAGGGAAAAAAACTAAGACCATAGAATGTTGTCTTCTTGAAAAGATGATTCTGCCATTCCTCTCTGACGAAGAAGACCAATGCTTATCATCAGGTAAAGACATAGGAGGCAAGGCCTCTGTATCCCAAACATCTGAAATAGATACCCAATGGGCTCAGGCCATGGAGGAGCTCAAAAAGGATTTTGAAAATCAAGTTAGACGGGTGGAGGAAAAGCTGGGAAGAGAAAGGAGAGAGATGCAAGAAAAGCATGAAAAACGGATCAATACCTTAATAAAAGAGACCCAAAAAAATGCTGAAGAAAAGAAAATGAGTAAGAAATCAAGAGAGAAAGAAGAGTGGAGGAGCAAAAAAAACGAAGAGAGGAAAAGGAAAAAGAGAGGAAAAAATAAAGAAAAATGGAAAAAGGGATAAAGAAAGAAAAGGGAAAGGAAGAGAGGCACACAAAGAGAATGAAAGAAAACAGGATAGAAAAAGAGCAATATAGACAACGAGAGAAAAAGCAAGTATGGAAGAGGAGAATGAATATGAGAAAGCAAGAGTTTCTGGTATCTGTACTGACTGTCCCAGAGTCCTGCATCATTACTAGTGTTTCATCTGTCACCCACTTTGTAGCCCTCTCTATCTTCCATTCCCATTGATAAATATTTAAGATCGCTATCGACCACCCTCTTCTCTGCCTTTTCCCATTTTTATGTTTTTATTTCCTATTGCACCATTTCCTGCTGTTTGCTGTACGTCTTGCCATTGTTGCTGATGGGACATTAGTTTTATAGATGGTGGCAGTGTGTGAGAACTTCTATTTCTGGATGCCAGTAAACTGACCAGCCATAAAACATTATTAAATATTAATGGATTTGATTCTTTCACCATTTTTCCAATTCAGTGACTTCTTGAGTTAATTCCAGAATTTTGTGGATAATTGAAAATTCCATATCTAAGTGAAGGAAAAGTAGGAGCTTTTTCTTATTCCCTTCATATATCTTTCTGTTTAAGTTTTTATTGGGGGCAGATGGGGAGTGCTATACCTCTGATTTTATTGTTATATGAAACTCTGAGTAAGGAAACTCCTAGCGGAAAGTTTCATGTGCCAATTCAGATCAGTTTCCTCTAAATTTTATGGATATTTACTTCCCTATAAAAGTTCAAATATTTGACTACATCAAGCAACAGAGATGAGACTTGAACGATCTCCTTTGAGGAGGTTGCTATGTTCACTACACCATAGCTAAACTTTATTAATATTTAATACAATCCAATATATTCAGTACCAGGATAATTTAACCTCAATCAACTGGTTATTTTATTAAATGATATAACACAGTATACACAGAATGAATGAGGGATAGGGTGAATTTTACTTGACAATGAGTTTAGCAGGAACCATTCAAAGGCAATCATAAGTAGCAATTTCCAAAAACCTAAATCTTTATCCTAGAAGATCTTTGTCAGGGTTTGCTAGGCAGTTTTTTATAACTAGATATATTGTAAAACAATATATTACACATTATTTTTTTTAATTTCATAATTTGGACTTCACTAATTTGGACCAACCTCCAGCTGGTCCAAATCAATGAACCTTGACTATTTAAAATTTCAATCACAATTCCCAAATTACCAGTGCTTACATTAGGTAATCACTGCTGCAATGACCTATGTCAAATGAAGTATAGTTTAGTGTCTTCCTCACTGTGATACTTCTGACCTACCCTGAGAGCTAGCATTGCTATATAATTGTCTTATGCCATGAAATGGATACATTATGTTTCAATTTTAAAACTTCACTCTTGCTTTTTGACCTTCATTTGCCTCAGATGCATATCTTTAAGGGGATCTTTCAGGACCTCTGACCTAAGGCAATCTAAACCTATCATAAATTCCCTTTCAGTATGATTTCTCCCACTTTTTTAGAGAAAAATTGATAATATCCCACTGTTACAATGAAATGTCATGATCATCATAAAATCACTTGATTTCAGAGCTGGAAGGGGACATTAGAAACTGTCTACTAGAACTCAGCTGAAAAAACAATCCGTCACCAACATATCCCTAAATAAGTGGTCATGTAATTTCTGTTTGGAGAACTCTAGTGAAAGAAAACCCAATACTTTATGAAAAAGCTCACTACAATTTCTGATGGCTCTCAATTTCAGGAAGTTTTTCTTTACCTATGGTCTAAATTTGTCTCTTTGTTACTTCTAACCACCTGTCTCAAGCTCTTTGACTGGAGATCAAACAAAATAAATCTACTTGTTCTTCCCCTGAAGAGCTTTTCAAATACTTGAAATCAGTTACATTTCCATTTCCTCAGGTTAAAAATTGTTTCTTCAACTAAATCTCGTATGGCATTAACTCATGGCACATTTTGCCCCTCTCTAGACACCATCCAATACTTCCTAAAACATGTCACTATTATGACTATTATGCCCTTATTCCTAGAAATTCTGCCTCTATTATGACTGCCAAAGGTCAAGTTAACTTATTTTTTTCCTGTTACATCACATTGCTATGTCCAATCACTTCTTTTTTCATTTCATCTACTACACAGTTGCCAAAATGATTATCCTAAATCATAACTCAATAAATTACAGTTCCTTATTATTTCCATTTTCAAACATGAAGTCTTTTTGGCATTTAAAACTTTTCACAATGAATACTTTCCTACATTTCCAGTCTTCTTTGACTTTTCTATTTCCTAAACAATCCAATCCAGCTACACTGGCCCATTTGCTGTTCCTCTCACAGGATTCCCCATCTCCATCCTTTATATTTTTCTCCTGATTATCTTCCCTGCCTCTTTCTTACTCTGACTTCATTAAAGACTAATCTCATACCCCATCTTCTGTAGAAAGCCTTTTCTTGATTTCTCTGATCACTCCTATATTCCCCTCAGAAATTATTTTCCATCTACTCTGTATATGCAGTCTATGAGTAGTTATGTTGCATTGTCTTCCCCTTCCCAATTACAATGTGATTTTTGAAAGAAATTTGTATTTCTAACACTCAGTACAGTAAGCTCATAGTAAACATCTAATTGGTACTTTTTTATTGACTGACTGAGACTGCTTCCTACAAAAACCCACAGATAATTTTTAAAAAAGAATTACCAATGTAAATAAATCTCCATTTCAAATTTATGTATTTTAGTTTAATATAAGATGTTATGTTCATCCATATTAATGTTTGTTTTATTTGACTTGACCCTATATTCTTATTTTTGAAGACTCTGTCATACCATATATTAGCTATGCCTACCAGTTTTATATTATCTTCAAATTCAAAAAAAACATATCACTTACAACTTTATCCAAGTCATGATAAAAATGTTGATGACATTGTCATTGTCATTACATTGTACATTGTTGATGTACAGTGTCAAGCACAATTCCCTTGGATACTCCACTAGAAATGCTCTTGCAAGTTGGAATCAAATATTGCTGCTTTGCCATTTGAAGATTTGCTTTATATAAAATCCATTCAGGCAACAACAAACATGTAACATCTGGGACTGGATTTGCTCAGAACAAGGTTGGGTATCACAGTGTAGCCCTAGCACTACAGCAGCATGAGGTAAGAAACAGGAACAGAGTAAGGAACGTTGACTGTATCCACAAGCAATTGAAATTTAATAAAAAAAAATAAACTGAGCTTGGGGCCTATTGTGCAAAAAAAACCTTTGAGCCCCATGTGCTCAGAATTTCTATGCACTAAAATTTCAGCATTCTCACCCCAAGAAAATACTCTACCTCAAACTGTACACCCATCATCCAACCTTGAATCAACTTCTACCGGGTATATGTACTTGGAATCATGAGAGACTTGTGTTCAGTTCTCACTTTTAACAATTCCTAATTATGTGACACAAGAAATTTACTGAATCTTTATGAATCTTTCATCATCTGAAAATGATAATAACTGTAACTATAGTACTTATCTCATAGTGTTGCCATGAGGCTCAAGTGATTTAACATATTAAAGCATAATATTAATAACAGCCATTTGCTGACATAAATTTGAACATATTAAATTGTCATTCATTTTGAAATTATTAACATTATCGACCTAGAATTATTATACCCACTTAAAAGCATTTTCAATGAGGTTTTATTACACATTACTATTGTTTCCCATCTGTTGCTATTAATATCAATGTAGGACTTCTTTTTACCAGGGGTTTGTACCCTGAGTTATTTGGTAAGCACTCCCAAAGCACTATAGTTTTAATAGAATAATTCCATGCATGAAGGGGCTTTACAGCTGACTAGAAAAATTATAAATTTATATCTTACTCCCTATCCCCAACTATAATTGAGGAGAGGAAGCATGTCTTCATCTTTGTGTACATTGAGCATTGTACATTCTCCATATATTTACTGAAGCTTTGATGACTATTGTTGGATTTTGTTAAGGCAGATTAAATCTATTTATTTATAATGTGCCTTATTTGCACGTACCATTTTCTTAAAGGATTTAAAATGTGACAAATCATCTTTAAAAACAATCTCTGAGACTGTTGTCCTTATGCATTTATGGCTCATATGTGCAAAATGAATGACCACAGAAGGTGATCCAACAAATTTTATTGCTGCAGGAATCCATAACACAAATCCCACAATCTCAGAGCTGCTAAAGGCCCAAGATAATGTCTTGTTCAAGCTATGTATCTGAATAAGAAATATCCCTACAGCTGTGTCCTGATTAGTGTTAATAATGAATCATTTGAAGAAGTGAAATCTATTTTAATTCACACTATTCAAATTAATAATTATGTATAATGTGGTCATTGGTTTCAGACCAACTGAAATGGGCAGAGGGAATTCAAATAGTGTGAACATTTCAGGGGATTCATTATTCCCAGTAATCAGAACCCATCTGGGCAATATTCCTCACAAGTGGACACCAAGTTTTTACATGAAGTTGGCTAGAGATGAGAATTGACCTCAGATCCATAGAAAGAAAGAATTGACTCTGGGGTCAGAGCACCTGAGACCAAATCCTGCATTATATACTTATATCTGAATAATCCTGAGCAAGTCCCATCCTCCCTGGGTCTCAGTTCCTCTGTAAATTGAGAGTGATGTAATACTTTCCAGCTCTGGAATGATCCTATGATCAGAATCAATGTTTGAATAGGGTACTTGAATAGGGTACTATAGACATGTCCATACTCTCTCAGATTCATAAATGCCTCTTGTGTCATAATAATATAAATATTATCTTTAATTCTTAGTTATAACAATTGAGAAGGGACATTGTTTAAAGACGCTATAGAAATTGAGAAATGCCAGAATATTTTCTTTAGTCTTTCCCTACAAATTGTACTACCAAAACAAGCAATTTCATATAAACATTTTTCTCAACATTAATGCTATTATTGACATAAAAAATAAAAGAAAAATTGCTTTCTTTTCCATCTCAGTTACAGTTAACAGTTTTATGCAGTTTATGAAAAGAATATCTCCCAATTTACTTGTTTATTCCTCTTGGATTTGAGTCATAACTTTTTTGGTACTATCCTACAAACTACAAAAATCCAAATAAAAAGGAAGCTTAATGTCTTTCAAAATCATGGATTTACCAAGTTGAACTCAGAACTTCACAGAAGAGAAACAACCCATGATAGCATTCTTCAAATTGTTGTTGTTGAGTCTTTTTCACTTGTGTCTAATGATGCATGACCCCATTTGTGGTTTTCTTTGCAAAGATACAGAAGTCGTTTGTCATTTCCATCTCCAGCTCATTTTATAGATGAGGAAACTGAGACAAACAGGGTTAACTGACTTGCCCAGAGTCATACAGTTAAAGTGTCTGAGGTCAGATTTGAACTCATGAAAATGAATCCTTGTGATTCCAAGCCCAGCACTCTGTCAAAGGTACCACTTGTACTGTACTAAAAATCTAATCGTTCTTCTGTCTTTAGGGAATGGTACAAAAAGATTGTTATTCATAATTGGAGTGTGAAAGAATCAATATTCGAAGAACCACAATTTATAGGGCAGTCACAAAATGAGGGACCCCTAAAGATGGTGGATATATTTGAGGATATATTATTTCTTCTGAACTCAGCAAATATCAAATAAAATGGGCAATTCCACATACATAATGCAAAAGCAAAAGGACTGTATGTGAAACTTCAGATCTCTGTTACGTGAAGTTTTTTCTTTTTCTCTTTTTTCCTTTTTTTCTTTCTCTTTTCATTTAAAGGATATGAAACCCGCTCCCCAAATGCACAGGTATGGTACTCTTTCTATATTGGTAGAGATAACTATCCTATCCTGCTTTAGGGGAAGCCTAGTAGCTCCTCAGTCTGAAGAGGGCAAAATGGTGGCCTTTGGCCACTGTTCTCTTGTTTCCCCTCCTGACAGGGAATGGGTTCTCCTTCAGAGAAGAATTGGGGAATGAGATGGGAGAAGAGGCTAAAGATGTCTATTCTGCCTCCATTCCATGCACAAAGACACCCTGTTGCCATATGTGGAGGGTTAGTAAAGTTGGTAAGAGTAAAAAGGCAAAGAGTTTATCAGTTCTTTTCAAGCCTTGAATTCTCTCTGAATCATTGAGTCTCCTTGGACTCCTGGTTCTTCTGTTTTCCAGGTAGAAGATGGAAGATGTCAACCCTGTTGCAGATTGCTGAAGGAAAAGACTCTGGAAAGATGCAACGAGTTGATAATCTCCATTATGTCTTACTCTCAGCTTACTACACTGGACAATCCAAGGAACTTATCCTTGGATGAGATTGAGGACCCTCTCTTGTTGAACCCAACTTACCCTCCTCTCAGTGGTAAATTTCCTTTACTCAGTACTGTTTGGTGTGTATATATCTTCTTTGAATTCTATTTTGCTATAATTTGGATAAATGGGTACTTCTACCATTTGCTTTGTGAGTTCATTGTACAACCAGTATTTTGAATGAAAGGGATCAAAGATATGGAACTTGGGGTTTTTGTGGCCCAATACTGAAATAGCAATCAGAACTTAGCTTTATTTTGAACCTCACATCCTTTAGACTAACAATATTTAAAGGAGTAAATAGATATAATTGTAGCCTAGTAGCTCCTCTGTCTGAAGAGGGCAAAATGGTGGCCTTTGGCCACAGTTCTCTTGCTTCCCCTCCTGACAGGGAATAGGTTCTCCTTCAGAGAAGAATTGGAGAATGAGATGGGAGAAGAGGCTAAAGATGTCTATTCTGCCTCCATTCCATGCACAAAGACACCCTGTTGCCATATGGGGAGGGTTAGCCCTTGCCACATATGGGATCTCACTACACAAATAAAAAGTTCAACCTGTCCTGTCACAATACTGCTATAGTGAAACTCTGACATATTATCCCATGGTGAATGTATTGCATTCTATTCTTCACCTTTCTAGGTGGAAAGGTAAAGAAGGGAAGCTTTATACTAGGAGTCAGAAATACAGCTCCATTATTTAACTTGATATGCATCCTTGCACAAGTCATCAGTAGTATCACTTTTGTTAAAAGGAGTCAAATAATACTCAGACACTCTATCTCCCTGAGTTACGGTGTAGTTCAAATGAGAAAATTGGTGTGGAAGCATTTTGTAACTGTAAAGAACTACAGAAAGTTGATGTTAGGGTCTTTTTAAAAATTGCTGCCAATTTACATTTGATCAGTAAGAAGCAATGGACACATTGTTCATATTTCAAATGTGAAATTAATTTTTAACACAAGTGGCCATGCAGTGCAGCAGGGGAAGAGCACTAGAATGAAAGTTAAGAAATATTAATTGTAGTTCCTGTTATAGCACTAATTTGTTTAGTGTCCCTAGATTTGCAACTCAAAGTGAAGTTAGAGATGAATTAGTTCAAATATTCCATTTTATAGATGAGGAAAATGATACAATCTCTGGCAGACTTCATCTTCTGAAAATCAAGGGGCTTGGCTGAGATGATTTCTAAAGTTTCCTTCCAGAGCTAAAATTTTTTAAAATTTTATAATAATGTAGGCATCATTTTACTTGATATTCCTTTGATATAAATAGATGAGACTATTAATAAATGTAATTATCTGCCAGAATGAATGAATATGGCTAGAAATATTTAATAATGATCTTCAGATTATTTTAAGCAAAATATTTCAAGCAATCTGACCTTTGGAAGAAGTATTGACACTTAGAAAGCGAGAGATTTCAAAAGAACATAGGCATACATTTTAAGGTAGCTGGAATTGTTTCCCTAAATGCAATATCAAATAGTGAAAAAGTTAATGTTTTTATAACATTCTTCTGTCTACCTCCTAGTTTCTAAGGAAACTTGGTTTACAACTAAAGAACACCATAAAACTAGCAACTTTAGCTAATAATAAGCACTCCAGGTTCTAATTTCTTGATTCAAAGGACAAAAATGAGAGATAGAAATAGATTTATTCCACACTTGCTTTCAGGTCATTTCTCTGCTAACACCCCTCAATGATCACTCTTATTTAAAGTTATAGTAATCAGTAAGCTACACCCTCTCCTTATCTTTGCTGCTGACATCTAACAACTTCCAGGTTATTTAGTCAACTGCTGAAATAACATTGATACTTTGTTTTCAGTCTTCCTGTCCAAATCAACACCTGTCATCATTCTTCAAGACTTCAACATTCATGATCAAACATATCACATGATTTCTCAGATTTTCAGCTCCATCAACCATCTCTTCTCCCATTTTAGACAGTACAGATAATCATGACTTAAATTTACATCACCATTTCTAAGAACTCTGAGATCCTAAAGTTTAAAATTCTACTTTCTAACTAAATCCTTTATACATGCATCTTTCATTTCTCCAACTCCAAATAACTCTCCATCCTTATCATTCGTGTCCATACCATAAGCTTCAATTACTTGATACATCCATCTTATTCCAGGGTATCTTATTGCTTCTTATTTTACCTTTATAGCAACCCCTTGAATTCAAAAGATCATAGATTTAGACCTAAAAAAGGAATATATAATCCATGTAGTAAAAACCTCTAATTTTACAGAAGGTAAAGCCTCATTTAACCTTCATAATTTCCAAGAAGCTTCAATAAGTCAATAAATAAACATTTATTAAATAATAATTATTTGTCAGATATGATACTAAATGCTGGGGATACTAAAAGAGACAAGAAAAGTCAGTCCCAGACTTCAAGGAACCTATGCTCTGATAGAGGAGTCTATATGTAAACAAATATATACTAAACACACACACACACATATATATATATATATATAATGTGTGTTTACATATACATATATGTATTTGTACATGTATGAATATAAATGAAAATAAAAGAGAGAAAGCAGTGGAATTAAGAGTGTTTACGGAAGCCTTTCTGTAGAAGATGGGATTTTATTTGGGAATTAAAGGAAGACAGGGAGGTCAATAGTCAGAACAGAGGAGGGAGAGCATTCCAAAAATGGGATAAAGTCAGAGAAAATTCATAGGGCCAAGAGATAGATTGTCTTCTTCATGAAAGAGTGTAGAGGTCAATGTCACCATTTTGAAAAGTCAAGTGTAAGAAGATGAGAAAGGTAAGAATGAGCTAGTTTCTAAAGATCTTTGAATGTCAAACTACTAGAATTTATTGAGTGTGTGTGTGTGTGTGTGTGTGTGTGTGTGTGTGTGTGTGAAGCATGATCAGACTTGCATTTTAAGGAAATCACTTTAGTTCCTGAATGGAAAATTAACTGGGGTGGGGAGAGACTTGAGGCAAGCAGACCCACCAACAAGCTATAGCAGTAATTCATGTGTGAGATAAGGGCCTACACTAGAGTGATGGCAGTGTCAGAAGAGAGGAAGGAAGATTAGAGAGATATTGTAAAGGTGAAATAGGTAGATCTTGACAATACTTAGATATTGAAGGTAGGAAGGGGTGAGATATGGTAAAAATTTTGTATGACCTCCAGGATGTGAGGGATTGAGGGAATGGTGTTACCCTATATAGTAATTGGGAAATCAGGAACTGAGGGGGGATGTTTTAGGGGAAAAGATGATGAGTTCTGTTATGGAAATATTGAATTTAAGATGTCTACTTGACATTCAGTTCAAGATGTCTGAAAGGTGGGAGGGCAGAGCCAAGATTGTGGAGTAGAAAGACACATATACTCTAGCGTTTCCCTCACAGCCCAAAAAATACAAATGCTTTGAAGAAGTCCCAATGTAATAGTAATTTGAATTGGAAAATATTTCCTATTCATTAATAGGTCCATTAAGTCACATGGAGCCTGTGGTGGGAAGAATTTGCTGAATGGGTGGCCCAGGAAGAGGAAGAGCTGGAGCAAAGAGTCTTGAGAGCAGTCAGAGGTAGGAAGGATGCAGGCTTCTGGGTAGCATGAGTGATTTTGTGATTAGGATTTTGTTTAAGATAGCCTGGTTGTGATGAGTGTAACAGATCTGGTTTGTGGGAAGCCCAGGAGGGGGAAGACTTGGGGATGATGTTGTCCTC
>CM053770.1:113884783-113904080 GCA_028658325.1 Potorous gilbertii | reverse complement strand
GGATTCAAATGCTGCTCCCCAGCCTCAGGGCTTTTGGCGGCAGGCCTGACTGCTCTTCAATGGGAGCTTATCTGCTGGTTCTCAGGTGGGGGCAGGGCCGCCTCTCAGGCTCAGTTCCCTCAGTGGGTTTATACAGAGATCCTTTGTAGTTGAGCTGGGGTGGAGCTCCAGCCCAATCTGGGAGTCTCTGGCTGAGCTGCCTCTGCCTCTGGCCAAGCTGCCTCAGCCTCTGCTGCAGCGGCCGCTTCCCAGGGGGTCCGAGTCCCAGAGATACCCGCTCCCCTCTCTGCCAGTCTCTCTCACTGACCTGTGTGTCTGTGGATGGAGGGACCTTCGCGGCTGTTGGAAATTCAGGTCCCTGATGCCTGCTGGGCTCTGCTCGCTCCTCTCAGTGCCACGTGGCTGGGGCAGGGGGAGGGGATTGCTTGGCCCGGGCAGGACTCCTCTCCCGTGTCAGGGGTACCTTTGAGGTCGGTTTTTCAGGGCTCTCTGCTGCAGAAATCTCCTTCACTGTGTTGCTGCGTGACTTCCACTGTTCCAGAATTTGTCAGGAGTTCTTTTTACAGGAAATCTATGGGCTGTGGGTTCGGACCTAGCATAGGTGAGTGTTTCTACTCCACCATCTTGGCTCCGCCCCCCACATCTCATTTCTTTTCCCAGTTTTTCCTCCACCTGTCTAACTTGATTTTCAAAATCCTTTTTGAGCTCTTCCATGGCCTGAGCACATTGGATATCTATTTCAGATCTTTGGGATACAGAGACCTTGACTCTTATGTCTTTACCTGATGGTAAGGAGTTTTCTTCCTTGTCATAGAGGAAGGTTGGAATCATCTGCTCACCAAGAAAATAACCTTCTATGGTCTTATTTTTTTTCCCTTTCCTGGGCATTTTCCCAGGCAGTTACTTGACTTCTGAGAGTCCTCTTCACCCCCAGCCTAGGTCTGCCCAGCTAGTGCTTGGGGTCTGAGATTCAAATGCTGCTCCCCAGCCTCAGGGCTTTTGGCGGCTGGCCAGCTGCTATTTAGGGTAAGATTAAATCAGTTTCTCAGGTTGGGGCAGGGCCACCTCTCAGGCTCAGTTCCCTCAGGGGGTTTATGCAGAAACGTACTGTAATGGAGCTGCTGCTGAGCTCCTGCCAGCTCTGGGAGCCTCTGATCACCCGCTGCCTCTGCTGCTGCCTTGTCATGGGGCCCCGAGTTATGGAGACACTCTGCTCCCCTCTCAGCCTGTCCAGACATCTCTCTCACTGACCTGTGCATCTGTGGGTGGAGGGTCCTTCTCCGCAGCTGGGGATTCCGTCCCTGAAGCTTGCTTGGATCTGCTCACTCCTCTCCATGCCACAAGGCCGAGGCAGGGAAGGGCTCCGCTCCCATCCATTGCACAATGGACCTTTGGGATTGGTTCTTCAGGGTTCTCTGGAATGGAAATCTTCACTGTGTTGCTGTGTGGCTTTCACTGTTCCAGAATTTGTTGGGAGTTCTTTTTAGAGTAAATCCATGGTCTGTGGGTTCGGAGCTAGCATATGTGAGTCTTTCTACTCCACCATCTTGGCTCCACACCTTGGATCTTACTTTTCATGGTATTTTGAATCACGTACACCAGAAAGTTCAAGGGGAGAGAATTCGACTCTCTAGGAAATCCATTTCTTTCCCCACTTTAAATAACTTCAATTCCAGTCTAATTTCATTAACTTGAAAAACTTTCTCACTCTGTCATAGTAGTCAATGTCAGAAGAAAAAAAGATTGATTTTCTACTTTCTATAATTTACTTTCTTTTATGTGACCAACTCACTTCATGAACTCAATTCCTAGAGAAGATTAAATCCCCATAAAGAAAAAAGGGGATCTGTTTTGACTCTTAAATTCCTCAAATTCTAGTCCTTTTTCAGTGTTATTATTATTACTCGGTCAAATAACGTGTGCCCCATATTTGATATTTTAGGAGCCTGAGGACTTGCATAATTGCTTAGTACTATTTTCCTACTTTCTTGTGGAGATGTTGACATAAACTAAATTGTAGATTCCCTATGGATACATCATTTGCAGACAAAATGAATCACATTTTGATATTGCCGGAATCCCAAAGTTTGAGTTTGTAAATATATTAATGAGAAATCTTTAACACTGAGCATTATATAGATTTGCCTAGTATATGAGTTCAGTCATGGGTTCTCTTTTCGTAACTAAAAGCTTTCATAATCCCTTTCACATAGTAGGTATTCAATGAGTGTTTATTCCAGTGAATTGATTGAAATGGAGAATTAGATTCTGTTTAACTATATGTTTAAGAATAAGGATGTTGGAGAAGATTTTGAGAAGATGGTAAAATATGTCATAAAACTTTAGACTTTCTCTGAGATTAAGATTGCTACCTCTGCTTTTTTTTCTTGTTTTTGTTTTTGTTTTTTTACATCAGATGAAACACAATATATTCTAATGTAACCTTTTACCTTTGCCCTGTGGGGCATACCCCCATTTCAAATGTGTTTCTTGTAAACAACATATTGTTGGATTATGGTTTTTAATCTATTCTGCTATCCATCTTCATTGTATTGGAGATTTCATCCTATTCACATGCACAGTTATGATTAATATTGGTTTCTTTCCCTCCATCCTTTTTCCCACTGTGCTTTTAGTTCTCCCTTCTCCCTTTCCCTCCAAAATAGAGTTTTAATTTTTAACCACCATCTCCTATAGTCTTCCCTTCCTTCTTTCAGCCTTCTTCCCTTTTACTCCCCTTTACCCTTACTACTTCTTCATTGCCTTTGAGCCTCCCCTCCCCTTTCCTTCTCCCTTCCTCTCCTACTATCTATAGAACTAGTTAGACATAAACTTAACTAAATTTGTTGTTCCTTCCCCGAACCAAATCAAATGCGAGTAAATATCAAACAATGCTCATCTCTCTCCCTGCTTTCCCTCTACTGTAATATAATTGTGTGCCTCTTCCTGTGATGCAATTTACCATTTCCTTGCTCCTCCTTTTCACATCTCCTATTACAATCCCTTTGCACCCTTAAATCACATTTTTATCATCACATCATTCACTTTATATCCACTTCCTCTATCTATGTATATCTCTTTTATATTTCAAAATAAATATACAATTCTCAAAATTAACAAGTATCATGTTCCCTTATAGGGATGTGAACAGTTTGCCTACATTGAGTAACGCATTTTTGTTCCCCCTATTTGCCTTTTTATGCCTTCATTACATTTTCTATTGAGTTCAGCCCTTTTTATCAGGAATATTAGGAAATCCCTTATTTCATTGAATGTCCATTTCCTTGCCTGAAATATTATACTCAACTTTGCTGGGTAATTGAACCTTGGTTTTAGTCCCAGCTCCTTTGCTTTACAGAATATCACATTCCGATCCAGACTGTAGTACCTCAATATTTGAATGGCTTCTTTCTGGCTGCCTGTAGTATTTTCTCCTTCACTTGGTAGTATTCCTCAGAGTTTTTATTTGGGATCCTATTTGGGAAGTGAACAGTGGATTATATTGATGACAATTTCATCCTCTGGATCTAGGATTTCTGAGCAGTTTTCCTTAATGATTTTTTGGAAGATATTGTCCAGGCTCTTTTTTTCATCATGACATCTTAGATTTTCTCTCCTGGATCTGTTTTCTAGGTCAGTTGTTTTTCCAATTAAATATTTTACATTTTCTTCTATCTTGTCATTCTTTAAATTTTGTTTGAATCATTCTTGATGTCTCATAGAGTTTTTAGCTTCTACTTGCCCAATTCTAATGTTTATCAAATTGTTTTCTTCAGTTAACTTCTGCATCTCCTTTTCCATCTGTCCAATTATTCCTTTTAAGGAGACATTTTCTCCAGTTAAATTTTGTACTTCCTTTTCAATTTGTCCAGTTTTCCCAGTTAGGTTTTATGCTTCCTTTACCATTTGTCCAATTTTCCTTTCTAAGAAGCAGTACTTTTCAGTTGATTTTTTTCTCATATTTTAAAAATTGTTGGACAGTTTTTCTTCTATTTCTCTAATTTGGCTTTTAAAATTCTTCTTCAGCTGTTCCAAGAGTTCTCTTTGTGCTTGTGACCCATTCCTAATCCCTCCTGAAGTTTCAGATGGGAGTACAATATCAATGCTGACCTCTTTGATCATTGTTTTGGTCCTTGCCCCATAGAAAGATTCTGTGGTCTTTTCTTTCCTGCTTTGCTTCTTACACATGATGATGAAGCTTTGTGTGTTATGGCCTCTGGTTCATCCTGGGTCATCTCCAATCATCCTGATGAATATCTGTTCACTGGATCCAGACAGCTCTGGAGGAGAAGTAAGTCTGGTGACCTGTACAGCTGTCCCTTACTCAAAACAAATTCAAGTGCAAGTCATGTCATCATTTCTCTGATGGCATGGTCTTCTTTGGCAATGAAGGACAAACACACAATATACTCAGCTCACCAGTTGGCTGGTGTGAGAAAGAAGAGGCAAGGTGAAGTCGCTTCGTGTTTCCTTGAATTTATCCTGAACCTAGCTTATGAAGTCTGGAGGAGGGGTGGTCTGGCCACAGGACATCTCCTCTGCTGAACTACAGTATAGCTGAGCTCAGGGGTTAGTGATCCTGGCTGCAATAGTGTCTTCCTGATTCACCTGGGGTGCTGAGGCATGCCTAAGGTTTGGTGTTGGTGGTTGCAGGGCTCCACCCCTCTGGAACTTTGGGTGTCCTCTCAATTTATTGAGGTGGAGCTGTCTGGGACAGTTCTGATCCTGCACTGATCCCCTTCCACCACAGGAAGAGGGACGCTCCTTAGCGTTTTTTCTAGTCTCACGTACTATGAGACTGTTTGCACCTTCTGTTGATCTCCCTGTTCCAAGATTTTTCTGGGGAAATATCTTATGGTTTTTTTCATGGTCAACAGGGGATGGGGGAGAGCATTTACTGGTCACTCTGCCATTTTGGTTCCTGGAAGTTCAAGTATGCGACTTACAGATATTTAATCTGTGTACTGATCGTCTCAGGAGCAGTCATTGCAGATACCTGGGCCTCTGTGGCTCTCACTTGTTTAGTTCCATTGCATTTCTATCCTGTGCTGATATGCTTGAGATTCTACAGTGCAGCCAGTGCCTCAGATTACTCAGAACTTCCTTCTTAATGTTGCAGCAGCAGGGACATGATGGTACTACCTGTGTGCTTGTCCACCCCCATGGAACAGATCCTTCCTGTTGACCTACCAGTCAGTTCTGGGCTGTGAATCCACCAGAGTCTGTCTCCTATTATATTCTAACCCTCCAAAATTTGGTCATATTCTTTGTAGAGGAATCTGGAGAAGTTTGTGTAAGGGCTTAGGTGAGTAGTTGCTCTCACACTGCCATCTAATCTCAGAAAAAGTGAAAGCAGAAATAGATCTGATCTAAAGAGATACAGATAGAAGATATATCCTGCTAAAAGGCACCATAGACAATGAAGCAATATAATTATTAAATATATGTGCTCCAAGTGGTATAGCAACCAAATTCTTACAGGAGAAGTTAAGGCAGTTACAGGAAGAAATAGACATCAAAACTATACTAGTGGAGTACCTCAACCTCTCCCTCTCTGAACTTGATAAATCTAACCTCAAAATGAACAAGAAAGAAGTTAAGGAGGTGAATAAAACTCTGAATAAGGTAGATATTATGGATCTCTGGAGAAAATTCAATGGGGATAGAAAGGAATATACCTTTTTCTCAGTGGTACATGTCATATATGCAAAAATTGACCATGTACTAGGGCATAAAATCATCCCAATCCAGGGCAAAAAGGCAGAGATAGTAAATGTATCCTCAGATAAAAATACAATAAAAATTATATGTAATAAAAGACCATGGAAAGATAGACCAAAAATTAATTGTTAACTAAATAATCTAATACAAAAGAATGACTGGGTTAAACAGCAAATAGTAGAAACAATCAACAACTTCATTCAAGAGAATGACAATAATGAGATAACCTACCAAATCATGAGATAAAGCAAAAGCAGTTCTTAGGGGAATCTTAGGTATCTTTGAATACCTAGATGAATAAAATAAAGGAAGAGAATATCAATGAATTGGGCATGCAGCTGAAAAAGCTAGAAAAAGAACAAATTGAAAAGTCTCAAGTAAACATCAAGTTAGAAATACTAAAAACCAAAGGAGAGATTAAGAAAATTGAAATTAAGAAAACTATTGAACTAATAAGTAAAACTAGGAGTTGGTTTTATGAAAAAACAAATGAAACTGATAAATATTTAGTCAATTAGATTTAAAAAAAGAAAGAAAACCGAATTATCAATATCAAAAATGAAAAGGGTGAACTCATCTCCAATGAGCAGGAAATTGAAATAATAACTATGAATTACCTTGCCCAACTGTATGCCCATATATTTGACCATCTAAATGAGATGGATGATTATAAATCATCCAAATATAAATTGTCCTGATTCGTAGAAGAGGGAGCTGAATACTTAAATAGCCCTGTCTCAGAAAAAGAAATTGAACAAGCCATCAATGAAATCTCTAGGAAAAAAACCTCCAGGGCTGGATGGATTTACAAGTGAATTCTATCAAACATTTAAAGAGCAGTTAATTCCAATACTGTACAGACTATTTGAAAAAAATGGGAAGAAGGAATCCTCCCAAATTATTTTCATGATACAAATATGGTTTTGATATCTAAACTAGGAAGAGCCAAAACAGAGAAAGAAAATTATAAACCAATTTCTCTAATGGATATAGTTGCAAAACTTTGAAATAAGATTTTAGCAAAATGAATACATCAATAGATCACAAGAATAATACATTAAAATCAGGTAGAATTTATGCCAGGAATGTTGGATTGGTTCAAACTATTATTGATCATATCAACAACAAACCTAACAGAAACTACATGATTATCCCAATAGATGTGGAAAATGTTTTTGACAAATGCAATATCTATTCCAATGGAAAACACTGAAGAGCATAGGAATAAATGGAACTTTCCATAAATAATAAGCAGTATCTACCTAAAACCTTCAACAAGCAATTTATGCAATAGGGATAATCTAGAAGTATTTCCAATAAGATCAGGGGTGAAAAAAGGATGCACTTTATAACCACTATTAATCAATAGGGTATTAGAAATGTTAGCTGAAGCAATAAGAGAAGAAAAAGAAACTGAAGCAATTAGAATAGGCAAAGAAGAAACTAAGTTATCACTCTTTGCTGATGACATGATGATATACTTAGAGAATCTCAGAGAATCAAGTAAAAAAACTACTTGAAATAATAAACAACTTTTGTAAAGTTGCAGCTTACACAATAAACTTACACAAATCTACAATTCTACATATTGTTAACAAAGCCCAACAACAAGAGACAAAAAGAGAAATCCTATTTAAAGCTATGGTAGACACTACGAAATATTTGGAAGTCTATCTGCCAAAACAAATCCAGGGACTATATGAACACAATTACAAGACACTTTTCCCACAAATAAAGTCAGATCAAAGAGTGGAGAAACATCAGGTGCTCATGGGTAGGCTGAGCCAATATAATAAAAATGACCATTCTACCTAAATTAATTTACTTATTCAGTGCCATATCAATCAAACTATCAGATAATTATTTTCTAGAGCTAGAAAAAATAATATTAAAATTCATCCTGAAGAATAAAAGGTCCAGAATATCAAGGGAATTGATGAAAAGAAATGCTAGGGAAAGTGATCTAGCTCTACCAAATCTCAAATTGTATTATAAATCAGCAATGATCAAAACCACTTGGTATTGGCTAAGAAACAAAAGTATAAACCAGTGGAACAGCTTAGGTACTCAAGGAACAATCATCAGTGAATATACCAATCTACCCAAGGACCCCAGTTTCTGGAATAAGAACTCACTGTTCAACAAAAAATGTTGGGATAACTGGATAACTGTGAGGTGGAAAGTAGGAATAGATCAATGCCTGACACTATACACAAGGACAAAAGTCCAAATGGGTACATGATCTAGCTATAAACGTTGATACTATAGACAAACTAGTGGAGCAAAGAACAGTCTATTAATCAAATTTGTGGAGAATGGAAGAATTTTTGACTAAACAAGAGATAGAAAACATTTTGACGTACAAAATGGATAATTTTGATTACATTAAATTGAACAGGTTTGACATAACCAAACTCAATACAACCAAGATTAGGAGGGAAGAAGAAAACTGGGAAAGAATTTTTGCAATTCATGTGTGTGTGATAAAGTCCTCATTTCTAAAATATATGGAGAACTGAGTCAAATGTACAACAATACAAGTCATTCCCCAATTGACAAATGGTCAAAGGATATGAACAGGCAGCTTTCAGAGGAACAAATTAAAGCTATCTACACTCATATGAAAAATGCTCTAAATCACTATTGATTAGAGAGATGCAAATCAAAACAACTCTGAGACATCACATCACGCCTATCAAATTGGCTAACATGACAAAACAGGAAGATGATAAATGTTGGAAAAGATGTTGGAGAGTTGGAACACTAATTCATTGTTGATTGAGCTGTGAGCTCATCCAACCATTCTGGAGAGCAATTTGGAACTATGCCATAAGGACTACAAAAATGTGCATACCCTTTGACCCAGCAATACCACTTCTAGGACTGTATCCCCTAGAGATCATAAAAATGGGAAAGAATCTCACGAGTACAAAAATATTTATAGCAGCATTCTTTGTGGTGGCCAAAACCTGGAAATCAAAGGGATGCCCATCAATTGGGGAATGGATGAATAAATTTTGGTATATGAATGCAATGGAATGCCATTGTGCTACAAGAAATGATGAACAAGAAGACTTCAGAGAGGCCTGGAGAGACTCACATGAACTGACGCTGAGCAAAAGGAGCAGAATCAGGAGAACTCCACACATAACAACCACCATAGTGTGTGAGGAATTGTCCTGGTAGACTTAATTCTTCATTGCAATGCAAGGATTTAAACAGTTCCCAGTGATCCTTTAAGCAAAATGACTTCCACATCCAGAGAAAGAACTATGGAAATCGGTCTCAGAATGAAGTAGATCATTTTCTTTTGTATTGTATTTTGCTTTGTTTTTATGATTTCTCTCATTCATTTTAATTCTTCTGTGCAACATGACTAAGGTGAAAATGTATTTAATACAAATGTTTGTGTAGAGCCTATATAAAACTCTATGCCATCTCAGGGAGGGTGTGGGGAGGTAGGGGAGAAGGGAGAATGAAGGGGAAAAAAATCTAAGATAAGTGGAAGTGATTGTAGAACACTGAAAACAAATAAAATAATAACAATAAAAAGAACTTTAAGCTTTCCAAATTTCCTTCACATAAAAAAGACAGAACACTTGCCTTAAATGTGAATGTAGGGCAGCAGAAATAAACAACGCTCAACATAAAGTAGCTATTATCCAAAGACAATTTAAGAAAACTTCAGGAAAGACAGGAACTCCAAGGGTGGAGGTTTGGCCTGAGTGAAGTACAAACACCTCCAGACTCCAAGGACTCTACAAATGACAATCCCTCAATCTAGCTCGGTTTGGAGTCAGCCTCAGACTGAGGAACTTTAACCTCAGTGGTGTCTGGGCAGGAGATTAAAGGATTGTCTACTGCTGAGGGATGTCAAGCTGCAAACCAGACCTTATCCTGGGCTCTGGTTGTGGGAGAGAAGGAATTATGATATGCTGATGAATATGTTGGCAAAAGGCTGGGGACACTGTTCCTGTGGGTCCTACAGGGAAATGAGTACCTGGCTCCAATTCCAGGGCATAGTAGACGATTGAAGTTTTCAGCCACCACAGGACAACAGAGGACAAGAGTATTTGTGGGATGGTGTAGTTGCAGACCCCTAGCTGTGGCTCAGGGGTAGAAAGAAGTATCCAAGTTTGAGCTCCAAGACAGAGCTCAGAAAATAATAGTAAGTAGGACCTGAACTTTGAGACGTCATTCCCCATACTAAGAGACTAGAACGTGATCATAAGAATGAGCTGCTAAAATTAAAAAAAAAAAAGTAAGTAAAGAAGAAATCAAAACATAGATAACCAATGTGGGAATAGAGAAGATCTGGGTTCAAATTCAGAGGAAAATACTGAGGCTGAAAAAAGTCACTCCCTTTTCAATGAGAAATGCCAAATAGTCACAAGCCCAGAAAGAGTTTACAATAATTTTAAAAGGACTTTAAAAATCAACTAAGAGAAATGAAGGAAAAGATGGGGGGAAAAATTAGAGTGAACCAAGAAAATGAAGGAAATATGAACAGAAAATTAACCAACTAGAAATAGAGAATCAAAACTTAAGGAAGAAAAGAATTCCTTGAAAACTAAAATTGGGCAAGGGGAAGTGAATGATATTATAACATAATAAGAGAAGTTTTTAAAAAATGAAAAGAATGAAAAAGTAGAAGACAATGTAAATTACATCCTGAGAGAAGCAAGTAATCTGGAGAATAGGTCAAGTAGTGACAATCTGAGAATAATTAGACTCCTGAAAGTTTAAATAATCTTTATACAATATTACAAATAATTACCAAGGAAGATCACTCTGAGTTTTAGAATGAGAAAGTAAAGCAGAAATAGACAAAAAAAAAATCCACTAATCACCACCCAAAAGAGATCCTAAGAGGAAAATTTAAAGGAATATCATAGCCAAGTTTCAAAACTCCCAGGTTAAGGAGAAAATATTGTGAATAACAAGAAAAGCAAATAATTGAAATATTGTGGACCTATAATTAGAATTACATAAGACGAGCTGAATTCAAAGGACATAGGTCTTGGAACAATATACTTAGAAGAGCAAAAGAAATGGGGTTATCCAGAGGTAATTTACCCAGTAAAGTCATGTAGAATCTTGAATGAAAACATAAAATGGAAATTTAACGAACTGAAAGATTTTTAAGTATGTGGTATATAAAAGAGCAGACCTTGGTGGAAAATTCAACATATAACATCCAGTAGAAACATAAGATAAACATTGCAGACCATTCATATTAAGGGTAAAACATTAAGGGAGTCAATAAGGTCAAACTGTTTACTTCTTATGTATAAAAATGTAATCAGTACCCTTGTGACCATCATTATTTGTGTAGTTTGAAAGAAAGACGTGTTGAGCTGTGTATGACTGGGTGATTCTAAATATATATATACACACACACATAAATATATATACACATACACACATATATATATGTATACATATATATATATGTACATAAATAGGTAGATATAGATATATAAAACTTTACAGAGAGAGATAAAGGAGTGATTATGTCATACAAATGCAGCATGAAGGAAAAATTGATGAAGAAGAAACAAGAAGGGGGTGGTAGTTCTTGAACCTTAATCTTATCAGAAATGAGTTGAAGAGGAAACAATATATACATCTACAAAACATATACCAGTTTTCTAAATTTACAAAGAAATGACAGAGCAAGGGCATAGAATAAAGGAGGGACTTTTAGAAGACTGTTTAGATTAAAGATAATAAGGGGAGAAGGGAAAAGGGAGATATTCTTACAAAGATAGGTAGATTAAGGTGGAGGATGAGGAAAGGACAAGGGAGGTGCTCTTAGAGGGAAGGGTAGATTAAGGAAGAGAAGGTCAAGGAGGTAAATTAGACTAGTGAGGAGGGATAAGGTAAATAGGGAGAGAAGCATAGTGAGGAAAAATAGGATGGAGAGAAATATACAAAACGTAATTATAACTTAGAATGTGAATGAGATGAATTTAACCATAAAATGGACATGAATAGCAGAATGGAAAAAAAATCTGAATTCAGCATGGGTAGTAATCATGATTTCAGGCAAAGTTAAAGCTAACATAGAATTAATTAAAAGAGAAAAATAGTTGAATTATATGATATAAAGCCAATAATATCCCATTATGTGTTAGACCATTTAAAATAACTGAAAAGTATAAAATACCTGAGAGGATACCTGCCAAAACAGAATCAGGAATTACATGAATATAAAGATAAACCACTGTTTATATGAATAAATTCAAATTAAATAATTGGAGAAATATTCATTGTTCATGATTAGGTAAAGCCAATATAATAAAAAAATTGAAAATTTTGCATAACTAATCTATTAAATCAATATCATCCCTATGAAATTACTACAAAGAAAATTACTGAGCTAGAAAATAATGAAACAAAATTTATTTGGAAAAACAAAATGTCAAGAATTTCAAAGAAGCTGAAGAACAAAAATGAAGGAAATGAAACTGTGCTAGATCTTAATCTATACCATGAGACAAGGATATTGTTGACCTTTAAAATGAATAATTTTGATTATTTTAAATTGAAAATTATATATGCTTATGCATATATGTATATGTGCACATGCACATGTACACACAGAGAAACACACACACACACCTAACCATTATAGCCAAGATTAGAAGAAAAGCAGAAAATTGGAGTTGGAGGATTCATAGACAATCTCTCAGATAAGATTGTGATGGAATACTGCTAGGAAAGAGAAATGATGAGCTGGTTCATTTAGGGGGAAAAAAAGCATGGAAATACTTGTTCCTATGAAGAAAGGTACTATCCACCTCCAGTAAAAGAACTGACGAATAGATATGTGCATAGTATTATCTTACATATATTTACATGTATGCATATATGTGTGGATTTATAGATATGTATATGCATAAAAAGATATATATGTGCATATACATATATACATATACATACACACATATACACACCCACACACTTAATTGAAGCTTTCTCTAGAGAGGGTGGGAGGAAGAAAAATATTAAATAAAAAGTACACATCAGAGAATGAAAGAAAATAGGAGGAAGTACGGAAAAGCTAGTATGTCTTGAAAACAATGTATAGAATTTATTGCATGGGTTTTCATGAAATACTCTTTTAGGTTCTACTATGAACATGGAAATGATGGGACTTGTGATTTGCCCTGGGCCACTAAAAGGAAAATCCCTGAACTCTGATCCCTGGCATTCTCCTGAGTCATCAAGCCCATCCCAGTTAATAATTCTTTTAACTGCCCTTTCATTGTGGCCCTCTTTCTCTGTACCTGACCCACCACAGGCTACTTTCCTCTCCTTAATTCCATTCAGATCTTTCCACAATCTTTCTATATAAAAGAACACATTTGAGCCTCATCAAATGTACAGATTTTTTAAATCTAGCCTGCTTATATTTGTATCACAAATACTTCAGACTCTCAAGCATTCTGACCATCTTCTATTGGAGTTAAAATAAATTTTTGTGGTCAAATTCTTTCAAGTTAGACATCCTCCTATACCCTCAACTTCCCCATCCCACACTCTTACATTTTGGGGTTCCTAGGATCCCTTGACCACAACTGAAATGTGATTTCATTGGTAAAAGGAAACAAGGAAACTTCAGGTGAGGAAACTCCCTCCATCAAGGCAGATTATCACTTTTTCTTCATTTTGTAGTCTTAGATAGTTGCCTAAAGCAGTGAGATAGTATGTGACATAACCCAAGGTTATACAACTAGTATTTGTCAGAAGCAGTACTTCAATCAATGTCTTCCTGGTCAGCTGTCTATCCACTATTGCAGGGTCTAAGAAAATTTTAAGATTTTAATTCCTGTTTCTATTTCACAGTCCTCAAAAAGTAATGCAATATTTTTTGTTACCATGTTTGTTTGTTTTCCTATCTTGAGAATGTTCTGATTGACTCAGTCCATTTAAACAGTATTCACTGCATGCTGTCACTGATATTTCGAAACTCACTTTCAAAGCATTGAGCTTTTTGTGAACATTTAGGCAATTTATCCCAAGACTCTAATGGATCCATAATTTTATTGTTATAGATTTTCCCTCCAATGGTACAAATCAAACCTCATTCATGCCTGCTTGTTTTGTGTAACTCTTATATAAGAATAAGTTCTGCTTATTGTTACAAATAGTCTGAAAGTCTTATGAAAATTTATTAACAAATTTTAAACAGAGATATCTAAAAATCTCTGTCAAGTGAGAAAACAAATTTGTCACTAAACATTGCTTGAACCAGAGAGAACTTTGCCTGAAGCAGTTCATGGAAAGAATTCATCCCGCAAAGAAGTAATCCTTTGTTGATGAGACAGTCTTCAGTGAAGGAGTCACTCCTAAATTTGACATATGCTATTTAGACTGTAGTATTTAAGGATCTTTTAATATTCCTAACAACTTGTAGTTCATGGATAGGACAAAACAAGTCACTTTCAATTCACATTTATTACGCACTGATTCTGAGCAGTATACTCTGGAAAAAATGTTGGAATAGGTGTTGAGGGGGGATACAAAGATAAATAAAACATAGTATTTGGCTGTAGAAATATTTTCAAATAAAGGAAATAACAGGTAGTCACATGTTAATATGAGACCACTGTTTAATACAAAAGATATGTACAAAGTTCATTTTAGGAAAGTTAAGAAGAGGAGAAAAAATCCTTTCAGCTGGCGAGTCAGGAAAAATTTCATAGAGAAGATGTTTGAGCTGTGTATTGAAGGATAGATAAAATTTTAATGGACAGAAAGGGGCTAAATTGCAGGTATAGTAACTTTGAAAATTGAGAGAAGCAGCAAGTAATAAAGTTTGGCTATAGCACAGTTATAACATGTACAGTACCATGAGATGAGGCTGGGAAGAGATCAATATGTGAGATTCTAACTATGGAGAATCTGCTATCCTTGTGTCTGAGTATCCTCCTACACCTCCAAATGAAGTCAACTACCTTTTAAGAAGTAAATCATACTTTCAGAAATAGCTATTGCTACCACCTATAGATTCCCACACAAAAAGAAAAAAATAAACATTCCTATAAAAATATAGAAGTAGGGATATTTGTGGATTCCTGGCAATATGATTTCTGGCAAATCAGAGGTTTGTATTACAGTGGAAAGAATGTTGTCATAGTCAGAAAATCAGGTTGATATCTTGATTTTGTCACTCACTTAGTTCTTGGGCAAATCATTTCATCTTCCTGGGTTGAGTTTCTTTATGAATGAAATGAGAAGATCTAGGTAAATGGCCTGAGAGGTCTCAGTTAACCCTAAATCACTGACCATCCAATTCTTTGGATTGCATAACTTGATAGTTAAGACCACTTCTTGCTTTTTCTGTTCCTTCATATCATGAAAGTAATTCAATATGCTAGTATTTAATTCAAAGACTATTTTGGAGTCTACTTAGTATTGCTAATGATGATTATAACATTTATACAGTGCTTCAAAGTATACACATTACTGTACATATATTATCTAACATTATTCTTACAACAATCCGTGAAGTAAATATTATTATTATTTATATCTTACATATGGGGAATATAACTTAGACAGAGGTTAAATGACATGACAGTCATAGAGGTGGTGTTTGAAGGATTCAAACTCAGATCTTTATCTCACTATTTTATATTCCCTTCCATCTAATTGTCTAACAGGAGAAGAGAAATGTACTTATCCTTACAACTGTGGTTAACTCACTTTGTAATTTTTTTTTATTTTTTTGGCAGCATTTTCTTTTACTGGTGGTGATGGGGCCCTATTATAAAGTTCTATTGTCATGTAAATGTCATTATGGGAAGTAGTTCTAGAGTATAATCTTGGTGAAACAGTCATCTATCCCTGGTTGGCTAGAAGACTTCTACAGACAAGCGACACTCATTTGTTCAAAATAAATGGAAATATAACATCAGAATATAGCTGATTCTACAAAAGGAATTGGAGATTAGAGCCAATTTGTGGAATATGATGAGTGCCAGCCTATATATTTAAGACTCAATTTACTAAGCAATGGAGAACCATTTCTAGTTGTTAAACCTGTGTTAATGTGATCTCAGTCATACATCATGAAAGTTAATCTGGCCAGTACAGTATTAGGTAGACTAGGCAAGTTAGTGGGTAGTTAAACTTGGAGGAAAGAAGGCCAGCTAGAAAGATAATTGAAATATTCCAACCAAGAGGTAATAGAGACCTGAATTAGGGTGGTGGTGTCGGTGAGAATGAAAAGGAGGGATCATATGTAGAATATGGTGAGGGAACTGACTAATAAATGATTACATATAAGGAGAAAAATAAGAGTTTTCAGATATAGGCCTCATTTCTCAAATATATTGAAAATGTAGTAAAATTTATAAAAATACAAGTCAATTGTATAAATACCCAATTGATAAATAGCCAAAGGATGTGAACAATTTCCAGAAGAAGAAATCAAAGCTACCTGAGATCATGTAAAAATGTTGTAATTCGGTAATGATTAGGAAAATGAAAACTGAAACAGCTCTTAGGTGCCTCCTCATACCTATCTGATTGACTAATATAATGGTAAAAAAAATAAAATGTTGGAGGGGTTTTAGAAACACCGGTACACTAATGCACTCCTGCTAACGTTGTAACCTGGTCCAACCATTTTAGAGAGCAATTTGGAACTATGGCTAATAGAATACGAAATAGTACATACTTTGAACGTGCAATGCCCCTAATAGGTCTATAAATCCAAAGTGATCCAAGGGAGAAAAAAGGACCTATATGCATGAAAATATTTATAGCTGCTGTATTTGTGGTGACAACAAATTGGAAACTGAGGGAATTTCTATTAAATGTGAATGACTGAACAAGTTGTGGTATGTGATTGCGATGAAATAATTTTTGCTATAAAAATTGATGAATAGGGTGCTTTAAAAAATGGGAAGCCTTACATGAACTGATGCAAAATGAAGCACAGGAGAACATTCTAAATAATAGCAGGAACAGTGTACGATGATTAATTTGAATAATTTACCTTTTCTCAGCAGTACAATGATCCAAGTCAACCTTGAAAGATGTTTGATTTAAAAAATGTTATCTACCTCGAGAAAAAGAACTCAGAGTCTGAATGTAAGCATACTTACTTAAACTTTCTTTACTATTTTTTGTCTTCATTTTCCTTTACAACATGGCTAATATAAAAAGATTTTGCATGATTGCACATGAATAATCTATACAAAATTGATTGCCTTCTCAAGGAGGGAGGTAAGAGAGGAAAGAATATAAAACTCAAAGGAAAAAAAGAAGATAATGACCTGGGACATCTGTAGATAACTACCACTATTGTACAAATCGGGTTGAACTATTGGATTGGAGTGAACCTCAAAAGGAGAAAGAGCTGAATGACACAAGTAGGTACAGGACTTAAAAGTGGCAATTATCGTTGAGGAGTGTGCCTACTTTTCCTTGACAATTGCACTGAGGCAAAGAAAGATGTATCTAGATATCTAAAGAATGACCAATGTGTATTTTTCTGGGGGGAGGGGGAAATTGGAGGGATTGGAAAACAGCTCTCTTGCGATTATAGGAAGATGGGAAGTGCTGTCTATAAATCTCAGGGAAGAAATACATTAACTTGCTACCAATTATATAATTTCATTCTTATTAAAAAATGTGTTAACAAAATAAGCAAATAACCACTGATGACAGCATAACTCCTAACATGTTGGAAAGGTCAATAGAATGAGGATATATTCTGATTGATTGATGGAGACACCAAATCAGATTAAAGGAAGCATGAATACTACCCAAAAGATTGAACTAAGGGTTGAATGATGACTGGCTACTCTTAAAAGTAGAGAAAGCAGTAAATTTTCCAGGTAAACTGACATAGAGTTTGATTTTGGGTGCTATATGAGAGGTGGGACTGAACTCTTGACTGGAAGCCTCTATGCTAGTCTTACCTACTAAATAGGAAGAGGAATCTCATATTGTCACATAACATAATTCCATCATTCTGATTTCTTTCCGAGAAGTTTTTTACACTTTCTATTTCTAAATAGATATTATCTTCCTAAAAACCTGATGATATCTGATAAAAACATGATTTGTACTTGTCAGGAGCTGCTTAAATTAGTAGATTCTTGCTAATCCATTCTGTCCATTTACACAAAGTCTATTAACCACAGTTTTAACCAGAAATCTAATTCTATAATTTTTGTAATATAAATTTATTTATTTAATTTTTTACATTCATTTTCACAAAATTTTGGGTTCCAAATTTTCTCCCCATTTGTCCCCTCCCCTCACCCCAATACACTGATCATTCTAATTTCCCCTATCACCAATCTGCCCTCTCTTCCATCATCCCTTCCTTCTTTTGTCCCTATATTCTCTTTTGTCCTGTAGGGCCAGATATTTCTTATTTCCTAGTAACAAGAACAATACTCGACAGTTGTTCCTAAAACTTTGCATTCCAACTTCTCCCCATCCCTCACTTCCCACCCATTCCCTTTGGGAAGGCAGGCAATTCAGTATAGGTCATATCTGTGCAGTTCTGCAAATGACATCCATAATAGTCGTGTTGTGTAAGACTAACTATATTTCCCTCCATCCTATCCTGCCTCCCATTGTTTCTATTTTCTCTTTTGATCCTGTCCCTTCCTGAGTGTTGAATTTAAATTGGTCCTCGTCCCATTGCCCTCCCTTCCATCATCCCCCAGAACCTGCTTATCTCCTTCTCCCCCATTTTCCTGTATTGTAAGATAGGTTTTCATACCAAAATGAGTGGGCATTTTATTCCTTCCTTTAGTTGAATGTGATGAGAGTAAACTTCATGTTTTTTTTTTCTCAGCTCTCCTCTTTTTCCCTCCACTAAAAATATCCTGCTTCCCTCTTCTATGAGAGATAATGTGCCCCATTCCATTTCACCCTCTCTCCTCCCACTACATTTCTCTCTCACCGTTTACCTTGATTTCTTTTAAGATATGATTCCATCCTATTCAATTCACTCTGTGCTCTCTGTCTCTGTGTGTGTACATGTGTGTATGTGTGTGCATGCACATGTGTACATGTGTGTGCGCGTGTGCATGTATGTGTTTGTGTGATTCCACCAACTACCCAGATACTGAAAAGTTTCAAGACTTACAAATATTGTCTTTCCATGTAGGAATGTAAACAGTTCAACTTTGGTAAGTCCCTTATGACTTCTCTTTGCTATTTACTTTTTCATGCTTCTTCTCATTCTTATGTTTGCAAGTTAAATTTTCTTTTTGGCTCTGGTCTTTTCACCAAGAATGCTGGAAAATCCTCTATTTCATTGAAAGACCATATTTTCCCCTGAAGTATTAGACTCAGTTTTTCTGGGTAGGTGATTCTTGGTTTTAGTCCTAGTTCCTTTGACTTCTGGAATATCCTATTTCACACCCTTCAGTCCTTTAATTTAGAAGCTGCTAGATCTTGTGTTATCCTGATTATATTTCCATAATACTGGAATTGTTTCTTTCTAGCTGCTTGTAATATTTTCTCCTTGACCTGAGAACTCTGGAATTTGGCCACAATGTTCCTAGGAGTTTCTCTTTTTGAATTTCTTTCAGGCGGT
>CM053770.1:113868026-113884283 GCA_028658325.1 Potorous gilbertii | reverse complement strand
AAGAACTATTTTCTTCAGTGATCTTTTGAATCTCTTTTTCCATTTGGCTAATTCTGTTTTTGAAAGCATTCTTCTCTTCATTGGCTTTTTGAACCTCTTTTGCCAATTGAGTTAGCCTATTTTTCAAGGTGTTATTTTCTTCAGCATTTTTTTGGGTCTCCTTTATTAATGTATTGACCCATTTTTCATGCTTTTCTTGCATCTCTCTCATTTCTTTTCCCAGTTTTTCCTCCACCTGTCTAACTTGATTTTCAAAATCCTTTTTGAGCTCTTCCATGGCCTGAGCCCATTAGATATCTATTTCAGATGTTTGCGATACAGAGGCCTTGACTCCCATTTTTTTACCTGATTGTAAGCATTGTTCTTCCTCATCAGAAAGGAAAGGCAGAAACATTTGGTCACTAAGAAAGTAAACTTCTATGGTCTTAGTTTTTTCCCTTTTCTGGGTATTTTCCCAGCCAGTTACTTGACTTCTGGGAGTCCTCTCCACCCCTGCCTAGATCTGCCCAGCTAGTGCTTGGGTTCTGAGATTCAAATGCTGCTCCCCAGCTTTTGACAGCAAGCCTGGCTGCTATTCAGGGTAAGATTAAATCAGCTTCTCAGGTTGGAGCAGGGCAGCCTCCCAGACTCAGTTCCCTCAGGGGGTTTATGCAGAGACCTTCCATAATGGAGCTCCTGCCTGCTCTGGGAGCCTCTGGCTGCCTGCTGCCTCTGCTGTTGCCTCCCAAGGGGCCATGAGTTATGGAGACACCCTGCTCCCCTCTTGGCCAGCTCAGAAGTCTCTCTCACTGACCTGTGTGCCTGTGGGTGGAGGGACCTTCATCGCCTCCAGAGATTCCATCCCTGAAGCCTGCTTGGATATGCTCCTCTTGGTGCCATGCGGCCAGGGAAAGGCTGGACTCTGCTCCTGTCCGGTGTGCGACATGTCCTTTGGGATTGGTTTTTCGGAGCTCTCTGGAATGGAAATCTCCTTCACTCTGTTGCTGCGTGGCTTCCACTGCTCCGGAATTTGTTGGGAGCTCTTTTTACAGGAAATCCATGTGCTGTGGGTTCTGAGCTAGCATATGTGAATCTTTCTACTCTGCCATCTTGGCTCCTCAAAATTCTATAATTTTTAAAAATTAAAATGTGGTCCCACATTTTTGATTAATCTTTTACTACAATTCTTTAAATATGTCACTCAAAGAACCATCATGTAATGTGAACCACATATGATCAAGCATTTGGTAATCATAAATATATTGTATTCCTCCTCGCTCTTACATACCCTGTTTTGGTATAAAAGCATAGATTTCTCAGTAAACCAACTGCTCCCTCTCTATAGATAAAAAAATAGATTTTCCACTGCAGGATGTCTAAAATTAATTGGCATGCACATGCACACTCCATATATACATATATATATATATATATACACACATGTATATAATATATGTACACACATAATGCATATATACACACATTACATGTGTGCATATATACACATATGTATATTCATATCCATATATGTGTATGTGTATCCCTTGGTTTATTCAAGCTTATTCATTTCTAAGATCATCTGCAGGCAGCAGTGATACATCTAATGTATTCTATGGAAGAATTTAATTTATCTTACTTGAATTTCCTAGAGATTGAACCTTAATCTTCTCATATATTGTTCCTAGGTTTACTGTTATATCTGCATCTGTGCCAATTTTGAGTTTGACCTGATAAGTTTCCTGGGATGAGAGGAAGCAGCAAGTTAATTTTTGTAGTTCCTCAGAGGTCCCTCCCATAAGAACAAAGGATGTTTGGGTCTCTATGTATCTGTATTTTATATAAAACAAATGTTAAAATCTAGCCCATGTGAAACAAAGCCATAATTATGTATTTTGGTGCTTGAATGAAGTAGGGAGGAAGCAGATAAACCTCATCAGGTGTGTGACAATTGGTGGAGAAGGTGGGAAACCCTGTTGTGAGACATGACAATAGAGTGGTGACTATATATTGAAGATGTGTCCTTTGTTGTGTAAATAAGGAGGGCAGTTGCCTAGGGTGAAAAAAAATGTGCCTTGATTCATGGCTGCTGCCAGGGATGAGACAAAGAGGAATTTGATATTAGAAAAGTCCTCTATAGATAGTACTGTCCTTCCACTGGGTAAATCCATATAATTCCTGTTCTAATATTCAAACTCTAAACAAATGAGTTTCTCAATTTTAACTTCGTTGTCAGAAGTTTAACTTAGTTGTCATTGAATTGGGGTAGGGCAAGTTCATTATTTTGAATTTTCAACCATAGGAAATGTATGATGATTCAGTTTGTTACATATATGTTGATTTTTTCTGGTCATTTCCTTTCTTGTTATCTTTTAAAATTTTACTCATGTATTTCTTGGTTTTTATTTCAACTAATTCTTAATTTTACCCTAGGGAGAAAGGAAAATATCAGTTGGTTTCCAAGCCATAAAATGAATACAACTCATATCTTCCACTATTTCGCTAAAAGTTATTGCCAAGATCTGTACACCTGTTAATACTATTAACAGACTGTTCTGTTGCCTAACATACTTTTTTTTTAAAATGTGTACTCACTTAGATTAATATCTTTCCAGTCATACTTAAATCTTATATATTTCTGACGCAATGTCCTACCTTCCCATAGGTCTTTTTACATTATTATTGCTTATCTAGCTTCTCTCATCTTTTATCTTTTCCTTCAATACCTATAAAAGATATTTGTTCCTCCAAGTAGATTATCCTCATAAATTTGAACACACGACTCATTTTGTTTTTTCCTTTGTTTGATCATACAGACTGGGTGGTCATATCACCTCATCTTCCAGATTAAGAAGTGAAACCAAAGAATTTCAAATATATTGATCAATATAATACATATAGTCAGCAGAAGACTTGGCAATCAATCCAAAGACCTTTCTTAATCTACTGTGGTATCTCTTATGGGTCCCTAAGGAGGTTCTCTTAAGGAATATAATAAAGTAAGTATAATAGAGAGAAAGAAGTTCAATTTCCACTGATTCAGTCTGCTACCAAAGTCAGTTCTTACCTCATTCTCCCCTGCAGAGTTCTATGATTATCTATGATCTTTTGGGAAAATATCCCAATTCAAATTAAGGGAAAAAATAGCCAACTCATGATACTACATGGTTTGTTTTATAAGAGATTTGTCTTTTTCTTCTTCAAAAGCATTCTAATAGAATTACTAATATATATTTTGAAACATATTCAATATGTTTCACTCTATATATAGAACATGTGCTTGTCAGTAGGATTTTTTATAATTGGAGCTTCATATTCCTAACTTTGTCCCAGAGGATATGTCACAGCAATTTGAGAGAAGAAAAATTCTTATGTAGAGATGAAATTCTTTTACAAAAATGAATTCTGCACAACACAATTTTTCATTGTCTTAGAGGGCAGCTCAGGGTAGCAGTCATTTGTGTTGATTTGCTCACAACCAGCAATCTTGTACAACAGTTCCTCTGGTACTTATTCATGTAATTTAACTTATTATAATTAAAGTCCAAATAAATATAATGAAAATATCTGAGAATAGAACTCAGTTGAGTTGTAGGATATTTTTTACAAGTAATTCCATCAAATGGAAATTATCCTTAACCTAAACTCATCCTTTTTAATTCAAAGGTGTTAAACAATCTTTCTCCAGTTCAAGGCATTTTCACTGCCTCTCTCCCATACTTGGAAATTTCTCCCTCCTTATTCCCTCCTTTGGTTTCCTTGGCATGCTTCTAGTTTCTCTTAAGTAGGTCATTCTACAACAAACCTTTCCTAGTACCTCCTAATATTAGTGCCTACGCATATAAATAAATGTATTCATATATATAAATAAGTATATGTCAATTCTTCATATTCATATTTCTCTGTTCCTCTCTGTTTCTCTTCTCTATCTCCTTTCTCTTCTTTTCTCTCTCTGTTTCTCTGTCTCTGTGACTCTGTCTGTCTCTTTGTCTCTCTGTATCTCCCCCTCTCTGCCTCTCTCTCTCACACCAGTTCATCTTTCTAACCTTGCTTGTACCCAGTTATTTGCTATGTCCCCCATTAGATTGTAAACTCCTTGAAAACAGACTGCCCTTCCCTTTCTTTGTATTGTATGTCAATGTTGCTGTTTCCCTCCCAGCCTGATATCATGTTTTTTTTGCCTCATTAAAGAAGTCATCCACCTGGCTACTTCTTAAAAAGGCCTATTCCTGAATAGACGTTGGCCTGAACGGCCCAAGGTCTCCCATTGCATCCTGGGTCATCTCCAGTCATCCTGATAAATAGCTGGTCACTGGATTTGGAGGAGAAGTGAGGCTGGTGACCTGTACAGCCCTCCCTCACTCAAAACAAAGTGCAAGACATGTCATCATTCCTCTGATGGTATAGTCTTCTACAGCAACAAAGGATGAACACAACAATGCTTAACATAGTATTAGGTATGTAGATACTGCTTAAGAAATACTTGATGACTTGACTTGTTCACCCAGTAGAAAAATGAAGCACAACCACCAAACCACTCACTATGTATAATGCACTGATACAACATGCAGGGAGTATATGTCACCACCTACTTTCTCCTACTTGACTCACAGAATGTCTTTTCATATAATTGATTCAATAGAAAGATGGCATATCAGTAGTGCCTTAAAACTATCATTTCTCATTTTAGAATAGAGTTAGGAAAATTCAGAGTCTCTAAAGTCCAGATAGTAACAGAAGTCAGCTACATTGAGGAGAGATACATCCAAAATTGAAGGGCAGTCAGTTAGCATGATGGAAATGAGCCCCTCTATTGAATCACTAACTTCACTGGCATCCCCATTAAAATGGAATGCCTTCTCCCAAATCAGTAATTCTGGAGGATTTTTTAAAGGATTCTTACCTGGGTCTAGGACCAAGTTTCGAAAAAAGAGTGTTGTTCTTGTTCTGATTCATGCTAGTGGGGAAAGGGAAGATTCCTGGGGAACCTGGGGACTAGCTGATATTCAAACTCACCAAAGTTGGGGAAAAAGACTTTGGGCCATTACTATTGGCCTTATTCAGACAAGGTTTCATTTAATTGGTCATACAGGCTACTGTATCACTTACTTCCATGTGGAGGAAATATAATTTCAAATAATTAAATAAAGCCATCTCTAATTCCAGTTTTCCAGGAAGGATTCTCTGATCCCTTCAGTAGGCAAAGCCTTTTGCCTTAACTTCAAATGGCAATCTGTTTTGTGCCTCCTAATGTATTCATCATGTAACATGATATAGTTGTAGAGAATCTGGAGCAATGCCAGGGCCTACATAATTTTCTCTTATAATATCTGTTCCTATTAATAGCCTGTGTGTTCTAGGAAGACATGGACTGCATTTTATTTAATTTCACATTTCTGCCATTGTTTTTTTACATATCCTCATTCCTCTCAAAGCAGCTCACCGGATTTTCTCTACCATGACCTCAGCTTTCATTCTGAAGCCTGGCTTTAACCTTGGAATTCATACATTGAAAGTGCACTCTGCTCAATTCCTGGGGCCTTCTGCTCTGACTAGATGTTGGAAACCTCTATTTAAGAATAACTCCTGGGCCAGCTATGTCTAATTCCTCTCCAGACTGCTCTCTAGACTTCATCTACCACTCTACTTGTTAACTTTGCCTAATCCTCACCTTTCTCACCTCAATTTTTCAACTTCCTTTTGTGTGTTTTAATCCATTAAAATTTCAATTCTATGAGGGTAGATACTATCTTTCTTTGAACTTATATTCTTATTCTCAGCATTTAGCATGGTACCTGAAAGATAACATGTGCTTAATAAATGTTTTGTTAACTGATTGACACAAAATAAATATAACAGATGTGTGGTGAATGAATTATTTTTTTTTCAATTTCATCTTTGTAGGGAGTTCTCTGAATGAAAATCTGTACCTTCTCTCCAATTCACCATCTAAGAGATTCACCTGGATCACTGAGAGTTTCAATGACTTTCCCAGTCAAAGAACCAGTACGTATTAGGAGTTCAACCTGAACCCATGACTTCCTGACTCTAAAACCAGTATTCTTCTACTGCTTTATATTCTCTCTTGAGTGAGTGAATAATTTAATTAATGAGTAGGACAAATAATTAGATGGATTGTGGACTTCATTATCTTGAGATTTTATCTGTTTGTTATGAACCAAATAGCCCTGTATTTTGAAATGCTAACTTTGTGTGATATGAAGACAGATGACTAACAAAAGTTCATGAATTTTTTTAATGCATTGTCTTTTATTCAATAGAAAGAAAGTGGAATTTCATAATTGAGCTGGTTCTTCGAAGGAAAAAAAGGAAAACTATCTGTGGTCTTGGAGATCTATCTATCTATATCTATATCTATATATATCAGAGACATATAGTCTAGAGTATTTATATGTATACCTTTATACATGCCTATGTGTATGTATGTATATACACATACACATATATGAATACATATATGCAAGTCTGTGTATTTGATATGGATATATGCATATGTGTGTGCATGTATGTGTATTTTGATTTGAAAGCTTTTTGCAAGTTTTTTTAAGAAAGTCAGTTTAGTATGAGAAACATTTTATATACAAAGTAAATGATTTCATTAGAATGTTAGCATGCTTTATATTTTATCCATGTGTATTCAAGACACCAAATCCATAAAATCCTACTCAGATGAGGACAAGTGATAGTCACACACACTTAGCTTCCATCTTTTCTACTTGTGCCAGCTTCAAGATGCTTTCCTCTGTGCTATACCTAAATCAAACAACAGGGACTTTCACTTCATGCTGGGTTCTAAAGGAGAAATTGCACTATACACATTTCATTGAAAACTACAAAACTTGGAATAAATCTATAAAAGTGAGATTAAGATAATTACTAGTAAATATCCTGCATCTTAAATCTGAGAGATTTGCAACTTCATGCAGCTCCTCAAGTGAATGTATAGACTGATGGTATGATTCCCCTGTATATCTTGATCGTGTTAAGCTTTCTGGGGTATCATCTTGGCTGTTATCCTGCAGAGTAGGTACTCATCAGTTTTGTGTATTGTTTTGTGCAGTGATGGCGCACTTATTAAAGCATGTCTGATATTATGAAGAACCATTGTACATATGGTAAGATGAATAGTAAACTATTGCTCAGAGTAGTGTTGAATCTCTTTTATGCTAAATTGAGAAAGAAAGTTGCTAATTTCCATTGACTCCAAATTCTCTGCTTATTGTATGTGCATATCATGGATATATATGATGCACATGTATATGAATAACATCAATATGTAAATACATAAATGTGTAAATATTTGTGTATCTATTTACCTATCTTTTTACAAACAGTTGTTTGTTTGGATCAAATGAAGTGAGGGAGGAAAGGCAGGTTGACCATTGAGGAAACCATCATTAGATTTCAACATTCTGATTTCATACTTTCTATGACATCTCTACGTTTCCTGATTCTATCCATGTGACTTCTTACTATGGCACCCTCTGCTTTTCCTAGATAATTTTTGGTCACTGTGTTATTTCCATTTCTCATTTCATCTCTTGAGACTTTCTACCATCTTTGGCCCCAAACAAAATTAAATGCTAATTTATGGTGTCTTTTAACTTTTCTCTAAATATCTTTGAAATTCACTCTTCTTTCTTGAAAAAGCCATTTTATATACTTTATTCCTTAGAACATCTATTTCCATCTTTCAATGGCCTCTATATTACCCTATTTTGCTTCTTTTAATTTGATTCCTTCAATTTTTATTCAGTTCAATAATTAGTCATTGACCATCTACTACTTGATGCTTGAAACAAACCACACATTATATTAATATTCAAGTGTCATTGTAGAACTCTCCATTAGAAAAAGGAAAAACTTATTGAATGAATTTCTCCACATATTTCAGACATGGTGGCACATGATCTATATTCTATTATTTTAAGAGCATGTCTACTTATTTGTTAATTAGGGGTCTCTTTTTCTTCTGGGACAATTTTTATGTCCGATTACATCTGGTGAGTCATAGAGCTTACATAAAGTTTTGAATAGTTTATTTCATGCATTAAAACTATATTGAGGAGTGGGGAACAAAAACATAATTCTTCTTGTCTGTAATTTGCCCTTTCCTGGGAATGATATCTTGTTATTTTGCTCAAGCTTTGAGAATCTCTAGTTTCATTCAAAGTTGAATTCAAGTGTCTTTATTCCCAATATCACCTGATCCCTTACTCCCTCTTGCTGTGCTTTTCCCTACCCACTTTACATAATTATTTTATATTAACTTAGAATATATATTATGCTATCTTATCTGGCTATGTACTGTTTCCAATAAAACATAAGCTCTTTAACTTCAGAGACTGTTTTAGTTTTTATCTTTGTATGCCCATTGTCTAGCACACAAAGTCCTTAATACATCAAAGGCACTTAATAAATCTTGGTTGAATGTAATCTAATGAAATCGCCAAGAGTGTTGTTAGGTTGATGCAGAAGAAGTGGCATTTAGTTTCAAATGACTCTCATGCACTCCATTCATTCAGTGATAGACATTCAACTACTCTTTTTTAGAAAGTTTCTGCAAACCATGTAACATAGCAATTACAATTTCATAGAAATTAGATCTGGAATGGCCCTTAGAAATGATAGAATTATAGAAAAGCAAATGCAGAAAGGAATTCATTAACCATTTTGTCTAACCCCTAGAAATTCTAAATATGATGTAAACCATAAGTGGTCATCCAGACTCTTTGGAAGAATTCCAAGGAAGGAGAAGCCACAATATTTTGAAGTAACCAATTCAACTTTGTTCTATCTTTTCTTCTTAAAAATTGCCCTCCTCCCACTTCCCTGACATCAAGACTAAATTTCCCTCTCTGCCAATTTCAAGTATTGTTCTTTTTTCTGCTCTCTGGAACAAAATAGAACAAGCCTTGTTTCTTCTCCACATGACAGTCATCCAAATACTTGAAGATAGCTCTCAGGTAATTGTTATTCTTCTTTTCTCTAGATTAAGAAAACTCCATATCTTCCATTGGTCCTCATATAGCATAGGTTCAAGGCCCTTCACCATCCCATTTGACACTCTTGAGGACACTGTCAATGTTCTTTTCAAAATATGGTACCAATAACTAAATACAATACTTCAGAGGTGGTCTGATGAGAGTAGAGTATACTGAGCTGATCACCTCCCTATTCCTGAAATTCAGTCCAAGACTGCATGTAAATTTTAGTTAGGTATATCGCATTGCTGACTAATATTGCACTTATAGTCGACAAAGATACCAAGATCATTTTTTTAAAAGAACAAATGTTGTCTATTCATGACTCCATCTTATAATTGTGATCTTTAAAAAAAAAATTTTCCCAAGTGCAGTGCTACATTTGTGTCTCTTGAATTCACTTGAAAGGCAATGATCTAGTTTGTCAATATTCTTTTGGAGCCTAATTCTGTAAAAAAAAGGTTTTAGCTGCCTCAGCTTTATGTCATCTGCAATTGTGAGCTTAACATCTATGCCTTTATTCTTATCATTAATAAACATAATAAAAAAACACGGTGCCATGAATAGATCCCAGGAAAACTACACATTGATGTTGAAGCATTAACAAGTATTAGTATTTCATTTCATAAATGAGGAAATAAACATAAGCATAATTTTTAAAAAGGGTCAGAATCAAAAAAGAACCTTATAGGGAACCAACATTTGGAAATTAGAGGTTGTTAGATAATTCCAGAGGAGGACTAATGAAGATTTTGGTGACAGGTGGGCTTTTAGTAGCATTATATTTTTAAATGTTTTCTTTCTATTCTTTTCAATTTGTTTCTTACATAAGGATTTAGTTATCTAATAAAATGGCTCATCTTGTATATTATCACTGCCCCACTCTCCTAGGCTAACAAAACAAGTTGAAACCATAATGAGTAAGTATCCTTTCATTTAGTTTTATCATTGAATTGCCTTCTTGGATACAGATAAGTTTGTATTATTTTTCATCACTGACTTGTAAAGTTATGTGATTTTTATTTACCTTTGAAAATGTCAATATTAATAAGATTTATTCTTCAAAATCTCCTCCATCTACCCTATTACCCTACTTACTTTTGTGAATTTCTGCATATGTGTGCCTTTATAGGGCTATAACTAAATGAGACTATACCTGGGGTGAATTGAGTTGGACCAAGTGGTGGAGAAAGTGGTCTCACTATGAATATGATCATATTTGGAGGGATGATCTATCAGATTATCTCCAGGGAAGTGTGAGCATCCAACCACATCATTGCTTCAGGGCAAAGTCTAATTTGCCCCTAGGCTAGTTATGGGTTTTAGTTTCCCACATGATGTACTACTTGAACAACTATTCCATAGGTTTCTTCTCCTTAGAACAAGTCATACCATTCTGGTCCTACTTCATAGTGTGATTCCCTTTTCACCTAATATTTTTCATGCCAATGAGGTTATATTTTAGTCCTCGAGCTCATTTCTTAAATTTTCCTTACACATTGGTAAATAAAAATCTGAGAATATAAGAATTTCTCCTAGCCTTCTTTCTATTTATTTTCTACTATAAATAAATGGACCTTTCTTCCATTGCTATTTTTCTTTTGGGGTCATACCTCATATCCTCCACATTGTCAGGATTTACACTTTCATCTGGATATATTTCTTCTTCCTCATCCATTTTCAGCTTTAAATTCCCTGCATTAGTTTACCCAATTCCAAGTAAAATACATTCATCTAAGTAGTCTATCTCAAAGTTTGCTTTCCCTCCCAACTTCCTTATTTATGTTAATGCCACCACCATTTCCCCATTTAAGTTGGCTCAAAACTTTGGTCTTTTTTTTCCTCTTCTCTCTGTGATCAAATTTAGCAATATTAGATTCCATAATGCTTTCTGTTTGGTAATAAATTCTTCCCTTATCCATAAATCAGAGAGGTAAAATATTTTAGGCTCCTCTAATTTGCTTATGATATCATCCTTTATGTCTGAATCATGGATCCTTATCTTGTTTCACAATGTGAGATATTAGTCTACATCTAGTTTTTGCCAAACTGCTTACCAGTGTTCCAAGCATTTTTGGTCAAATTTGATTTCTTGTCTCCAAATCATGGATCTTGGGTTTGTCAGATGTTAGATTACTTTGATCATTTACTACTGTATATTATGCACCTAATCTGTTCCACTGATACATCAGTATTTTCCTAGACCAATGCTAGATTGTTTGGATGATTGCTTCTTTGTAATACAATTTGAGATGTGGCACTGTTAAACTACTTTCCATCACATTTTTCCACCATTGATTCTCTTTTATTTTTTCAGAAGAATTTTGTTATTATAATTTTCTACTTATTAAAACATTTTTGCAATTTGATTGTTATGACAATGAATAAGCAAATTAACAGGTTCAGTTGCCATTTTTATTATATTGGCTCAGTTTACACACACACACACACACACACACACACACACACACACACACTCACATACACACACGCACAATTAACATTTCTCCAATTATTTAGTTCTGAATTTATTTGTGTGAAAAAATTTTTGTGTGATATTTTCAGTGATATTGTCAGATGCCTTCAACAAAGATAAAAATGGTCAGCTATCACAAAATATTTAATTTGAAAAGGCTACAAACCAAGACTAAAATGGAGGGAGAGTTGATACATAGCTTTTTGTTCAGAAATGGTTGTACACTCAATGTAGCCTCTGAATCTAAGATGCAACGAAGTAAGGTTTGACTCTCTGCCACTTATGCTAATTATGGCATAACAGTTAACAATAAGAAAACTGAAATTCTCTATCAGGCAGCACCACACTATTCATATATGGAATCATTAATTACAGAAAATGGAGAAATTTTGAATGCATATATGTATTTTACTTATATTGGCAGTATACTTTACAAGTTAGTACACATATATGATGAGGTAGATGTATGCACTGCCAGCATTTTCAGCATTTGGGAGGCCCCAAAGGCATATGTAGAAAACAAGAAGCATTAGGCTTCCTAGAAAACTGAAAGTCTACAGGACTGTTGTGCTGAACTCCAGTATTATTATATGTTTGTGAAACCTTGACAGTCTATCAGCATCATGCCAGAAAACTTAACTGCTTCCACTTGAATTCTCTTAGGAAAATTCTGAAGATCACTTGGTAAGGCAAGGTACCAAACACTGAACTCCTTTCTTGAACTGAACTACCAAGCATTTAAACTCTTCTCTAAAGAGTACAACTTTGATGGACTGCCCATTTTGAATGCCAAATGTAGATTTGTCTAAAAGACTATTTTAAAGAGAACTCACACAAAGTAAGTGTTCACATGGTGGTCAGAAGAAGGTATTCAAGAGCACTCAAAGGTAACTCTGAATATCTTTGGTATCTCTGAACATCTTTGCAAGCCATGGAAGATGCTACCATGAGATCATCCATCATAGAATGCTACATCAAAGAAAGTGCTGTGTTCTACAGACAAAGTGGAATTTCAATCACTCAAAAGACATTTGAGATGTGCAAATTCAGAGAAATTTCCCTTCTAAATGGTCATATAGACTATTTGTGCTGACCTGTGGTAGAACCTTCAAAGCTTGTATTTGTGTGATCATCCATAGTCGGACACACTATACATTCACCCTGACATTGTGGTGTCCTTTTAGCCCTCTCTGAGCATCAAAGACAAAAAACAATTGTGTTCACATAATTCCTGGGTTTGCCTTGACATGTATTTTATATTGTCCACAGTTATTTTAAATGGAATTTCTCTTTCAATCTCTTGCTGCTGGATTTTATTGGTAACATATTAATGCAGATGATTTATGTGCATTTATTTTAAATCTCGTAACTTTGTCTAAGTTGTTAATTATTTCAATCAGATTTTAGTTGATTTTCAAGATCCTCTAAATATGTCATCATGCCATCAGTAAAGAGTGATAATTGTGCTTCCTACTTCAATTTCTTTTTCTTCTCATTGCCATATCTAGCATCTCTAGTACAATATTGAATACTAAAGGTGATAATGGAATTCCTTACTTCACCTCTGATATTATGGAAAATGTCAATTTTAGATAATGCTTGCTGACAGTTTTGGATGGATACTACTTATTCTTTTAAGAAAAGTTCCATTTATTCCTATGATTTCTAGTGTTTCTAATAGGAAATGAGCATTACATGTTGTCATAATTGTTTTCTCTCATCTATTGAGATAATCATAAGTTTTCTGTCAGTTTTATTGTTGATAAGGTCAATTATGCTGATAATTTTCCCAATATTGAATAAGCTCTGGATTGCTATTATAAATCCCAGCTACTCATAATGTATAATATTTGTAATATATTGCTATAATCTCCTTGCTAGTATTTTATTTAATTTTTTGCATCAAATTGTATTAAGGAAATTCATCAATAGTTACTTTTATTCCCTCAGTTTTTGTTTGTCCTGGTTTGGGTAGTGGCAACATACTTGTACGGTAAAAGGAATATGGTAAGGCTCCTTCTTGCCATATTTATCAATAGTTTTTAAAATAGTAGAAATATTTACCCTTCAAATGCATGGTAAAATTTACTTGTGAATCCATCCAGTCCTGGGAATTTCTCTTGGGGATCCCATGTATGTCTTGTTCAATTTATTTTCCTAAGATAGGGTTATTTAAGTATACTATTTCCTATTCTGTTAATCGGGGAAAATTATTTTCACAAACATTCATACAGTTCACTTAGATTATCAGATTTATTGGCATATAATTGGAAAAAAAACAGGACCTAATTACTGCTTTAATTTCATCTTCCTTTTTGTGAATTCACCCTTTTCATTTCTTGATATTTTTAATTTTGGTTTCTTTTTTTTTTTTAATGGAATTAAAATGCTTTAGCTTTTTTCAATAAAACAAGATCTTGGAGGGCAGAGCCAAGATGGCGGAGTGAGAGCAACAACTCACCTAAGCTCTCAGACAAACTCCTTTGGATACCTCTGAAAGGAGAATCTGAACAAATTTTGGAGGTGCAGAATCCAGTGGGAGACAGACTGTGACAGATTCGGAGCCCAGGTTCGATTGAAAGGTCCATGGGAAGGATATGTTCCACGGGGGTAAGCCTCCAGCACACAGTACAGTGCAGCCAGTGCAGTGGAGTGGAAGGGTCCTGAGAAACCTGCGAGTGGTGGGCTGAACAGGTGGAGCAGCACCAAGGGCGGGAAACAAGCCAAACCAAGCCAGTGAGAGCTGCCAAGCGCCAGATATCAGCGCAGCATCTCCTGGGACATTCAGCCCTATCGGTAAGTCACCTACTTGAACTTCCAGGATGGTGGAGTAATCAGTAAATGCTCTCTCCTCCCCACTTGATGACTGTGAAAGAACCATAAAATATTTCCCCAGGAAAATCCTGGATCAGCAGTTACACCAAAGGAACCAATAGTCTCATAACACCTGAGGTTAGGAAAATAGATAAGGGGGATTCCTTCTACAGTGGCAGAGGCAAATCAGAAGGACAGAGGATCCAGGGCAGAGAAAACTTGCACTAGGACGCAGGCAAGCCTCAGCACCAGGAGAGGAGCCACAGGAGGGGTGGGAACATGCGTTAGCATCTAGGCATACCTCAGTACTCCAGGGGAATCAGAAAGACAATAGGGCAGCTGGGGGTCACCATGCCCTGAGCTTGCTTTTTCCTCAGTTCAGCTGAGGAAATCTCTTGTGACCATACCACTCCTCCCCCACATCTAACAAGCTAACCCCAGGGCTGATTGGGGAAACACAAAACAAAAACTTGCTTTTAGTTTTCTCACACATCAGCTCAACACAAAGTTCTGCAGCTTCTGACTGAAAGAATCAGAAGCCACAACACTCAATCAATATCATGAACAAGAAAAAGCAGACGGGCAAAAATCACAGAATCTTTCTATGGGGAAAAGGACCAAAACACAAACACCTAAGAGGTCAGAGCTGAGATTTCCATCTGAAACTTCAGAATGGACTATGAATTACAAAGGATTACAAAGGACCTTGCAGCTTCTACATTAAAACATCGAAAGAATTGGAACCCAATATTCTGTAAGGCAAAGGAGTTGGGACTACAACCAAGGATCAACTACCCATCAAAATTAAGCATAACATTTCAGGCAAGGAGAAAGTCATTCAACAAAATAAGGGATTTCCAGAGCTTTCTGACCAAAACGCCAGAACTTAATAGACAATTCAATCTTCAAATGCAGGTCTCAAGAGAATCACAACAAGGTAAACAGGGGTGAGGGGAAGAAAAAAATTTGTTATTCACTTAGGGCAAACTGTTTACCTCCCTATAAGGGAAGATGATACCTTTAATCTTGAGAATTGTGCATCTATTATGAAATATAGAAGGGATATGCATAGAGGGAACGAATATAAAGTAAATGATGTCATCATAAAAAATACGATTTAAGGATGAGAAGGGATTGTAATAGGAGGTGTGGAAAGGAGGAAGTAGAAAATGGCAAATTACATCACAAGAAGAAGTACAAAATTATAGTACAGGGAAGGAGGGGAGGGAGATGAGCATTGTGTGAGAGGTACTCTCATCCGATTTGTTTAAAGGACGGAACGATAAACTTAAGTAGATAATAATAACTGGCTCTATAAGCAGTAGGAGAGGAAGGGGGAAGAAAGGGGAGGGAGGCTAAAAGGGAGGGAAGAAGCAATAAGAGTAAAGGGGAATAAAAGGGACAGGGGTAAAAGAAGGAGGGAAACGCTACAGGAGGAGGTGGTAAGAAGTGAATACTATTGAGGAGGGGAAGAGAGACAGGAGAGCTAAAAGCACAAATGGTGGGAAAGAGGATCGAGGGAAATACACCGATTGTAATCATAACTGTGAATGTGAATGGAATGAATTCTCCCATAAAACAGATGGATAGCAGAATGGATTAAAAGCCATAATCCAACAATATGCTGCTTAAAAGAAACACATTTGAAACAGGGGGATACACATAGGGTAAAGGTCAAAGGATGGAGCAGAATATATTGTGCTTCAGCTGATGTAAGAAATGCAGGAGCAGCAATCCTGATCTCAGACAAAGCAAAAACAGAAATACATCTAATCAAAAGGGAAAAGGATGGAAACTATATCCTGCTAAAAGGCACCATAGACAATGAAGCAATATCATTACTAAATATGTATGTTCCAAGTGGTATAGCATCCAGATTCTTAGAGGAGAGGTTGGGGAGTTGAAGGAAGAAATTGACAGAAAAAACTATACTAGTGGGGGACCTGAACCTCCCTTTTTCTGAACTTGATAAATCTAACCTCAAAA
>CM053770.1:113851644-113867526 GCA_028658325.1 Potorous gilbertii | reverse complement strand
TGGGGTAAGGGAAGGGAGGGATGATAGAAGAGAGGGCAGATTGGTGATATGTGTAATTAGAATGTCCAGTACATTGGGGAGGCGGGAGGGGACAAATGGGGAGAAAATTTTGGAACCCCAAATCTTGTGAAAATGAATGTAACAAGTTAAATAAATAAATTTAAAAAAAAAGAAAAAAGAAAAGAAAAAATGGAGTAAAACCACGAAGTGTCTCACTTGTGACTAAAAATAGGCATACCATAGACCCAATATCCCCACTTCTACAAAGAAAGGAGGGAGATAAACAATCTCCAATTATGCTGATTTGTTGAAACTCCATGAATCTTTCTGGGGATATTCTGATGTTTTCTGAGCTTAGATCCAATCACCAAACTACCATGAACCATATACAACCATGTACAGCATTAGATTTTTTTGACACATTTACTTTGAAGAGCGGAAACTATTTTTATTCTTTTCATGGTTTCCTTCTTTTAGGCATGCTAGGAATCAATAACTCCTGTTATTGTTCTGTTGCTTTTCAGTAATGTACAACACTTTCTGAGTCCCTTTGGGGTTTTCTTAGAAAAGATACCAGAGCAGTTTGCCATTCTCTTCTCCAGCTCACTTTATAAGTTAGGAAACTGAGGCAAAGAGGCTTAAGTGACTTTCTCAGGATTACCCAGGTAATAAGTATCTAACATCAAATTTGGATTCAGGAAAATGACTCTTCCTTGCTATAGGCCAGGTACTCTGTCTACTATGCCACCTAGCTTCCCACCAATACTACCTGAGGGCTTTTGAAATTATGTCACCTCAACGTAGAATAAATGTTCCCTCCCCTCCATGCTATATGTGTTATGTCATATCCAGTCACTTCTCCTCATCTTACTTTACATGTCCTTGCTAATTGGTCATATTTTTAGAGGTCAAGGCAAGCATACTGATTTGGTAATGGTGCTAGCCAAACCCTAAGGAACAATGTGTTTTCTAAAAAAACTTTAATGGAATGACAGCAGTCACAATTTGTTACTCAGCTACTGATATTCATAATTGCTTAAACAGAATCTAGGCTTTTTGCCTATGCAAATAAGATAAGCAGTTTATGCAATTCTCTTCAGTCTTCATGGAAATAACCATAGTGAGCATTTGCATAGGGTTGAGAACAAACCGTAGAATAATCTAATTAGACTGGGTATTAAGTGACCGCAGCAAAGTGGGAGAATCAAAAACTTGGGGTATGATATTTTAATATTCCTAATTAAAGAGGAAGGTCATTACTGTGGCAAAAGTCAGACAATTCAGAAAAACATATGAAAAAACTAACAAGACTCTATCCACTACTAGAATCTTTGAAATTCGATTTCTTTAATTGAATAATTGTGACAATAACCCTTCACTGGTTTAAACAATGGCTTATTTCATTAACCAATTAATACAAATGTATTAGAAATTTGTGAAGTGATTTTCACAGGTAGAAATGTTATTTGCCTTAAAAACAAAAACTTTCAATGACTCTCCACTGACCCCAACCCTAAAATACAACAACAAAAATTCCCAACAAGAACCCAAAATAAGCGTGATATTCACACCTCTCATCATTTTGACTCCAAGCTATCTTTCCAGGCTATTATGCTGTATTGTCCTTAACTTAAGGTATACCTTTAACAAAACTGTGAGCATGATCCTTTAAATAAACACTGTACCTCCCTATCTCCATACCATTGCTGATGCCATGCCACACTTTTGGAATATTTTTTTTCCTCTCTTCCTGGGCTTACATTCTTGTAGAAGTTTTAAAAGCAAGATTGTGTTCCAGTCGTATTATACTGATTCACATAAGTGAGCTGCAAATTTTCAGCATAAGCATTTAAATATGAGAAATTTTCAAATTCTACAAGGTAGAGCTTTATTTACTGTTTTGTTGATTGTCTTGGGTAAAAAAAAATATAAAGAAAATGTAAATAATGTAGATTAAACTAAGAAAATATATCATGCACATATTCTTATTTTCTGGGAAGCTGGTTATTAAAATTTTACCAGTGTATCAGTGGGTAAGAGAATAAATAATTATGGTACAAAGTGAAATTGATGTGTAATTAAAGAAATATAGACCTTTCATGGTTCTAAACACATCATTGACAAGGGAAAGCATGGGACAAAATATGAAATCAAGGATAACATGGAACAAAATATGAGATCAAGGATAACATACTTAACTGGAGATGAAGACATCTTTATTCAAATCCAGGCTCCCCTTATTATTTGCTTCTCTTTTGGGTCACTATGTTTCGGGAAACTCACATGTTGAGTGAGTATTTGGTGAGCACTTGCTGGAAATTTTTAGAAGAGATTATTTTTTGTCAGCTTTCTATTTGGAGCCTTTGAGATTCCATAAAACTGAATATCTTTGATCCTGAGTTTTCATAGAGAAGAATAAAAAGCCTGAGTAATGGTATCTTCTCTGGACAACAAGGAGAAAACTGAGTTAGTTCTAGAGATAGAAAAGTAGCAATTTGAATATTTGAAGAGAACTACATAAATACTGTGATGCAGAAAAATATACTTCAAGAAGGATTTCAAAACTGAGACTATGGTAAACAGTATTGAAGGGAGCAGGAAAGTCAGAGACAAGAACTGGAAAAATACATTGGATTTTATGATAATGAAGTGAATCACTGATGGCTTATTAAATAGTTTGCTTCTAAAAGAAACTATATAAAGTTCCATACAGAAAGCAGCAGGATAAAAATGATTACTGTAATTAACATTCTAAGCACACAAATAGATAATTATAAAGAAACACACCAGAAGAAATATCCAAAGGGCTAATGAACTTGCTAGATTTTTATTTGTTGTGAGACATAAGCTCAAATTTTCCACCTGTAATAACATTGGATGACAGTGAAAAGGTAATATTTAGTCCTTTGAATGCTTCCAAATATGTGAGTGATTGTCATTATATAGATCGATAATGAGTGAATATGAATTAATTGTAATCAAGATGCTCCTTATAAATACAACTTATGACTATATATGTCTGTGGTATCTTTTTTTGCCTGACTCAATGACAAATAGACCAGTGGAAGATGTATACAATGAGAAATTTAGCTCCACAATTTCCTATCCTATACAGATCAATTTTATTTTGCCACTTGACTCAGGGGTTTTTGTCTCAATGTAGAACTACCTCTCAACTATGGATGCCAGTATGTTTTTATTTGCTCCCTAGTATCTGTCTTTGAGTAAGGATATTTACTGCTATGACCCTACGGACTTTGGTTAGGTTAAATAATAACAGTTATTTCAATACTCTAATGAATCCATTATTTCATCCATGAAGCTATAACCTCCATCAGAGAAATGATGCCCCAACTTCATGTCTTCTTATGCTCTTTAGTTCTTTTCCTAAGCTGTAAATGAAAGTTCTCAAAATCAAAATAAACACCACATTTTGATTCTTTGTGATTATGATAGTTTATATATAATTCAGTAATATAGTGTCATTAGGAGAATATTATTTTTAATAAGGTAGGTTTTTCCAGTTTGAAATGATTAAAAGCACTACATAATTTTCAAATTTGATCCAATCTGACCTCCCTTTCAATTTTGAGGCTTGCTCAATATTCATTAACTGGATCAGACCATGATATATGTAATAGTGAATTAAGACAATATCCTTCCCATTCCATTTTTTTTAAGAAAAAAATTATACACACATCTTTTGTTCCAGTATGATTGTTAGGCCAAACCCTTTTGGGCCACCATGGATATCATTAAATAGAATATACAACACTATGGAACTCAATACAATCACTATAATGCCAATAGAAAATGGTAGTATCAGGAAAATTTCATTCTGTAAGGAATTTCACTTCAGTTTGGAATTCGTCCAGGATATTCTCCTCTATGTTGTCAACGTTTTTAAAGAGGAAACATATTTCTATTTCCAGTGCCAATTATATAGTTTTAGAAAGATTTCACACAAAATTTGCTATTTTGCTAGATCTGTGTAGTAATTGGCATGATCTTAGCCTATACATAAAGGACATTTTAAAATAAATATATTTAATACGTGCTTTTCCCAGTCATCTTTTTTATGATTAAACAAGCAATAAACACAGTGAGATATTATATTTGCTATGCTTCTGATTGTGCAAATGTGAAGATGTAGTATTCTTTGAAAATGGTCTGTAAGGACTGGCTCTCTCTCCTCACTTTTGCATCGTCTAGAATTGTATAGAGATCATATCCATAAAGTCTTTGTAGAGATGAAGAGATAAGAAATATGTTAATACTTGCTCCTGTCTTTACAGTCAACTGTGTTGACAATAATACTGTGATCTTTCCCATTCTTTTGGAGTCATTCCCCTCACTGGGATATGTTGACAATCGAATTGAAAATACTTTTAATATTTATATTACTTCCGGCACATTTTTATTTTGAATGTCCTTGGTCAGGTTAAGCTGTTTGTTCCAAAATTATCTTATATAAGATACTTCTTCATAAAATATATAAGGCCCTTTGATGCCTGAACAAATGTAATTCATGTCCAAATGTGGTAGTCCCACTGTCATTGATAATGGCAAAAGATTGGTATAAAAATTCAAGTAAATCTACTCTACTTTATCCTTACTTTCACATATGGTGCTGTTGGAAATATTTAGTTTTGTTGGTTCTCATGTTAAACATATTGCAAACTCACTGGATTCTCTACTATATTTCATTGTTTAATGAGGTGACACTATTCATTATCTTGTAACCTTTCTCAGTGATATTTATGAATGAACTTGTATTCTAAACTATTGTTGCCTTTGGCTTTTATGTTTCATTATTCAATAAGGAAATTATGGGCTCATGTGGTTTCTGAACTTTTTTTCTTTACTGTTTGAATTGTTTTATTTGGTTAAACCTCTCAAAGAAATGACGATAAACAGAATTAATGACTTTTTCCTTTTGTACTTTTCACATTATTCATCCAATGACATTCAACTCTCTTCTTCGAGTAACATATTTCTGATATAAAGGCATGAATTTTCTAAGTAATCTTCACTGTAGTCTCCTTTATTTCTTAATATCAAAACATTATTTCAAGCATATATTTAGTCATCCTTTATTGTGCCTTCTCTTTGAAGTCACACTACCTGTCAAGTAATATGTTCATTTGTTCTGGAACTTCATTTTTCTTGGGACTTCATTTTTATTCATTTTCATTTTCTGTTGCTGGTGTTGGCACATAGTTAAATACCGCTAAGTATCCATGACATTATATGTGTGGCTACTTCTTCCCCAAGTGGAGACCACAACACATTCATCTTGTCTTATCCTAAGTTGCTCTTGCTTATGCTTTCATATAACTCTCCAATAGACAGTTTACTTAAAATGCTTTTAGCTGTTGACATTATTTAGGTCCTGATACAACTGAAGTTATCTCTTCTTCCTCCTTTTCTAAGTATAGATCTCTTAGATAATATATTTCACATTATTTTTGATGCATAAATCACCTATAGCATACATCCAACGTAAGTGTATCATCATCTTTTTTATTCTTTTGTGATCAGAAACAATTTTGATTAAACACTAAAGATTATAGTATTCCCTAACTTATACCTATGTCATATCACAAGAACATTATCAGAGTTAAAAGATTATATCATTATTTGGTTTATTTTCAAGGAGTAAGTCTGAATTAATGAAATTGCTTAAACAATTTCTAAAATAGCAAATTGAGCTCCCTCTCACCATCTTAGTAACTCTGTGTCCAGTTTCTCTTTCATCTATATTGTCTGCCTAAGATATATATATATATATATATATATATATATATATATAGATAGATAGATAGATAGATAGATAGATAGATATTGAATGAAGGAAAACCACAACAGATATGAGTGATTACATTATCCACTTGCAATTTACTTTGTGGACAGTTAGGTTAAACATTTGGGGTAGATGTTGATCTCACTAAAAAAAAATTGACTTGTAAGCTGATTCACAATTTCCTTATCTGTAAAATGGGTTACAGAATAAATTGCAATCAATGCCTATCTGAGAGAATACTTGTTCCTTTGAGGCACATAATAAAGTATAACCTTTATTTGCTTCTCTCAGTCATATGAATAATCTTTTCATTAAATTATAACCTCTTAGGGCTTTCTAGTTTCATTTATAATAAGAATATTGACTTGGAGGTTATTCACGTTGCCCAAGAATTGCAGCATCTTATTTTCCAAAAACCTTCTCACATTCAACATATTCACAGTTAATTTAATATTTGCAAATTTTCTAAATATATATATAACACAGCACAATTTCCCAATTTTCTTTCACTCTATCATTTTCACTAAGTAAGTGAAAGGGACATATGTAGACTGAGCACCACTTTATATTTTATCTATTTCATTGCTCACTGTGGGGAAATACTTCAGGGCTTAGTGGCCAGATTTATGATGTTAAGCCACTCAGTTATCTATTCTTGTTCTTAAATAGCAAATATGCTGCTTTAACTGTACAAAAACCAAACCAAAACAAACAAAAAACATTTCCAGATTTGTAGAACCTGCCAGAATATGTCCTCTATCCACCATAATTTTGAAGAACCAATTACATAGGAGTAGAAGCAGGTTGAGAAATCTATGATTTGAACAACCATTCTTGGCTTTGGATAATGAAAGATTACTTTGAATACTTTATTTCATTGAATTTCTCCAACTATTTGACTGTCCTAGGTATTTGAATATGTTGAATATAGGTATGCCCGGTTAATCATCTTGACATGAACATTCATTTGCACCAGTTTTGATTTTTTTTGTATTGGCTAAAACCAACTTTTACCACCCCATCCCACCCACTACAACAACCCACAACAAAAACTGCTTCTTAACTGTATCGATCATTTTGTTTATTCAGAATAATGAAATTATTTGTGGATATAAGGATAGAGTATGAGAATGATTATTTCAATGCCATTGCATAATTTGGGCCTGACTTTTTAAACAAAATTATCCAGACTTTTTTATATTAGTTTTCTTATTTTTCTGTACTAAATCATGTGACTGTCTTATATTTTTGACTCCTTAAAACAAATTTATTAATATCTTCATGAGGTACAATAATGTCCCAAAATAGCCTCCTTAGTGAAAAGTCCTTTGTAACAACAACACCACCAACAACAAAAAAGCAAATAATCATGGCCAATATTTGTCTGTCAGCAGCTGGGTGTCACAGGTGATAAAGGGCTGAGCCTGGTGTTAAGAAGACCTGAATTCAAACCTGTGCTCTGCTACTTATTATCTGGGTGATCCTAGGCAAGAATACTTAGCCCTGTTTGCCTCAGTTTTCTCATCTGTAAAATGAACTAGAGAAAGAAATGACAAACCAATCCAGTACATTTGCCATGGAATACCCAAATGCAGTTATTAACCTTTGACATGATTAAAATAACTGAACAACAGCATTTATATAAATTTATATAAAACCTGTTAAGTATTATGCAAATGTTTCCTTTTATCTTTATAATAACCCTGGGGGTTAGGTGCCATTATTATGCTTTTTTTCAGATGAAGAGACTGAGGCAGAAAATAGTTGAAATAATTGTCCAGGATCAGAAAACTAATAAATATTTGAGGAAGAATATGTACTCATCTTCTTGATTTGAATTCCTGTACTTTATTCACTTTATTTTTACCAAGGAAAAGTAAATGTATTCCTCTGAATCAAATTGGTCATGGAAATAAATCTGACTCTGTATACCTTTTGGTATTATTTAAATTTGCATTATCTTAGCCATTCTGTATATTGTTCTAATTTACTTTCCATATGTGAAAGGAGTCTATAGGGTACCCTTTGTTTGGCCAATTGCATAATAGATGCTTAAGAAAAGTAATTAATATTTGAAACATGTAGTTTGCTAAGTGGTACCATGGAGAAAGCGTTGATCTGGAGTTGAGGATATCTGAGTTCAAATCTTATCTGAGACATTTAATTGCTATGTGATGCTGGATAAAACATTTGAGTTCTATCCACTTCAGTTTCCTCACATGTAAAATGGACATTATAGTAGCATCAAACTCACAAGGTTGTTAAGAGAATCAAAAGAGATAATATTGAAAAAAGTTCTTAACATAGTGTCTGGTCTGTAGTAGGAACTAATATATTCTCGTTTCCTTCCCCTTTGTTCCCCTAAACAAACTGGTTTAAGATTTAGAAATGATTGAAGCTTATTCATGGGATATGTTTCTTGGATTTCTGACTTTTTAATGTTAACAAAGTTCTTGCTTTTCTATTTTATGTCAAGATATGCCTCTCATGTCAGTTAATTCTGTCTGCCCATCTCTGTTTAAATCAAGAGTAGAACTCTTTACTGTCTAATGGGAGGTCAACAATGAAAAGTGTAATGTAATTTTAAGCCAGATCAAAGTTAAAACATTAAGGTGGACTTGCTGAAAGGGCAAAAATACATATCACACATCGAAGAATAGGATAATTTTCTTTAAATTTTTGTTAGATTTTCCATTGACCATAACCTTCAATATCACATTTGGATCATTCATTATTAATCCTCTTGCCTTTCAGAGTAATGCAGTTAAGTTTTTATGTGAAGGTGCTAATTGTGCCACACCAAACAAACTGCTTAAATTTATTTTATAAAATTAGACTTAATAGTAAACAAAATTCATCTGGACAAACAAAAGGTCAAGAATATCAATGGAATCAATTAAAAAAATGAAGGAATTCAATCTATCAATACTAGATATCAAATTGTATTGCAAAGCTATAATCATCAAACAATTTGTTCCTGGCTAAGAAAGAGAATGGTTGATCCAAGTAAACAGTTTAGGTATACAAGATACAGAAGTAAATGACCATGGTAATCTACTGTTTGATAAAGTCAAAGATTCAAGCTTTGAGGGCATTAACTCACTATTTAACAAAAAATTGCTGGGAAAACTGGAAAGGTTTGATAGAAATAAAGTATAGATTAACATCTTACACTGTTTAGCTAGATAAGGTTAAGGTGGATACATGATTTAGACGTATAGGGTGCTATTATGAGCATATTAAGGGAAATACTAACCCAAATGGAACTAGGTAAACACCCCTCAAGACAGTCTAACTCAACATGAGATGATGAATCTCTGAAGAAAAAGTCAATATTAGCTCATCAAAGTCTCACTCTTTTGCTCAATTTTTGGAAGCCATCTGTCACAGTAAGCACCTCAACATACACAGGGGTATGTTGAGAGAGGGCCTGCTCTCACAGGTTCTTAGAAGCACAAGAAGGAGAGAATTGTTTACTGCTCTATTGAGATTAGGGGTAGATTTTAGAAGCATAGATGATATTCCAATTAATTAACTATACAAAGGGACTGATACTAGGCAAATCAGAGAAGTAAGAACTGTCCCTACAGATCCTGCTGAACCTTTGTATTTCAAGTTTATTTCACCTTCAGGGAGAAGAGGAAGTTGGTCAAACCTCAGCTCAGATTAGTATTGGCAGCTCGAGGAATACATGTATTGGCTGGAATGATAGATTCCAAAATTTAGTTGATGGACCCACACAACTTTGTTTTAGAACAGTTCAAGTGTTTATTATTACTTGTGAAACAAGATCACTTGTGAAAATGTACCCTCCTTCGGAAACAACTAACAGGGAAGCTGAAGGATTGGATTCTAATGACAGAATAAAATTGGGAGCCAAAGTATGGATAAAATGGAAACGAGACAACATTCCAAAGGCTGGGGAAATTATAGCACATGGGAAAGAAAATACCATGTTGTTTATTCAGGAGGGGATAATTACCACACTGTACCCTTAACTCATATATTCTACTGTGAATGAGGCTGTGATAGTGGGTTTATGGACTCTAGAACCACAGCTGACTGTATATCTACCCTACTTCTGGTTATTGTTTCCTCGTTTTGTTTGTTTGTTTGTTGTCTTTTCCTCTGTTAAACTTATTTGCTAGATTTATTTCCTATAGGCTTAGTACCTTCCACGTGCAGATGCCTGATGGTTTAAGTCGAATGTCACCTCCTATCCATGATGGTGATGTGTCACTTCTAGACTTGAAATTGATCAAACTCCAAATGACAGCTAAAGAACTGATCTTTCAAATGGGACCTCTTGGGGCAGGGGCAACTCTATGTCCAATCTCAGCAGGAGGTGTTTGTGGAAGAAGGGACCTTCACCCTTTACTCCAAGATTTTGGAACCCCATTTGTGGAGGGAGAATGATGGGATGATTCTAATACCAGTTGCCCCACCGACCTATATAATGAATAAGAAAGATCTTGCGACTGATCGTAATAGTAATTTAAAATGGAAAGATCTTTCTTATTAATTAATAGGCACATATGATCTGCTTGGATCCCCTGGAATCCTGGGCCACATGTGGTGGAAGGAGCTTGCTGAAGAGGTGGAACAGGAAGGGCGGAGTGGAACTGGGGAGGAAGTAAGTGAGTGGGGTCAGGTCAGAGGGGGAAGAACACAGACCAAATGACACATAGCGACAGTTGATGGTGAAAAGGCCCTGGTTGAGGGAGGGGAAGCTTGAGAATGACTTTGCCCTCTGCTGTGATCATGTTTATGAACTTCTTGGTCACCATGATGGATGTTGCTTTCTGGTTCTGGGATTTGGCTTTATGGTGCTTAAATAAATGTTTTTCTTCTGCCTTCTGTATGGAGAGTCTTTTATATTTTGTGATTGAGAACTATGCTGGCATATTTATAGTCACCATCAGTGCTGTGCATATTTCCTTGGTGATACACCATGGGCAAGTTATTTAATACAGTTTGAATCAGTTTCTGTATTCAAAAAATGAGATAGAATAGGAAATTGCAAACCACTCCTGTATCTTTGTCAAGAAAACCCCAAATGGGGTTGTAAACAGTTGAAGGACTATACAAATACAAGATTTTCAGAGCATTGGGGTAGGTCTAATTGCTACATGCCCAAACAAAATTGTAAAAGAAATATTTACTGATTTTGTCCCCTTTTTTCCCCTTAAAAGACAGCATATTTGTTTTATGAGATAGTTTTTTGAGAAAGGAAAGAGAGATCCTGGGCAAAATTTCAGTGAAGAGAGAAAAAACGTATCAATAAAATTATATTGAAAATGTTGTCAAAGGAAAATATGCAAAATGAGAGAATTGGACTGGATGGATTTTAGGTTTCTTCAGATTTTAAATCTATTTCATTATGATTTTTTTCTTCTATTTTAAAAGTTTGATAAACTGAGATTATATAAAATCAGTGACAATGGAGTGGGGATTCCAAAATTGTGTCTGTGAGTACTTTGTTGATGTAAAATTATTTTCAATTAAGCATCTTAAAAGAAGCTACTTTACGTATTTCACTATGCACCTTTATCAGGAATGAGCTTCATTAATTGCCCAAAGCTACCCAGAGTCAAGAATTTCTGACTTGAAGAATGATCAAAAGATGGCTGCGTACAATAATGAAGTAGAAAGTATGTGCCACAATCTGGTCCTGAAATACCTTTTATTTGTCTACATGGGTTTTAAAAGATAAGAAAAAGGGATAGGAGATTAATAAAATCGCAAAGAAATTGCTTCATCCTGCTAGGAATAAACAGGTTATTCCTATTATTATGAAAGTAATATAAGCTGCAGTTTCTTAAAAATCAATTCTTTACTTCTATATCTTATCTGAACTGTCTGAACCATGCTTGTGCACCTGCACTTATGAGATTCTTTGGAATGTATGGTGTCTCATAAAGCCATCACAACTGAAAATGTTCTCTTTATTCAAAAATCCCATTCTCTTCTCATAACTTGCATAGAATCCCCATCTCCCAAATATTATTAATCCATAGATCTGTAATGAAAAGAGATAAATGGTTCTGCCTAAAAAGGCAACTTTTGGCATGTTAGAGAAAGAACCTTTTTCAATAAACAGAGTTTCAGGTTAGCTCTACCAAAGTCCAATCACACTTGGAAATGAAGGCCAAAAAAAGTGACTGATGAGGAAAGATATTGCTAGAGAAAAAGTGCAGATGCTTCGATATTGTGACAAATAAAATATGTACGGATTATTTTACCTTTAAGTAAAAGTTAAAGAGGTACATTCATCACTAGCTTTTAGGTAAAATGGGAGCATAGTGTAATGAATGACTTATTTTAATATTTGCTCTTATGTTTTTAAAGAATTTGGCAAATATAACAATTTGACTTCAAGTACATGTGAGGGTGATTTGATTTCATTGTAAGAAATATATTTCAAGCTTGTTAGAATTTTTTAATCTCTAAAAAGTATCATGACTTATGACTTCTCTCATAAACAGCAGAAAGAATGAGTTTATGGAAATCTTTTCAGTATAAATATTAGCAAAAGTTACTACTACTTTTGTCTTTTCATAAAGTTTATGATCTGGTGCTTGATCAAATAACATGAGACTTTCAATTCTGATCTCTTTACTTGGGTTTGCATGCATCCTTCTAGAATTATAACTTTAATTAACTTAAATCATAGTGTAAACAATAGTTATGGTGAACAATCCCTGCACTAATATTTTCAGATGTCTTCAATCTGGTAACAGGCTCTTATGGGAAACCAAACTTTATGGAAATGAGCCTCTCCTATTGACAAAACAACAGCAAATTCTGTTCAGGAGACTAGCAAAGGGATAAGTTTTGAAAGCTAAAGCAAATACAAAAGTCTTGAATAACCATTATGTCCCAAATGATTCCTTCAATGCTCTAAAGTTCTGATAACCTACTGCTCTGAGGAATGGAAACATCCATTCATCATCCATATTAGAAAAGCCCCAATGATGAGATGTATGACTTTCTTTTTATTCTCTACTTTCCAACACTCAAAGGTAAGAAAATATTTCATACTGACAATTGATGGATGATAGCCAAGTCAACTCAATCCAATAAAGCATTTATTAAATACCCACTATATGCTATGTTAATTTGCTAGCTACACTAGGAGCTTACTATGAATTTACATTGTGCTAAATAGTGAGAGCAAAAAGAAAGTTAAAAAAAAAGTTCTCCAGAAGCTTGTAATTTATTGGCAAAGACAATGGCTAAGCAACTATATACAAAACAGATTTATATAGGATAAATTTATAATAACCACAGAGGTTAGAATTGAAGAGGAATAGAAAAGTGGAAGAGATATTAGAAGCAATCAAGTTGAAAATCCTGATCTTACAGATGAGAAATCTAAGGTAAAAAGAAAAAAAAATGTCTTTCTCAGGGTCTGAAAACCAGTAAATATCAGAAACAGAACACAAATCTAGGTCATTCTGATGTCAAGTGCATGGCTATTCACTATAGCCAGTGGTGTTTTGATAAATATCTAATTGGCACTCCAGAAAAAGTACATACTTATGCACAAAATACACATTTATGTATGTGTGTACACACATACACAAATGTCTATGCATGTGTATGTCTATGTATATGTATGTACATGTGCATATGTTTGCATATACATAACATATTTTATGTTTAATCTGTATTATTAAAAATTTCTCCTTCAATTTCTTAAGTCTAGACAGCGTAAATAACATCTTTACTTCTAGTGTTTGACAATTTCCAAGGTATGAAGATTTGCACTTACGATTTAACAATCAGTTTTCTGAATTGGTTTGAACTGATATTGACACACCCTTGATTATAACAAAGTGCCACTGAAAATGTTACTTGAGCACTTCAATTATTCTTAATCACTATGACATATTTCTCTAGAACAAGAAAATATGTCATACTGAAGACAAAAAGTGTTAAGCTAATGTCTTGACAAATGTAAGGTTGAAAACATTTCATATGTGAACTATATGAACTAAGGGAAACCTAAAGTACAGTTCAAACTCCAAAGTATTGTGATGTTAGGGTCACTATCTCCAGGCTAACTACAGAGAGACAAATTTCTTATGGACAACTTTAGAAAGATTAATAACTTTATATTAACAACTTTAGGACTGAGAGTTCAGTTCTAAAGCTCTGGATTCTAAAGTCCTCTGTGCTCTTTAATAAAAATGGATTACGCCAATAATATGAGCACACAAATATTCATATAACCAAAATTAAGTAAAACTAATCAAGAATTCCATGAAATACCTTCAATGTGATATGCAAAAAAGACTTCATTTTGCTTAGATGACTGAAAATATCAGCTTTGAACAACATTTTTGGTGTTTGGAATTATTTTAGCAGTTGATCAAAACTGTCAACCAAACTACCAACTGCAACAATTTTTATGGAAAAATATTGCCATTAATATTTCAAAAGAACAACCAATTCTGTTCTAGTTATTCAGTATTATCTTCCATACAAAGACCAAGATGGGTAACTCTCTATACTGTACTTCATCGATTTGTGAATTGTCCAATTGATACATCCTATTATGGTAAGTTTTCCCACAAATACAATTTATTGGTAATTTAGAGCCTTAGAATCTGGAACTCTGAAAATTTTGATGCTTTGCCTTCAGTGATAAATGTCAACCATGATGTATCAGATGCAATACTTGCACACAGGTTTTCCTAACTCTAAGACCACCCATCTATCTACTATGTTATACTGCTCTCTCTTAAAAGAATCAAAATCATTTATAAATAAATAGTCCTTTGTTTGTTATCTAGTAAAACATCTCATTTTTACAGAGAAGAAAGATGAATAATAGATGTTTAAATGGTTGACCAAAGTTTCAGGATTCCTTTCTTAGTTAACGCAGAGTTTAGATTTGCCTTTTTTTGTAGGTAGGAGGTAAATTGATCAGATATTTATTGAGATTTTTGATGATGCTTTCATTTTCTAGTAAGCTATTAATAGATTTAGATACTTGGGGTTGTTGGACTGATGAGTTTGACTAATTTTCTTTTTATGAACTGAATCATCCAATTCTCTGACTGAACAGAACAATTGTTTAGACTGGCAGGGCACCACCTATAGGTGATCATATCTAATATTTTTTACTATACTAATTCTGAAAGGTCAGTCTTGAAGAGAAAGTCAAGTAAATGTCCTAGCAAATATGAAGTCTTTCTCCACTCCAGAAATTGCTAAACCAATCATACATGAGCACTGAGAATGTTAGTATATACCAAGGGTCCTATTGGCTTTTTTCCTCAAAAATTAAATGCAAACTCCTTGAGGATTTTCTTTTTCTTGTATTATATGGTATACTGTGATGTCTGGTGCATGCTAGGTACTTAATAAATGATTTTGAATGAATAAACGCTTGTTTGAATGAAGAAAGAAATTCATGTTTCTAGGACATTATGTCAGCCCTTCATATTTCTTGGTTAAGAAGTTGGTCTTTCGGGCGGAGCCAAGATGGCGGAGTAGAAAGACTCACCTAAGCTAGGTCCGAACCCACAGCCCATAGATTTCCTGTAAAAAGAACTCCTGACAAATTCTGGAGCAGTGGAGGCCGTGCAGCAACACAGTGAAGGAGATTTGCGTTGCAGAGAGCCCTGAAGAACTGACCGCAAAGGTTCCCCGGACACGGGAGCGGAGCCCTGCCCTGCCGAGCGCTTCCCTCCCCCGCCCCGGCCACGCGGCACTGAGAGGAGCCAGCAGAGCCCAGCAGGCGGCAGGGACCTGAATCTCCGGCAGCCACGAAGGTCCCTCCACACACAGACGCACAGGTCAGTGAGAGAGACGGGCTGAGAGGGGAGCGGGGGATCTCCGGGACTCGGACCCCCTGGGAAGCGGCCATTGCGGCAGAGGCTGAGGCAGCTTGGCCAGAGACTCCCAGAGTGGGCTGGAGCTCCACCCCAGCTCCATTACAAAGGAACTCTGTATAAACCCCCTGAGGGAACTGAGCCTGAGAGGCAGCCCTGCCCCCACCTGAGAACCAGCAGATAAGCCTGCCGCCAAAACCCCTGAGGCTGGGGAGCAGCATTTGAATCTCAGACCCC